>VWZG01005445.1:748-86263 GCA_013396735.1 Grallaria varia | reverse complement strand
GGGCGCCCGTGGAGAAGTGTAAAGATGCAATAAAAAGACAAATATCTTGAAGTAGAAGTCAAGGATCTGGGACATTAGTTTAGGACAGCACTGTTCAAAAATTGACTTCTTGAATGTTTTTCTGATGCATTTTCATCATGTGTTTATATAGGTGATGTCTGGAGTACTAGTAGAAACTTTATGCCTTTTCAATAAAACTACAAAACATGACCACACGTAGTTTGGGAGCTGCCAACAGTCCCAGTTTCACTGCTGAGACAAAGTACAACTAATTTTCTTAAAGGGATTAAAGACTTGAAGTGCTCAGACTGGACATTAGGAAGTGATTCAGTACTAAGAAGATGGCTGAACCTCAGAACAGGCTTCCTAGAGAGGTGGTCAATGCCCTAAGCCTGTCAGTGTTCTAGAGGCATTTGGACAATGCTCCCAATAACAGGCTTTAACTTTTAGTCAGCCCTGAACTGGTCAGGCAGGTGGACTAGGTGATCATTGCAGGTCCCTTGCAACTGAACTATTCTATTCTGTTCTGTTCTGATTCTGTTCTATTCTCTGAGGGGATGAAAGACCAAGGAGCTCCTGTACCTCTTCAAGTTCCTGCTTATATAACTTAAGGACAACTGAGGGGGCAGGGCAAGTATTACGCAGTAAAGAAGATTCTAGATACCTTGATGAAAACATGGTCCAGCTTACGCCTCCACCCTGCCTGTTTCTTGCTTGGTAAACAGGACCATGCATTGATGCTGCCAGGTATGAGCAGCCACTGGTGCACAAAGCAAATGCTGGATTCTCCTTGAAGAGCAGTGTGGTTTAGTGTGCAGCTTTGCAGCCCGTGTTTTTTCTCTGCTGTTGGGGAAGTGGTTTCCCTGAGTCACGTGTGTATGGGGCTCACAGAGGGCAGAGCACTGCCACAGAGTGGCCAGAGTACCAGGATGAGTTACAGCTGCTCGTGGAGAGCACAGACCACATTTATCTCATTTTCTGCCTCTTATGAGGTAGTTTGATAACACTGAGCACTGGCAATGACACTGGCAGTGGCAAGCACAAGTCAGGTTAGGTACTGGGTAAAGGCTGAGACCTGGACCCAGGACTAAGGAGGTGATGGACCATTTCCATCACTGTGCTGGCACCACTGGGAGATGCTGGAGCTGTGTCAGTCCTGTGTGGACATCAGCAGCTCTGTGGGGCTTCCTGGGAGGTGGAAATTGCCTTTTCCTACTGGACAATACAGATTTAGCAGGTCTGGGCTCTGGTTTAGGTAACTTGGGTCTTTTTTCTGTTACTGTGTGTTATAGTTTGGCAAAGGAAAGACAAAGGACTTATGTGTGCTTGGGGGATAGAGCAAAGGTAAAGGTATATAATGGGTACATTACCAGCATTAAAAAATTCCCCTCCGTACCTCCTCAAGGAATTGCTCCTTGTGTTGTTATTGAGCTGTAGACAAAATCTCTGTGAAATGGAGAGACCGTACTTAATTCACAGTGTTGTTGTGAGCTACAGCTTGAGATCCTTGGATGAAAGGCACTTAATTATCATCATTGGTTCAGACATGTTTTACTATTTGAATATCAATAAGTCCTTTGAAGAAGTTATTGAGCCTGCTAGAGTCAAAGTCCAGATTTATATCAAGAATTTGTGTTACTTTTTTTTTCTTCCTGGTGAGTTGTGTTTATTATCTGTTTAGATTACTCTATCAACAATCCAACATTAAAGTAAATCTACTTGAAAGAGTGTAATTCAAATCCAGAAAAGAACAAAAATTACAATAATCAGGGTGAAACTCGTTGACTCACCCCTCATCCTTAAACCACCCTGTTGGTCTGTGCTATTGCAGTGTGCACAGTGTTTGAGAAAGACACTGTCATTCATACCTTTTACATCCTTGCCTACACAGTGTTGTGAATTTAAGGTCAATATGTATGTACTTTTAACCTTAGCTCCTAACTGTTTTACTGTGATGGATCCAAATCCGCCTTTTGCATGAAGTTGGATGTCTCTTGTCATGTTCTTGTTTATAGTACTATAACTGCTAATACAGTACTGTAGCTGCTCACGAAATCTGCTCTTCAATGGAAGGGATGAACAAGTAGGTGGCACTTGAGATTTATCTACTGTTCTCTCTTTCAAGCTGAGAGAAGTTAGTTATTTAGCTAGAAAGGCATTTGCAGCATCTGCTTCAGTAGCCTGAGGGAAGGAGAGGGAAGAAGTTGGGATGTGAGGAACAGGACTGGCATTGTGGGACAGACTTCCTCTTTTTCCTTGATACATTGCATGACTGGAGAGCCCTTCTGTGTAGAGAAATGGATTGCCGGGTGAATGTGCCAGGATTTGGGCACACAATGGAAACCCCTGAGTTTTCCTGCAGGGTGTTTGAGATACCAGTGTAGAATTGGATAATTACAGCATGTTGTGACTGACCTTCGATCTGTGCAGGTCCTGGTGAATCTGGGATTAGTTATGTCTCATTTTCTTGGAAAAAATTTGTCACATCTTTTCCCTGACATAATGACGGGGGGTTTCTCCTGCAAGAGCAGTGTGGGTGCTGCAAGGCACGACAGAAGAGAACAAATAGTCATGTTCTTATATGTGTCTTATGTAAAGCTATGTAAGTGCTGATATCCAGGTTGCTACTAAATAATGTTGAAAAGCAGTTTTAAGACCCCTGAGATCTTCCAAACAAATGAAGTTGATATGCGAGGGTTTCAGTTTCCTGCCATGCTCCCAGTCCCCACAGTCTTTTTACAATGGCTTGGAGATAGTGACAACCTCGAGACCCTTTATCCTGCCCAGCTGTTGTCCTGTGCTCAGTGCTGGGCTTGTCCTTGCTTATCAGCGGGTCTGCAAATTGGATTTCAGTCTTACAGCTCTGATCTGACCTGACCTGCCATTAATTAAGGAGCAGGATTTTCAGATGGTGTATTTAAAGCTGCTCCCTGCTGCATGTTGTGTAGTCACTGGTATGGCAGCAAATTGCATCCACAGCATGAGCGTTGGGTGGTGGGTTGCACCATAGGTGCCTCAGTGCAGTGTTGGTAGATGCTGAGGCTGATCTTTAGTGCTTGGCTTGTGGATACATTGCCATTTTAATACCCTGCAGTCACTTCGAGCTTTCTTCCACATGCATTTCTGCTGATGGAAATTCCTGTTTTACTGTTGTAGGAGTTATGCTGTAGTGGTTACTTCTTCTCATCACTTACGTACAGCTTTTCCATCAGTCTCTGAGTCTGTTCAGTGGGAAGATGCATTTACTGCCAGTAGTGAAAGTCCCCAGGGAAGCTGTCAATATCTTGAGGAGACTGGCTCCCAGGTGGTACATCTTCCTACAGCATGCAGAGACCAGTAATTGATCCAAAGTGAATTTGTGGCATTGTCTTCATGGTTGTCTGGCTTCTGTTTTGCTTCACTTGGCAACCAGGCAGTGATCCCTGGGTTTCTTGATCATGGAAGCCGAAAAGTAGGTATGTAAACTAATGAGACATTTTTGTAATTGAGTAATTGAGACACATCCTGGTAGATAAGTTAGACCTGCTCTTTCTCTCTTCCAGCAAGGCTTTCTTCTATGACAGTTCATCCACAAGGCAGAGCTGATCTGTCAGCAGCTCTACTCATTTTTCCTGTTTCCCTATCAGTTTTCACCCATACTTGTGGATCAAGTCCTCTTCTTTCCCCTGGGTCCTACTACAGCACTATCTAACAGCAACAGTGGTGTTCCTTCCCAGAAGACATCTAATTCTTCTCCAAGCCCATGATCTCCTATGCAGCAGCATGAGACCCTCCACCCTCATCTCCATTTGAAGGGATCATTTACCACCATTACCAGTCCAGGTGCTCTTTGCTTAGCCCAGATGCAGTTCCAGAGACAGGTTTGCTTTGCTGCAGAAGGTGCTTTGGGGCTGGCTTTGCGTCAGGGAAAGCAGCTGCTTCAGGGAGCTGTGGTCAGAGTATTGATCACACCAATCACAGTATCTTCTGGCCTTAAAGTTTCAGACAGTATCTTCTAAAGGTTAAATCAAGTTCCGGCCATGCCTATGAAATAACACTGTTTGCAGGATTTTTTCCAGAATAACTGACCTCAGCTGCTCCTTGATACAGCCCTTTTGCCATTGTTTGGTGCTGAATCCACTGTGAAGAAGACAGGCCTGTGTATTCAGGACCTACCAATATTTAGCACTATTACAACCAGAATATATAAGAAAAATTCAAGAAAATAAAAGATAAGAGGTCTTTTGGGAAATGTAGGGTAAGAGTCCTGCTCCTTAACATCCATATACATATACAAACTATTCAATTAGTTTTGTAGTTGTTCTGGGTGGAGAAGGCAGTGTGTGGTGTGCTCTGCAGGTCAGTTGGCATCAGCACACAGCGGTGTGAGCAAGTCCATTACAGAACCAAATCCTTTCTTTACTTGCATGTGGCGCAACTCTGCTGATATCCCTTTTATTAAAGCCCAGCTGGTGGCAAATAGAAATGAAATAAACTGTGGCAGCTCATTAGTGATATATATACCCTCTCGTTGGACATCCATCTAGTCCAGTTCCCAAGAAACAAGTATCTACATCACTGTAAGTTGAAAGTCATCAAGTAACTGTTAATACAGCAAATCCCCTTGTGACAGCAAGGGGACCAAGGGACTTTCACACAGAAACATTGCACTTGATTACCAAATAACACTTGCTTGGTAAAATTGCTTTCACCTCCATTTAGGTTTATCAAAGGAAGATGCTTCTTCAGAGTATGCTGAGGAATGTGTTGCAAGCCTAACAGCCTCTCTGGAATATTTTCCTTGCAGACTAAACCCAAAGTTTTCATTGCTTAATTTTAATGTATTTTGTTCCTGGTTCATCTCCTGATGCTGCATGTAGAATTCAAAAGAACCTTAACAGTTTTTTTAAGTTTATTTAATAACAAAACCTACAACTATTTAAATATAAATCAGATTGTGTTCCTCTAAATCCCCCTTTTTCCTGGAAAGGCCCCTATCCTTGTGCACTCAGAACTAAAATTACTTACCGTGGTTTCATGTGCAGACGATGGTGCAGGATGTGGAGTGAGCAGTTTAGCCTTTGATTCATTTTTGAGTTTGCAGAGTCAGTGACAGACTGTTTTATTCCTGACAATGCCAGTGCAAAATCAAAGTAGCATGATGGACTCAAATAACTCTGGCTCCAGCTTATCATTAACTTCAAGGGATTTACTCGGCACTTTAATCAGTCACTGAATGCATAATCTGACCTGGGAAGAGGCATGAAGTGTAACTCAGTGCCTGATTTGGTCCTGAGCCAATGCTGGTGGGAGAAGTGCTTTCAAGAGTTTTGATAAAAGTTATTTCTTAGATCATGAACACTCCTATAGAAAGAGGCCTTATCAAATGTGGAATGAGTATGGTCTATCAAATATTTGCTTTCAGCTTCTTCTGATCCTCTGTAAAGTAAAAGGTCTGGATGATGAAGCAAGGGAGGGAGTTTCCCTCTTACGTGCCAGGTTACAGCATTTGGAGGCCCTGGGTTTTGTGTCACCTCATGTTCTGCGGGTGGAGAAGGGAATGCTGGAAACACTCCCGGCTCGGTGAGACTCATTGAGAAGGAGAGAGAAAATTACTCTTTTATTATAAGGTTTGCCAAATGATCTCTGAGAAAATGTGATATCATTCATATGCATTGCCAGGCTGGAGAGATGCCGCACATCTTGGCAGTCATCTAGAGCTAACATATAATTCCTTTGGGTTGGTATGGGCTTTATCAGAAACAGCTCCATATGCAGTATTTACATAACTGTGGTGGAGTGTGAGAATAAACACAGCTGTGGCATTGCCCTAAATATTTCAATTCAGTGGGGAATTAAGGGAACTTTATCACTGAACTGCAGATAAACAGAAGTCAGTAAGCGGTGGTCAGTTTAGCCAAGGAACAAATCAAAACTACAATGGCTGGACTGCTGGAAACGTTGAAGGCTTTAGTCTTGGAGTTTACTAAGGTCACTGGTATTTTTTTGCCTTTCAAAAAGCATGGAAATGCCATCAGTCAGCTGCTATACAGAAAGCATCATCCACATGGTCTGGTGAATCAAAGCAGTGTAGGCTGAAAGGCAGAAGAAGTAAGAGTTTGTAGGGATGCAGCGCTTTCAGCATCTGATTGCAGTCAGAGCCCATGGGTTTACAGGAAGATTTTAAGTTTGTTTTAGTATCTCCATCTCAGCTGACTGTGGAGACAGAAGTCCTGGGTCTTCAGTGGAAATCTGCAAGCTTGGTTTCCTAAGGTTTTCTGGTATCCAGATCATACAGCAATAGTAGCACAATTCAGGCAGTTGAGGATTTAGACTTTCATCCTTAAGGTGTGTAAATAAAAGGTGCCCTACCTAGCAGCTTGCACAGGAACGATGCTTGCAGGTGTATTTCTGGGGCTGAACAAGTGCTGTGGATAAAAAGATTCAGTTTCAGGGCTGTCAAAGCAGCATTCATTCCTATTTTGAACTAACTTTTGAGAAGTGTAGCGTGTATTGACCAGTCATCCTGTTACTCAGCTCAGGGAACCAGGTAGACACTGCAGTTGTTAGTGTATCACTGTCGAACTTTGAGGACTGACAAGCATTCCCCAAAACAGCTCCATTAGAAGTCACCAAGGGGTGATATTTTAAGAGTAATTTTGCAAGCATGACACAGTGTGTGTGTGCATATATATACTAGAATATATACTTTGATATCACATTTGAATATGCAGATATTAGAATATGCATGGTTTAGAACCCCTGAAACAATTGTTAGCAGCTGTCTAAATGTTCATTATTTTAGGGGATGTAACTCTTACACAAATACTTAAATAGTCACCATCAAGGGAAATAACACTTTGATGAAGGCTCAAGCTGCAAAGTACTTGTTTGTATGTTAACTCACTTGCTTTAAGGAAGAATTTACAAATTAGTGGTAAGCAATTTGCCATTTGGAAGCTCTTTCAGCTCTGGATACTTTATTTTCAAACCAAAGCCTGCTACAACTCTGACTTATAAAGAAGTATCACACAAGTTTGCTGCCGCTCCTTTGCAACTGAAAAAGTAGCACGTTCTTCTGAGTCTTTATAGTCCGTGTTCCGCACTTTGTTTACTGCACAATGTGCAGTGGCTTCGTAGGTGGGAGTTCCCGTATAGAAACCACAGGCTTTGTAAAGAGTGTTGTTTCACACAATCCATATGGTACATTAACATTTTTCAAACCCAGCACAATACTGCTGTGCTGTTCAAATAATTTTTGTTTTTTTAAAGTATTAAAATGAGATACTATTAAAGTATTAAAATGAGTGCTGAAAATCCTGGTTGCTGCTCCTGGCCTGTTCCCTTTCTTGTCTAGATTCTTCACTTTTCTACTTCTTTTTTTGTGGTGGAATAAGGATGCTGTCACTGACCTCACTTGTGAAATGCTGTAAGATCTCCTGCCAAAAAGTGCTCTGTAAATAATATGCAACATTTCACTGATTACCACAATGTACTTTGAAAATCCAAGCCTGCATAGTTTGTTTTCGTTGATGGCTACCCACAGGAACAACCTCGAACTCCGTTCAGACGGCAGTGAGAGAGCAGTGTTTCAGGTGGAAAGACAGATCAGGATGTGGTAGCTGTGCATGATCATAATGATCAGTGAACACAAATGGCTAAATCATAACCATCAGAGAGACGGCATTTTCTCGCAGTTCAGAAAAATGAGATTGTGATTGGGAACGTGCCTATCTATAAACATAGTTTTCTTATTCACCAGACAGGCATCATCTGAGAAGGAATTTACTTCTGGTACCTGAAGTTGGATGTTTGGTGCATCCTGGGGCAGCTAAATAAGAACCCTAATTTTCTGACAGTGCTGAGCTGCAGCAGCTTTACTGAGGAAACACGTATTACCGTGCTGGCTTAGTGCTTTCTGAAAAACCAACCCACTTTTTAAGCTATCCAGAGATTTAGGACCCTGAACAGTTCAGCTGCTGAGTTTGGAAAATCATGACCTTTTCTATCTTTAGAACAGTGTCTACGTGGAGACCTCCCCTTCCCAAAATGGACAAACATGAAACCAGTGATCCTTGCTCTCTGAGCCCCAGAGAGCTGTGCAGAGTCACCCTCTGTTCTGGATTCTGCTCTGGTTTAAGCAATTAATTCAAACCTCTTTATTGTTAGTTAAGCTCCAAATTGCAGGATTTTGTAATTGCATAACAAATATTTGCATTACAGTACTGTTTTGAACCTCAACCTGAATAAATTCCACTGAACTAATTAATTTTCTGCTGCAGAAAGCAGTCATTGTGTGTCCCAGAGATTGGGCAGCCATACACAGGACAGAAGTATGTGCTTAGGCTCAGATCCCAGGTTGAATTTCTGAGGGTAACATTCAGGGGCAGTCACTGTACCTTTATAATAAAAAAGCGCAAATGTGATACAGAGTTGAATGATGGGCAGTGACCAGGGCTTGGTTTTATAATTGCCACATAAAGATAAACAAGACTATTACTTTCTGGGTTATTTAACAAATGTTCAAGTAAAAATGGCCCACAAAGCTATAAAGAGCACATAAAGACCTACTAATAACTAATAATGTCACTGAGAACAAAGCTGAAATAGCTGCAGTTGCCTGTCAAAGTGTTTTTGTTGTTGTTGTTATGTGCCAAGGTGTTGGCGCAGGTCCCATAACCACAACGAACAGGATTTGTTTTCCTGAAAACTGTGTTCGTTTGTGCTTTTCAAACCACAGTGGTAGGATGGAAACCCACAGGATGGTCTAGTAGGCATAGTTTTTTTGAAAAAAACTCATCTCTTTCCACGGGAGTTTGAAAATGTCCAAAAGACGCCTGCCAGCAACAGTCACACGGTTGTGGTTAGCACTTCCTTGCTGCCACTGTTGGCAGGATCTCAATGGAGCATTGAGGTAACTCCTGGAGAAGGCCAGTTGCAGTAGCCTTTGGTTAATGCACAGTGGTGTCACTGAAACCACAGTGGAACCATAAGATAATGCCTCTGTTTGGGATGAGGAATGGTTTCCATTTTTCTCTCTATGTGTAAAATAAACACACTGAAAAACTCTGGTTGTGCCATGATACCCAGATAAAGAGGGCAGCAGCTTATCTCTGGCTTCTCCCAGTCATGTTCCATGCATTTCTGGGTGGCTGCCATCTCAGTGAATGTTGCTCTTGCCTTTATATTTGAAACTCGTATTGACTTGTGTATGGGATTGCATCAGCATTGGCAAATCCCCTTCTCAAGGATTTTATCATAAAGCCAGTAGAGACCTGGCTTCAGTTAAGATGATCCTACTCTATTCAGGTTTTGTAAAGTTAAGTTTTTAGTGCTACATCTCAATATTAGTATCCTTCTTTTTAACTCAAGCAAGGTAATAAATTTAGTTGCCTAAGACTATATGAATGAACATACTGTTTTTCCTCCCATTTTTCTAGACTTATTGAAGTTCATTCGCCTGATGCCAAGCACACCGTGGTGCTCAGGAGTAAGGATTCGGCTACAGCACAGGCCTGGTTCCATGCCATCCACTCCAGTGTCAGTGAGCTCATCCCCAGGGTGATTGCAGAGGTCAGAGACCAGCTGGGTAAAACAGGGATTGCTGGAAGTCGAGAGATTAGGCATCTAGGCTGGCTTGCAGAAAAGGTAATAAAAACATTCTTATTTTTATTTCTAAGCTCTCTCTTTATCCCTTGTGCTCTGTTCCTGAATTCAGCCTTGTCTGGAAGTGGAGAGACTAAATGAGATTTTGGGGTTTGATTTAGCTTTCCTTGAAGACCTTTCTTCATTAACATGACAATTTTTGTACTTAAAAAACCCAAAACAAACAGAAAACTAGAAGGTCACTGTAGTCTTTGCTTCTGTGTGCAAATTAGCAAAGACTTCCCTGGGAGATCAAAAAATCTCATGTCAAGCTCAGGCATGGGACACAAGTCACAAAAACTGACACCAGCCTTGAGCTCATCTGCTGTTAAGACTCCCATCATGTATATGAGTTGTCACTTTCCTACTCCCAGCTTGGGAAGTACCCACTCCCTTGGTCCATGGTCCACCCCTCCACTGTGCCTGGCCAGAGGAGCTGGGCATGGGCTGGAGCATGAGGTGGTGTCCCCATTAAGCCTAGGAGTTGTTCTTTAGTTGTAGTCCTGCATTTGAGCAGAGCATCATAAAGGGCTGAGCTTGCAATTGCAACTCTCGCCCATCTTGCAAAGTTTGAGTATCAAAATGTTTTATGCCACAGGGGAAACCTGATGTTCAGTTCAAAAGTAGTTTGGGATCTGTTGGCCTGTGGAAAGACCGCCCAATGAATGCACAGGGGTGATATCAGTATGAGACGATCTGGTTTTAAATCAATAGTCTCAGATTTGTTTTAGGCACTGTACTGGTAAGTGTGGATTTACTGCATTAAGAGGGTTAGAATTGTGCCTAGAAATAATTTGCATCCAGCTACTGCCTGGGCAGCTGTTCAGAGCATCTGTGCCTCTCCAGCTGGAGCGTGTGGAAAAATGGCCAGTACGTACACACTGCCCTTTCAACCTGTGCATCCAGGACAGATGTGGAAAACTGACTGCAATTGCCCTGAAAAAAACTATTGTATGTTTTAACTCTCTGTTGGATTTTTTTAGACAAAAATATGGGAGCCACATGTACAGGTGTCATATTTTTTCTAGTGTCCTTTAAGAAGGCATACCATTAATTTTTAGCACAACTTGGGTGAGTCCACACCACTTGCAGTGACACAAAAACTGCAAAACCTTTCAGGCAGATTTTGTATGTTTTCCTGTCCCTTCCTCCAAGCTTGCAGAGTGGGGACAACAGCACAACTCTGTGGCTTAGTGCAGTAGAAAATGTAAAAATTTGGGTAAATAATTTGGTGTTAAAGCAGCAAAGTAAGTAAATTTTAAGAGTATTAAGCTGGACAGCCATAGGATCTTTACTCTTGTTTTCTCTTTTGTATTTCTATAAACTTGTGAAAAGATGATTGTTAGAGACTTTTTCTGTTGCAAAATCCTCTCCTCTGAAAGGGTAACTGCTCTGTAGCAGGTCATATAGATCTTGTAAGTATAATACTCACAGATCATCTTAAGTGGACACATGGCCTGCTTCTGGTTTATGAATTTCCTCTTTTTACAGTTAATACACAATATCCTATTCACATGCTTCCCCCCTCCCCCGCCCCTCTCCCTTTTTTTTGCCTCATGGACTGAAATCTTATTTCATGTTACTCATTATGGACCATTTCAAGGTCTAGATGAATTTAATGGTGAAATTTGTTTTGCCTTTATTAGGGTCATACTGCAGCTCTGTGCATGTTCCAGTGTATTTACAGTGGCTGTCACCAAGAATTAGCTTTGAGAGATTTGCAGTGACATTGTTACTAAAAAGTCAACATGTTTTTTTCACTAAAAACCATCCAGAGCTGTGCAGTAGTAATGAAGTGAGGTCAAAAGTTCCCACCTTTCTCTCATGTTGGAGACCTGTTGAAAAGTAGAGAAAATTCCTACACATGGTGAAAAGCAATGTGAAATTCCTTTTATTTTGTTATTGGAATGTGGGCTGTAAAGTCTGGATGAAAGACCGAAAGCCTGCAGGATGGGAGAGGAAGGTGCATATATTGTGTATATGGAAACTGTATATATTCTGTTTCAGAGGAGGTTTCCAAGGCAGCTAGGTGAGGTGCTGACTACAAATGCTCCTTGTGTAAAGCCTAAGTTTGTCAGTGGTGAGAAATTAAATTCTGCAGTGATTTGTGGAAGAACATTGTGAATACCAGTGTGGTCGGTTGACCCTGGTGGGACACCAGCTGCCCACCACATCTCTATCACTCGGCCTCTCCAGCTGGACAGGAGAAAGAAAATAAAACAATAGGCACATGAATTGAGATAAGGTCATGGAGAGTTCACTCCCTGATTCCCATCATGGGCAAAACAGACTCGACTTGGGGAAAAATTATTTGAATTTATTACCAAACAAGCCAGAATAGGATGATGAGAAAATAAAACCAAATCTTAAAAAAACCTTCCCCCAGCCCTGCCTTTCTTCCCAGGCTCAACTTTATGTGCGATATTCTCTACCTTTCTCCCCTCTCTGCCTCACAGGGGGATGGGATTTGGGGTTGTGGTTGTTTCATCACACATTGTCTATGCTGCTCCTTCTCCTCTGGGAGAGGACTCCTCACACTCCTCCCCTGCTCCAGCATGGGGTCACAGAATCGCAGAGTATGTTGAGTTGGAAGGGACCCACAAGGTTCATCGAGTCCAACCCTTAGCCCTGCACAGGACCATCCCCAAGGGTCACACCGTGTGCCTGAGAGTATCATCCAAATGCTTCTTGGAACTCTTGTCAAGCTTGGTGCTGTGACCACTGCCCTGGGGAGCCTCTTCCAGTGCCCAGCCACCCTGTGGGGGAAGAATCTTTTTCTAATATCCAGCATAAACCTCCCCTGACACAACTTCAGGCCATTCCCATGGGTCCTGTCACTGGTGTCACCACAGACAAAAGGTCAGTGTCTGCCCCTCCTCTTCCCCTCACAAAGAGGTTGTAACTGCAGTGAGGTCTCCCCTCAGTCTCCTCTTCTCCAGGCTGAACAGACCAAGTGATCTCAGCCACTCCTCCCTCCCCAGGGAAATAGTCCTCCATGATCTTCTCCAACATGAGTCCTTCCCATGGACTGCAGTTTGTCACAAACTGCTCCGGTGTGGATCCCCGCCGGGGTCACCAGTACGGCCAGCAAACCTGCTCCAGGGTGGGCTCCTCTCTCCAGTTCTGCCATGAGCCTGCTCCAGCATGGGCTTCCCACAGGGTCAAAAAAGACTGTAACTTTTAAGACAGCTTTTATGGCATTGTATTATGTTACTTACATAGCATATCCTTATAGTGAATTCACAGCAAAATGGAATGACTGTAAGTGAGATGAACTCCTCTGCTTGTTTGGGGAATGCAAAATGTAATCCCATAGAAATTTCACTGTAATTTGCTGTGATTACTCTCTGCTTTCATTAAGCTATTTCCTGGTTAGACATTTTTTATATGACTCTGCTCTAAACTTAGCTCTAAACTTCACCCTTCATGATATGACAAAAATAGATTCATTAGGGGAGCCTCCCTCAAGAGGGTAACATCAAAATAAAGAGTAGGTTATCTAAGGTGCTAAGCATTTGCATGCTAACAGGATTCTGCAACTTCAACTGAACTTCCCTGTGAAGACAGCCCTAAATTTGTGGTCTTCAACCAGAAACATCCACCTTGCAGGTCCACCTTCAGGTCCCTGGCTGTGTCCTGGGGTGGGCAGTGAGGGTCCATGTGCAGGTAAAGCAAAGAACTCTGCATCACTTTAAAAAAGAAATGCTCACTGTGGCCTTGTAGAAAAGGAGAAAAACAGCCAGAAGCAATCATTAGAGATACCATATTCCCTCTTTTATTGAGGAAGTAACCTTATCCTGACCTTGACCTTATGAGAAGGGTTTCTAAAGTTGACCAAGGATTAGGGAGTTATATATATAAGTCACCAGTGTCCTAAAACTTCTCTGTAACTTAAGAGAAATACCAAGTACTCATTTGTAATGAAGTGTGTGTGCTCGTCACCTTGTATTTCCTGTATTTGTCTTTTTACTAAAGCAGGACCCGTGTGATTAGCAATTGTGCAAAGCAAAAGGGAACAGTTACATGTGGGTTTTAATCTTTCCAGGTTTTGTCTTTTTTTACTGCTCTCTGTGAAAATACTTTGTGTGCCTAAATAAAAAAAAGGAAGTTAGTAATGTCATCCGAATTGAGGATCTTTTCCATTTGTGTGTGAATTGTTCCTCTCCTTCCCAGGAATGCTTTCAATCCATGTAGAAATGTTTTCTCGAGTTTTCTTTCCCCCTCTTTTTAATACTTCTGCACATCTCATGTCTTACAGAGGAGCTGAAACAGGCATCGCTGCCCTTCTCCTTATGTTTATCCACCTACCACTGAGTTCCTTCAGGAGGAGCAAATTCTGAGGAGAGCTAAAACACTGAGGAAATGGTAGTTTATTTTATCACTCTCTAATGTCTGCTCCAATAGACCAAGATATCACTGGCAAAAGCTTTATCTAAATTTTTGTCTCTTTAGTGCAAACACAAAAAGGTGTTCTGGCAAAAGGGGTTTTGCAAAGGAGCTTTTGCCAATTCAACAGTCAGCAAAAGCCTCACTGACTTCGGGGGCAGCTGAAGCTGTAGCCAGGCGCCAGCTTCAAGCTGGGTCAGTTAAAAAAAACCCCAAAACTAAATGAAACCCTGAGCTGTGCATCTCTCCCTGTCCTCTCTGTGCCACTGACACTTTAAATGTAGGTTTGGAAGGAGAAAAAAGCGCCTCTGCAGCCAGACTGTTCTCTTTCCTGGATGTCCAATGTCTTACAGGCAGTGGGCTTTTTAAAATTATATCAAAGCTCCTTTGAGAAACTAAAAAATAGGAGTTGCTGCAAGTTGCCTTTTAGAATGTTAATTTTTGAAGCTGCAGAAAAAGTGCCCTTATGGGTTTTTCTCACTAGAACTTAACCTGAGTACTTGGTTTCTATTCATGTTGCTCTGCCTGGGCTGGGCAAGTGTGTTGCTGCTCCCACAGATCTGGTGTGGGTTTCAGAGAGAAGAAAAGACCTGATACTGGAGGGGAAATAACCAAAGGGGCACAGTGAATCCGAGTTGTTTTTCAGCTCTTGACACTATCTCTGAAACGAAAAGTGTGTTAATATATTACAGGCTGTTCAGTCTCCTCAAACCTTAGATAACCATATCATTGTGTTAGAGCTGAAGTGCGAGGCATGTCACAGCAGAGTGATCTTCTTCAGTATTGAGCTGTATGTCGCAGTGTTATATTTATCTCCCTGCTCTCGCTCTTAATTCAGAGGAGCTTGTGATAACAGAAATATTGTGAGACGTGCAAGCTGTCCAAATAAGATTTAAGCAAATGACGTGAGAGTGTATTTGAGGTTGTTTTTTTTCTCAGTATGAAATGAAAATGTTTCTGTTTTACCATTTCCTTTGGAAGCACGTTCACTGGTTAGCAAAATAAGTGGACAGCAACAGAGCTGCATTGTTATTCTCATCACAGACAAATTTTTGAAGAAGTGGAGATCTTCAGTTTCAATATTTTATATAACTTCCAAATTGTAAAAGTGCTCTTAAAATGTCTTTGCATGAGAAAACACCAGCCTATCACACAGTTAAAACGTTTTGCCATTATTTAATGTTATGAACCTGATTTTATCTGGTTTTATTTATTTATATCTGACTTTAGCCACCTTCCCATGAAGCACAGCATCTGTTAGGCAGCATTTTAAAATACATGGCATGGCCAAGTCCAAGGTTGCAGCTGGTTTCCCTCAGCCCTCCCAGCTCTACCGTCATGGTGTTGGCAGTGCTGGTAGAAAACTCACTGCTTATGAAGGGACACCATTAGCTTTCTGCAGGTTTTATGTCAAAGGCAGATCCCAGTGCAAGACAAATAGTGAGAACCTGTGGCAAGGAGGAGGGGATTGGGAACCCACTGTCTCATTAGGCAGCGTTTAACTCTTCCTCTGGAGTGACTGTCTCATCAGGCTGCACGATCTGAACCCGCAGCATTTTCAGGAATAAAATCCAAGTTGTGCTAATTCCCAGGTCTTTCTTCTGGGCTTGGAAAGTACATGTGCATGTTTAGGCTGAGATTGCAGCAGGCTTTGGGCTGTACTGTTCTTAACCCAGTACAAATCAGGGTGCGAATTTTACCAGATAAATACCCTGCTCGAAACATGGTAAGCAGTGAAAACCCATTACTGAAGCGCCGAAATTATTTGCAAGGAAATTACATTCCTGTCGTGTGGTCTTCTTTGAAATGTCTCGTCTCCACAGGGATTTTGTTTTTTCTCTTTTCTATAAATCCCTACTTTCTTTACTAATGATCTAGGCAGGTTTGGAAATACCACCCACCTGTAATTCCTGGGAAGAAGAGCAAGGCAGTTTGGTCCTGACCTCCCATTTTTGGTAGCTGGAGTAGGACATAATTTCTCAGATTGATAATATATATATGGTCATAATCTTAAAATTAATGTGACCTTTTGCAGATTACACATACCTCAAACTGTAAAACCTTCTCTGTGTCCCAAATTAGAAATTGCACTTTTAGATGCCAGATGCTGACTTGCTGTGGAGCACTTACATCCAAGTGAAGAATCCTGCTTTTGCCCTGTGTCACTTAACCTTGCATCTTATTAATACTGGAACTTACTTGTTTGCTTTGTAAAACACCAGAACAGAGCTCTTAATTACATTAACAGTCTTCATTATCTGGGATAACGATCAGCCTGTTCTTAGGAAAGACGTAAACCTGAAATAGCATGAAGAGTAATTTCCTCTCCCAGATACAGCAAGGTTCCTCCACAGGCCACTTTAATCAGCAGTGACATCATTCTGTTCTTTCTTTAGGTGCCTTCAGTAAAAGCCTACAGTAAGGAAAACTCAGGCTGAAAACAGCCTTTTCATTTACTGTACTGTTTTAAAGGCTTTGCCAGTCTTTATCTGTAACTGACGTGCTATTTCTTCCCATGCCAGTGGGAGGCGAGCAATCATAAAATTGTCAGGTAGAAGTGCTGCAAGGGATTGGAAAGAAGAATGAGTAAATAATGAAGAGTTGTAGATGGTAAATGCATGAAGGACCTGAACTCAAAAGTCTGTATTTCTGCAGTACAGGTGGTTGTTACAGTGAAGGAAAACCCCTCTATGAGATAATTGTGGAGAACAGTTAAATAGTGAGTGAGCACTGTTGTGCCTGTGGAAGCCTTCAGGTGTTAGATTATTCTTGCAGAAATTGAGCTGCAGTGTAAACTGGGCCCTATCCCCTTGCCCTTTTCATGAGGGCTGCATTAGTTCTGGTTGGATCCCAGCAGAGGTAATCACATCTTTCCCAAACTCCCTCTGCCTCAGTTTTCATCCAACCATCCTTACAGCTGACTTAATTTTTCCGATAAAATACGGTGTATTGCTATCACTGTTCCTATGAACTTCAGAAATTATGAGAAAGTTCCTTTTTGTAGTGATCCCGCCCTGAAGCTTTATTTAACCTCTCCCTTCCTGCATCAAGGGGAGTTCTGAGCCCAGGGTCGTGGTTCCTGCTCTGTCAGCTGTGCCTGTGCAGGCGGGGAGACAGGAACCACAGGTGGGATCCTTGGTGGCCCATGGCTCTGCTGTGAGAGGGACCTGTACAGATGTCTGGTCAGCACACCCAGGGCAGGGTTTGGGGGGAGAAATGATGGCCTGTGGCTTGGTTGGAGGAAAGGATGCCAAAAGGAAATGGGGAGTTCAGTTCCTCCTTGGGGTGTGGGAGCTGTTTGTCTTGATTTCTCCAGCATGACAGGGTGGTGGTACCACATCCCAGTGTGGTCCAGAGCAGATCCTGATGTGGTCCTGAGCACTGGCTGTTTGCACACTGTGGCTGCCATGGCATGAATACTAAAACTTTCTTCTAGATAACCCAAACTGGAACTGCTGTTTGGCTGGATTGGATTTTGCTGGACAAGGAGCTTTCTAGATTTTGGGAGATGAGGAATTTTCTTCCAAGATTTTGCAAAATTTTCAGGATGTTGGGCCTCTCCATCGTTTGACTTGGCAGCTGAAATTGGATCTGTCCAAAAGGTTCCGTCTCCCCTCATGCACGTGCTGGGTCAGCTCACCCTTTGGGGCTTCACAGGTTTGAAAGCTAGTGTTTGAACATATTTGCAGTGAAGTTCAGTTCTAAAAGAAGCAGCAAAGATACAGGTATGATGTGAAAAAAGGCTTTGATCCTCGTTCATCAGACCCGGGAAAGGGCTTCTTTTATTGTCTCAGCCTCTACCAGAAAATATGGCAAAAAGGACAGTGAAGAAATTGGAGACAGCGATGCTCCTTGGTTTTCAAATGTGATCTAAATGCAACATGATCCCCTTAATCAAACACATGTTGCAGAGATCTCTGCTGAACCCATTCTGAACTCCCCTGTTGTCAGTGGGCAGCAGAGGGTGCCCGTCTCAATTATTTTAAGCACTTAAGTACCAAACAACTGGTCTGCTTCTGCCCCAGTGTGTTCCTGCCTCCTCTCACTGATGCGAGTTGGGTGTCAGCAGTGGTGGATTAGGAAACGCGAGTGCCAGTTCTTGCCCAGCTGTGGGACGCAGGGTGGGAAAAAAGCAGACCAGCATGAGGTTGAGGAAGGTGTGGGGCTCTCCTTAGGCATTTGGAGGTGCTGTGGAGTGATTATCCAGGGCAATGAGGCCACTATTGAGGCCATGCTTTGGGGCAAACTCAGCTGATACAAAGAGCGAGGCCAATGCAGTCTGAGCACTGACCCCACTGACTGCACTTCCCCGAGCAGTGCCGTGGGTGTCCTCCAGTCCCTACACCACTTCACCTGTATGGAACAAGCAGACTGACTCTTCCATCCCCAGGGCTGATCTACCCCGAGTACGTGTCGGTGTGATGTGAGGGGTGCTGGGAAACACTGTTTTGCAAGGGCTGTGCCCTTGCACTCTGTCTGTTTGCTCCTCTGTCTGCATTTTTCTCATTACGGGCTGCATGTTAGAAGCTTGAAAGGAAAGGGATTGTCTATCTTAGAAAATTCTAGATTTTTCAAACATTAAGTTCCCGTAAAGCTGCATTTTCTCTGTTCAAAATTACGTGGTTCTCATCTGCTGGTTTTGTCTCCTGAAGTTAAAAATCACCTTCAGGGGAATAGAGGGACCTGTTCAGGGTGCGTTGACCTTCAGGCTTTGCCCAGTATGAATTCCTCTCACCCCAGTCATCGTTTTGGTTTTCTTTCTAGCACAACAATGCTCCCATTTCAGCTTTTTGATTAATTGCATAAATAAATAGATCATAAAGCAGCAGAATAGGCCATAAAGAAGCCTTTTCTCTCTGCCCTGCAGCCATTCTTCCCCCTGGTCCCTCAGCTGATCCCCAGAGAAAACTCCTCGCAAAAGTGGAGCTATTCTTAGAAAAACTATTCTAATTTAGTGGGAAACATTTGGGTTTTTCCCTGTCTTTTTGCACAGTATTGCCCCATCCTGCTCACCCACTCAGCTTGCAATCAGAGGTGTGCTGTCTCTACCCATGAGTTCTTGTAGGACAGATGAGCTGGTTCATGTTTGAGGGGTGTTGAAGAAGAGCAGAGTATCACTGCTGCCACAAGCAGAAGCAATATGTGCCTTGTATGCTGTTTTGCCAAACAACTGTTGACAGAGAAAAAAACCCAGATTTTCTAAGTATATTTTGAGGAGAAATTGTGTTCTCAGTTGGAAAGAGGGATTGATCTCTGGAAGAATAAGAGAGCTTAAAAAATAGTGAAGAGGGGAAAGTTACATGCATTACAATTTTTAGCATGGCAAGACATTCGTTCACTCAATGCAGACTCTACAAATCCAGTTCAATTGTAATGCTCAACCTCTGTTTATGTAATTAGTTCCCAAGATTAATAATGCCGGCCTTTTACCTTATTATCAAGTCCTGTAAAAATACAATTATACCCATAATACCATGACAGCCCTTACAAAAATGTGCCGTAAGACAATTATATTGCAACACAGCAACTCTGTAGACTGCAGGAAAGTATTTCTTGCACAGTCTAATTGTTGTATCAATAGCATTTTCAACACCCTTGGCTACTGAGTAAGAAAGAACATGCTGATACCATATGTAAAACAGCATATTTTGAAGTTCTGATTTCAGGGCCTGACCATGGCAAAAGGGCTTGAATTGTGAGTGAAGTCCTTGTAAGAACTGTACGTGAAACAAATCCACAATTGAAAAGTATCCTTCCTCTCCCACTCTTCAACTAATGATTGTTTGACTTTACTAATTTTAAGATGAAAAATGTTTTGACAACAGAGTTTTAACTAAAAGAAATAATAGTGCTGATTAAAATTAAAAAATCCTTTTATTCCCTTCCCTTAGATCCTTCAGTTCTGAAGATTCATTTCTGCCTGCAGAATTATCCCCTCTGATTAAATGGACAGTAATTGATAGTGCACATCATGATTAGTCTAATGACTCTTCTAAACCCCAAACCCCACAGATACCTTTAAGCTCCACATTGTCTTTACTGCAACATAAATAAAAGCTTTAGTAAAGGACTGGGAAAAAAAAAAAAGAAAAAAAGATAGCAAGGGAGCCTCCTTACCCTCTCCAAGGGGTTTCCTCTGCTCATTTTTAATGAGGCCTGTATTAGTTGTCATTTGTACCTTCCCTGATGAATACTTTGGAAGAAAAACTTTCTCTGTGCACAGCGAAATTTGTGCCAAGTTGCTGACCTTTGCTTTTGGTGAGACCTCATTTGAGTCTTAGTCCCAAGCCCAAACATATTGTTGGATCAATCATGTTGATTTTTGGCTCAGATAGCAACGCACGGCTAATGAGTTGTACTGGGTGCACATTAACCTCAGACCTGGCAGAGCTTGTGCCAGGCACAGAGCAAAACTCTGCTGGGGCTGCAGGAAAGACACAGAGTGCTGGCATCTTAATAGAAGGAGACAATTAAAAACAGTAGAGCAGTATCACAGGTTCATTGCTTGTGAGATGTAGGATTTAATCAAAGCTGGAAAAACAAACTGCCTTCTATCTGTTTGGGGAAAAAAACCAAACAAAACCCTCCACACCATAAAGGTGCTTTATGAACTGTGAAATAGAGAGGAAAGGCTGAATGTTTAAACAGTAATACAATGATTCTACTACCAAAAGGGAATCTACTTCGGGGAACAGCCTTTGAATAACATTAGATTTAACCTTGTCAGACCTTACAATCTAATGGCTGTCATGGCATTGCAAGGAATTTGGAAGCATTGATACTTTTTTTATTAGTAGATACCTTACTTAGCAATACTTTAGAAAAGTTCTCCTTTCTTCACAAGTAAAATTCCTAAGACCAATTGTTGAATTACCACACGCAGCCAGCATCGCTGTTTCTGAGCATTTCCAAAAATAACACTTCTCTTGAAGGACCAGATTTTGATCTCATTTTACAATTCTAGATCTAGGGAGAGACAGTATTTTGCAAATTATCGTCATGGAGAGATAGACGGCAATCCCAACAAGATGCACAATATCCTTCTCCTGACCGTTTTCCTCACTTGCAGGATTAGGAAAGTAAAGAAGAGTTGCTCAATGACTACATAAGAAAATAACATTTTCACTTTTAGGGTAAGCCCTAAACAACCAGATGCAGGGGTCAGAGAAACAGAGACAGAATAAATTAGGTTTCTACAGATCACACACAAGTTTTGTGCCTTCCTCTTTGTGCAACGAAAACTGATCAATAAGGCTGAAAGAGTCTTACTGCTTCAAATAGAAAATCCAGTGAAATCAACTGGAAAAACCCAAAGTACAGAGAGATGCAATCTTTGGTGGTCACAATAGACTTTGGATGCAAGGTAGGCGACAGATGAAAGGGGCAGGGTAAGAAGGGGGAGCAGTGGATAGGAGCATCCAAAACAGGATCTGCTAGAAGAGCAAAGTTCTCTAGAGGTATGAGAAACTGCCCCAGCCTTGTATTATTCCTGGTAAAACTCTACAAACCTGAAATATTTCCAAGGTCGGAGAGGGTGGATGTGAAAGTAGTGACATGGCCTCACACTCACATGAGGCACTGAGGACTCATTCTGTCAAACATACAAGAGGGTTAAAGAAATGAGGTACTGTTGTGTCTCACCTGACTTTATGGAAGAACCTGTTGGAATTACACTGGATTTTTTCTGGCACTAGCATGGCGCACAGAAGTAATGAAATTTCAGCAGAGATGTGAAATACCATCCTTAGTAATAACCACTCAATAGAAGACTCTGCAGTCAATTTTAGGGCTGTGCTTGCTGAAATGTCCCACAAAGTCACTTTTTTTTTTCCCTAATAGTATCATGAAGTATTTTTCTCTTCTAACAGCTTAGTCTTTTTTTTTTTTTTTTTTTCAGAAAAATCAGACAACAACAGTGGAGTCACAGGTATAGCAAGTGATAGAAGTTAAACGTTTTGGAGATAGGAATCAGAAGAGTCTTTGCTAAAAAATGGTAGTGCTTAGATGTCATTTTGTTACAAAGAGTGAGCCGTCTTGTCAGCAGCTCCAGCAATTTCAGCAAAGGCACAGGCATTCTCACCGGCTCCAGCTGCAGGACTGTTGAGGACCATCTTGGCAACCTAGGTGGATACCCTGGAACACTTTTTTTAAGTACAGGAACTTCCACCCCCTGCTTTGGAGCAGCGTATTGTCTTGTACAATGTGCCTGTTCAATAGTCAGGGTACATAAACAGGATCTGGAGCTGAAGTGGCTGTTTCTTTGGGTGTGAGTCTGAAGGACTATGGGGGGGTTTGGACCTTCTGCTCCCAATGCAGTGACACTGCTTTTGAAGACAAATGGACTTACCAAAGGTTTTCTGTGGATGTTATTTGGATTCCCTGCATTTCAGGTGCTCATGCAGTAGTAGTAGCCCTGCTGGAAGGAAGCACCTGGGTTTTAATCACTAACGACTGTTAGCTGCAGTGAAGATTCCCAAAACTGTGTGAACACATGGTGTTATTGTTGGAGCTTTTTTTGTTTATACATTTCTGCTGAGCAAATGCTGTGCAAACATTCATTTGTTGATCTTGTGCTGAAAATAGTTGCAGACATTGGCCAGAGTAGCTGCCGATGTGTAGTGTGGCTATAGCTGCTTTTTTGTACTTCATGCTGGAAATGCCAGTGATGTTTATGGAAATGGCTCTAAAATGTTCACTTTGAGGAGAAGCCTGCTATGGGAATAGAAGCTTACCTATCTGTTTGTGAAATAAAAAGCCTGTACATTATTAAGAAGTGTTTTATGGTGTTGTCTCTGGCTTCTCTCACCCTGGGAGACTTACTGCAGTTCTTCAGGCTGGGGAATGAATTAAAACTTCGTGTTTGAACACACACACTTATTCATTCCACTTAAAAAAAATGCGTGTATGTTCTGAATTGCAGGATTAAAGAATACATTAATATTCTCCTGCCTAAAATTTCAAAACAGAGGCTTAAATCTGCTTGCCCAAAACTGCAGGCAGGTGTTAACATGGCAAAGGCAACTGCAAGAAATGGAAGAAGCTGACGTATTGCAAAAAGGAGAAGTGTGGAGAGGGACTGCACAGCTGCATGGGTAGTGCGAGAGCCTTTTATGTGATATTTTTGTCTGGATGCCCCCTGTTTTTGGGGTAAGCTGGCTATTGAGGATGAGCTGACTTGCTTTTGGATTCTTTGTTGCTGCCAGAGTTCGAAACCCCTACTGATTCTGGGGGTGATTGTCATGGTTAATAATATATTATTAATAAGTATGTTAGTATAAGAGTGCCTAGGGAATAGTCAAACCTGGAATGCCGTGGTGTGAGATTGCAGCATAAATAGTATCAATAGAAGCAGACTCTGTTCTAAACTATAAACATCTGAGTAGGCAAGGAGAAGAAAGAGGAAACATGGAGCCACGTATCAGATGATATGTCTCCGCTGTGATTTTTGTTCCTGTGGGACATAAACCAAATAAATGAGTGCAGAAGTATGAACAGAGCCTGGGAGAAAGGAAGTGTGGGACAGTACCTTTCATAACTCTTTAAGATTAATTCTTCACAGCTGTAAGGAGATCTTAAAGAGAGAAACTTTAGCTTCTCTATCTTCTTGTCCTTCGGATTGGACAGAGGGGCTGTTCGCACTCATCAAAGGTCACGTACATCATCAGTTTCCGTTAGCCTGGACACATCAAATAAAACTTCGGTCTCTAGCCCCTTCAAATAACTGGAAGCAGCTGCTTGGATATTTGCAAGCAAAAGCCGAAGGAATGGGTCATGGTTACAGGATCACATCCAAGTGAGTGAACAATTCTGAAAAACAGTGACAAGGAGACAAGCACTAACCAATAATGGTTATGCACCTGTAACCTGTGTGGACCTGCAAAGGGGTTCACAGTTTTGGAAACAACAGCAGTACAGGCTGCTCTGCTAAGAAATGCAATGTAAAAATACCAGTCTCAGAAATCACACAGATCACATCCTGCTTTTCTACCAGGGAAGCAAATAGGCACCATGTTGCCTTGTGTCAGCCCCAGAGGTTAACAGTGTGGTGCCCAGGACTGAGCAGCAGTGAAGGGTATATGCACGTGCAGATAGCAGCAAATGAAGTTTGCTCCAGATCTCTTTCTCTTCCCTTTCTGTCACTCCACAGCTCTGCCTCAGCATTCCCCATCACTGACTGCCCCTTCCTCTGATGTTAGCTGGGTTATCCGAGCATCCCTGCTATATGAGGATGCACTTTGAGTAAGCACTGCTTTTACAGGGGTACTAGTTACATGCATGAAAATGTGGTAATAGCTAGCCTGATTCCCATCTGGCATGATTTAGGAGTAAATCTATTGATGTCAGTAGAATTGAAAGGATATAAATATAATTGAAGTCAGATCCTGTATTTTTAAGGTTAAGCCTAAAAAATGCTGTAATTTACTCTCCCTTCCTCCACCCTCCTTTCTTTTCTCTTTCAAGATCTGCCACAAATTTCAATGTATTAATTGGGATTTTGTCTATTTCTGCCCAGTTTAATCAAGGATCTGTCAGTAGGGAATTTTAGGAGATGCAGAGGTGAAGCCCTGATGACCCCCTACCTATCTTTAGAAAATCTCACTGGCTGTGGGTTGTGAAAAACCGCGGCAGCAGCAGTTGTTCTTTTTTGCCTTGGTCAGTTGTGTCAAGCCGTGTATCTACAGCCATGTTTAGTTCAGAGCAGAAACATGAGGCAAAAAGGAAGCTTTTTGGCAAGGAAAGAATATGATTTTCAGCTCATTCACACAGAATGGTGTTCATTAACAGATTGTTTTCTGACAAATAGTTAGTTGTGCCTGACTATTTTCCATACGGGTAAGGAAATAAAAAAGCCAATGAGGACATGGTATTTAAAAATCCAGAAATTTTGGTATGAAACTGATGGTATGATCCAATGCAATCCCATTTGCTGTATTTCTAAAATTGGTTATGTGAATATTAGCAAAGGACCAGGTAATGAAACACAGTTTCCCTTCTTCTTTTTGAGGTGTTACTCAACTGAATTACTTAAAATTTTTTATACCAGTACTTGTAAGATGTTTAGGTCAGTACAAACTACGATAGAGATCTCAATGAAAAGACACATATTTATCTCTACCTTAGGAATAAAACTAAGAGAAATAATTCGTAAAATCTCCCAGTGACTTCAGGGCAAATACATTTCTAACACCAGCAGTGGAATTAGGTGTAGTCACTTGGTAATATTCACACCTGTTTGCCTTCTTGGAGTTTCCACTTTCTTGTAGGTGCAGAAGTAATAGTGGCTCTGTGATGTTCTCGTTATCCTCTGCTGGTTCATACTGTAAATGGCTGGCACTTGCTGGCTGGGGTGATTTATTAGCCCACAGCAGGAAAAAAACTTCCATTGATCAAATCAGTTGGTTCAATGGATCGTATGTCCCTTGTGCCAAAAATAATTTCTCTTTGGATATGTGATATGTTTGTTAAGAGTTCTAAAAGTCTATTTGCTGTTGCCAGAAAATTCTTCATTTTATTAAATAATGTATTCCAGGCATAGTTCTTAAATCTGAAATCTTAGTTTCCCATCCTGGCCCCAAGTAGATAACCTGTAGCATGCAATCTGGTTATACTGATTTTGGAAATTAACTTTATTCCTTCTGCATTTTTCTTCTGGAAGACTGTTCAGTTCTCAGTAGAATTTCCTGTGAGTAGCGAAATGCTGTAATTATTTAAAAAATATGAAACACTAAGAATTAGAGCCAGATAAAGAGCATTATCTTTCAAAATTGCATAGCTTATAGCATATAATTTGCAGATATTTGTAGGATTTGGGTCTGTAGATTGATGACCCTAATTGTGTATTTTTTAGTAATCTGGACGACATAACATGGCACAGCACTAAATCCATTTGGCTAATTTAAAGCTCAGCATAGGTAACTACCAAGTCAAAGATTCTTTATTTGTCTTCCTTGTGTGGCTCTGTTACATAGTCATAGTTTCTATTAACACATGTCCTTTAACATTTGTTAATTTTTTTTGTCATAGATAGTAGACCTGTGGAGTGTGATCTTGTCAGGTCCTGCAGTATAAACAGTATTAGATCTGGGAAAGTGATGTCTCTTGAGAAGTGGAAGCTCACATCCTGGCTATAGGTGCAAAGCTCATATCTTGAATACTTTTACTTTATGGATATTTCTTCTACTGCATCCTCTGAAATAAAGAGGTTTTATGAAAGCTGAGGTCTCATTTTTATTGTATTTTCCTAGCCACAGAGAAAAGCTTGAAACTATGGAATGTCAGCAAAGCAAAAAGGCTTGATGTATCAGCAAGTATTAAAAATGTATTTTAAATACCAAGCAAACCTCAGACAGATTTTCAAGCCCAACTTGACATCCCCAAGGGAGCTTTGGCTGGCTAGAGTTGATAATAGTGGTTTCCTATTAAAGCTGCCTTGTCAGTTAATTTTTGCAACATTAGGGATGTGTGTGTTTCTTCATGTACCAGAGAGTTAGTGGTGACAGCTATCCAGCAAATCACGGGCCGGTGACAAACTGGAGTTATCCTCTAGCTCTGAACTTCCCTGCTTTCTTCCCTTTTGCCTGTTTGCTCTGTGACGATTGCTCTCCTGAAATTACTTTGGCAGGGTTAGAGTAATTACCATCTTGAAACTACATTTAGCTAAAACACCAGATTTGAGTTTTCTATAAGTCTCCCAAAGCATATAATGATACCTGAACTCCCAGTGTCCCCAGGACCACAGTGACATGCGCTCCAGTACAGGCAACAATTTCCTAATGGTGGAACTGGCCAATGACTATGATAGGGTAGCTGGGGATTTTTGTCAGGAAAAGTTTTACAGAACAGGCTAGACAAACCTTGGCATCAAAGTCTGTCCTCTTCTGAGCAGAGTTGAAGTCATCTAGGAGGTTCCTTAGAGGTCTTTTCCAGATATTGCAATTCTTTGGTTCCATAGCCCTCTTCCTATGAATCTTGGCATTCGTATTTCTGAACCAGTGATTGGCTTGAGCCTTCCTGGAAAGCAGAAAAACAGTATTTTCAACTTCTCAGTGGTGCAAGTAGCACTTTTGGTTAGATACTATTTGTCTTCTTTACAGTTCCCTCAGAAAACTATCAAATCCCAAATCAAACAGAATTATCTGAAAGGGCTAAGATTTTAAGTTCAGTTTTGTCTTGGTTAAGTACTGAAAGAAAGTGAATGGAATATTAAATGTAATTAGCTGTTCATTTTCTACCTTTACTGGTACCCTGGGACCCACTAATGCCTAGATCCACCATAAAGACCTACTGCATGATCTTCCAGCTCTCTGTACTTGTTGCCAGGGTGTAACAAATTGAATACCTGTTTGGTGAGCAGAGGCCTCTTGGAGTTCAGCTGAGTTTCTGGGAAAAAAATGATCCTGCCTATCAGAAAATTTTGGATTTGATAAATTAAAATGGAAATTACATGTTTAAGTTTCCTTTTTATGAAAAAAAAATGATAGGCGTGTTGTTTGAGTATCTTAGATGGCTTGAGAAGGTCTGTTGTGATGATGGAGATACAGATTTTCTAGCCATTTAAAAAAAAAAAAGGTAATAAAAAAGGTCTCAGATAGTTGAATGGCATTGAAAATTACAATCAGGTAAATAAATAAATCATAAAAAGGACAAATACAGGATTTTTTTTTTTGGTCATAAGTCTTTACTTAAACATCCAAATAAGTAGATTTGGATTCCAAATCATGACAAATTTTCACCAACTTTTTCAGTCGTCTGTGGCTGATCCACATTTTTTTCAAAATCAAGCCAGATTATTAGGAATTCTAATTGAATTTTTGTTTTTCAATAAGGTTTCCAGATACTTCTCAGCAAGTTCAAAATTTCAGTTGATGAATCACAGCATACATATTTTAACAGTGTTTTTTGAAGATAATGTGTTTGTGAGCCAGGCATGTAGTGAATTCACTCATTTGCTTGAGGTCATTAGTGGCACTGCAGTCTCTCAGTATTACTGACTATTGATCAATGACACACAGTCTGAAATGACACAGTATTCTGGACTGTTCTTCAGACAACATAATAACAATGAGAATGAAACATCTTGTTCTTTCTGTATTGCTCCCCTACTATTTTTTCTTCCAGCACTTGTGATTTATTATGACCCTTGAGTAAAGTAATCAGGTCTGTCAGTCTTCAAAAGGTACCAGTCATGATGGACCTTTATTTCTGAGACTGAATATTAGGAAAGACAATTTGATAGAGAAAGGCGTAGAACATCTCCTGGGATAGATTTCTGTCACTGTACTTTTAATGTAGACATCGACAATTGCCTGTCCTTCACCAAACAGACACTGTAATAATTTCAAATGGCACTTTTTCGTGTTTCAGCTGTCATTAAAAACTGCAAAATGCTTTCAAATCAAAAGTCCACCTCCAGCATTCAGATTTGATTGGATGCCGTTGAAATGTGTTCTTGAGCTGATGTTCAGAAATCCACACACTTTTACTGAATTGAAAGATTAAATGTGTATCTTTTGAGGCAATGGGTATTATTACTCATTTTTCCTATTGTGGTGCCTGTTCGATCAGGAGAGATCAGACTTAGTTGTAAATTACAGACTCTTCAAAGACACTGAGTTGAAACTGTGTTGTCTGTACATGGATTCTGCTCCTGTACAACTACCATTATGCTGCAGTGATGGTGATGAGCTCCCTCAAAAAATGCTTCACCTTGGCCTGAAAAGAAACTGCTCACAGCAAAACTCTAGCATATAGCAACCTGCAGAGCATAGCAGAGATCAGTGGTTGGTCTTGGTATCCTGGAACGTACCTGTTTTCCCCACCACTGAGTCGCAATACCCATTCTTGAGCAGTTGCATAGGAGATGTGGTAGAGCTTCCAAAGCTCCCCATCTGTTGTCATGCCTCTAACACAAAACCATTTGCAGGTATGACCCCTTTTCTTCTGTGGCTGACTCTGATGTGCAAAATAGCTCCATGGACTGAAGTGGAAGATACACAACCATACCATGGTCCTTCTTAGTTTTTCCTGGGCAAACCTGGATTACTGGAGGAAGGGGACCACTCCATTTTAAAGGGAGTACAGTGTTTTTCCCCTAGTAGTAGGTTCATTGTGCTTTGGGGTCCAGTGATTATTTTGGAGACAACACTGCTGCTCACCTCTCCCAGAACTAATCTGCATCTTAGAGGTACAGTTTCTCCCACATTTTAACTTTGTGATTTTTATTTAAACACACAAGCTTTTTGGTGATATGTTTGAGACATGTTTCAGAGAGCAGGTTTACAGCCACTCTCACGTACAATCTGAAGAGCCCAGACACCTCATAAATAAGCTATGCATGAACACACAGCAGGTTCAAAGGTATCTGCTAATAGCAGCTTCACTTTTATCCTGAGTGTGTGGTGTGAACATGCTGGAAGACAGATAGATTGCTGTGTGAAATGCAGGTGCTGGTAGGTCAAACAGTTGCTGGAAGGTCATGGAGGTAGGTAGTTGTGGTTGCCTCCATTTTTGCAGAGGTTTTTTGCTTTTATAGAGCAGTTTTGTGCTCTCCTTCACTCTTCAGGTTTTCTATTCATTTGTTCAATCAGTATAAATGATTAGAAAAGTCTGAGGTTAGTGGTCTTTCCTCCCTTTTGTCCTCCTTCCCCTGTGCCTCTTTTATAAGCAGCACTAAAAATGTGACCTCTTTCAGACCAGGTTTGTTCCCAGTGAGGCTTTCTTTGAAGATCAGTTGAACTTTAGCTGTCTCTGTCTCTTGATTAGCTTCAGTGGCCAGTGGAGCTGGATTGTTTTGACCTTCCTCTCTGTCTGACTTGCCTTCTGTCTCCGTCCTTGTGACTTGAAGGTTGGGTAGGTATTCCTTGCCACAGCCCTGGAGTGATGGAATGTCCTCATCCATTTCCTGCTCTCACTGGCAATAAAAAGAAAAAGAAAAACATAAAAAGAAAAAAAAAAGGCAACACAGGTTTTTCTACAGAAATAATTTAGTTCAACACTGTATCATTTCAGGAGTAGACCTTTGCTGTTTGCAAAGCCTTGCCATCATAAATTATCATGAATTTCAAACAGTGCTCTCATGGTCTGAAGATTCTGCTGTAGTAGAAAATGTGTTTTACCCAGGAAGAACCAGCATACTTCTTAAAACACAATGGTCACCTTCTCTAAGATGAAAAGTAACCAGTGATGTGGGGCATTTGCTATCTCCTTGCATACTGCCTGTTTGTTCTTCCCTGGAAAAGATTCCTGACATTATCAGAAATCTAGAGTCTCCTGTCTCACTGCAAAATAGCTCTTACTTACGGATCTTCAGATCTCAACTTCATGCATAGCTAAAGGATCATGGGTCATGGTAGAGACTTCTAAAATAGATGTATTATCATTTTGTCCCTTGTTGAGTCCCTTGGACTTGGATTACTGTGTATTTAGTTAACCAGTTTCTGTGGACCCCTAGAGATCACATCAGGATTTAAAAATTTTCTCATGTTGTTGTGTAATACACTTTTCCTTAAGGTAAAGTGAATAAAGTTGTGTGATGCTGGTTTTTTCACTCCCTTACATTCCTTATCTTTTGCAATGAATCTGCTGCAAAGGAAATGCAGAGTGTTAGACTCTAGCTGAAGTCAGAAGGATCAAGGATGTACATCTTATACAGCTCTAAAGGATTTAAGGTTCAAGGTAACTGTAAATCATCCTGCAAATGCTTAAGCAGCAATAACTATTTTATATGATGCAACTATTTATATTGACGCAACATCCATGCAACACACATGCAGGAAAAACTGCATGTGTAGAGAATTACACAGAATTATACACCAGCTTTAACTCAGGGGCAACTTAAATGATGACGCTCTGATCCAAATCTGGACTTTTTCCATTTTTTCTGCTGTTTTAAAGACTCACAGAAGAATATGTTTTTGAAGGGAGTACTTGGGCTTCTAAGCAGAACCAACTAGCCCAGCTTGTTTAGGGCCTTGCCCACTCGTGAGTATCTCGAGGGGTGACTGTTTCATAGTCTGCCCAGTGTTTGACCAGCATGGCACACTGAAAAAATTTCATTGAATATCAAATCAAAATTCCCTTTGCTTCAATTTGTGTGCATTGAACACCATCCTCTCATGGTGCGCCTCTGAGAAGAATTTGGCTCCACTTTCTCTGTAGCATGGGAGACATGCAGCCCTCCAGGCTTGTTTCCCAATGGCCTATTCTAAAATGAAAGAGTTACTAGAAAAACTCAGCTGACTTCACCAAACTCTGGAAAAAACATTTACTGCAAAACTAGGTTCGGGCGTTCTTGTTTGGCTGCAGAAAAGGTCTCAGATCACCTGCCATTCTTGCATGGGTGAGTCCTGAGCACTGAAGTGCTTCTCTTCCTTTAGAAGTATTTGGGTATGAGCCACAGCTGTTTGAAAATCCCATTAATCCAGAGAGTGAGGACGTTGGCCTGAAAATATTGCTGTGCTGATGTGGTTGACTGTGTTAATTTTGAGAAAAGTTGGCTTGTGACCTTTCCTTCTAAAAGATAATTAGAAGGAGTTCAGAGTTGAACAGGCCTGTTCTGAGAATGAGTGTCTTGTCCATGCTCAGCAGTGCCTGTAACTGAGGCTGTCAGTGCACCCCTGGGCTCTGCTCAGGACAGCACTAAGGTTGGATCCGTGTGGTCCTCGCTGTGGCTCCCACCTGACCTGCATGGCTCTGTCTGCTTGCACAGCAGTGGTACCGTGGCCATGTGTGTGCATCACTCACTTGCTGCTCACTGCTTACAGGAGGCAAATCTTGCCCTTTGGGGGATTTTCTTGTTTCGTTGACTCTGATTCAGATCTGATAATGGCACAAGCCACCTTTGAGCCATCACGAGGTCAGGGAGAGGAACAAAACCTGACACATTTTCATTAGCTTTATTTTTTTCTTTCTTCCTTTTTCCTAAACATTATTTCCTGTTTAACACTACAAAGTTTAGCAGCAAAACACATCTCATCTGTGGTATGGGAGATGTTGATATGCCCTGCCTACGGCTGTCACTTACACCCACTCCTGCATTGCAAATTGCCTCCCATCAAATGAGCTCACAGAAATACCAGCGTTGTTGCATATGCTGGGGTTTGCAGGATGTATTTCTGCATCCCTGCTGTTCATCTTGCAAAAATCCTTTTCAGCCCCAGCTGTTATTTTCAGGAACTGACAAGTAGGTTTCTGTAAATTAATCAAATTTATTCTGAACATGGATGTAACCCTTCATCAAAAAACAATGGAAAGGCAAGAAATACATAGCAGAATGTATCCCAGCCTGTGTCAAAGCTGGCTTGTCAGCACGGAGAGATTTTAAGTAAAAGGTGAGGGAAAATAGCAAGAAAATTCTTTCTTTTTTGTTCTTCCTGTGCTCTGTATAAGCGGTAGTGTAGGTCTGGAATCTGGGAGGAGGTGATGGAAAAGGCGGTTAAAAAAACCCATTTACTATAAACATAAACTTGTTACCTTCACAGTGGTCTCTGAAAAGACACATTTTGGACACTTGCTGCAGTAGAGTCTGCTGGCAGTTTATAATTTGTTTACTGAACAAGAAATGTAATTGAAATGTCCCTTTTGAGGTAATGAAAATATAAAACAGTTTTTCAGATTAGACCAAGGCCTCTAATTTAATTATCTGGGAGCCTCATAAATTAAAATATTCTTTCATCCATTCCTGGCAGCCTGAAGTAGGTGAATAACTGAAATTCAAAGAAAACCTTTCAAAAAGGAGATCTGGCAGATGAAAGAGCGAAGGGCCAGTTTGTGAAAGGATTTATCTTCGCTGAGATGCCCATTGTCTTTACGGAAACTAATTATATGTGAAAACTGTTGAAGGTTCCCCATCTCTGCAGGGAAAAAAGCTGGCTCCCCTGAAATACTGTTTGCTGTGCATGAGTTACTCTGCACAGGTACATTGTGAGCAGTGGCCTCAAGCATGTGAGCAGTTGCCAGAAGAGCAGCAGGAGCAGTCCTACAGGTAGCCTTGAGCTTGTGTCATCATTAGCAGTCAGTCCTTGACACCTCAGGTGTGGCCCTAAGGCACAGCCTGGGGCAACGCTGCCCCACCTCTGCCAAGGCATCCAGGAGGAGCTCGGTGGGGTCTGGTGTGTCCTGACCCTGCGTGCACCGTCTGCCTCAGAGCACGTTTGCTCCTGTGTCAGCCAAAGGCTGGTGGCCAAACCTCCATGTAGCTGCTTGAAATACAGCAGCTGTTCTTGCACACTTTTTTTCTGCCTCCACACTTACATCTGTTCCTGCCGTGTGTGTTACAGGAGCACTTGCCACCCCAGCAGAGACTGTGGTGTCCATTCAGAAACACAGAACATTTAGGCTGACTTTGCAGAGGAAGCCTGTGGCTGAGCAAGCATGAACTCAGGTCTTCTCTGGTGTCATCCCAGGCCCAGCTACCATGTTGTTGCACACCAAAAGATTAGATTTCATCCCTGCTGTACATGGAATATTTTCTGAATTGGGAAAGGTAACCCAGAGAGGTGCATATGGGGAAAAGTGGCATTTCCTCTTAATGGGGTGAGTAAATGAGGAGCAAAGAGGTTTGGAGTAGCAAAAAGGATTCTTCACTGCACTTGGGTTTTTTTTCATAGAGTATGTTCTCCCTTTTCAGGTTTGTGCTTGAAGACTTTGGTCTAAAGGCACAGTGTGTCTAGGAGATAAAAAAAAAAAATCAAGTTTCCTTCTGGTATAAACATTTACAGCTTCATTGACTTGAAGTGGAATTTCATTGGGGAATATAAGCAGTAACCCCAGTGACACAGGCAGAGGGAACACTGGTACTTGTTGCTTAGGGGTATTTGAACAGTGCCGAGAACACCAGCTAAATATTTGCTTTTTTATTTTATTATGGAGTACTGTTTTTTCTTTTCTGTAGTTCATCTAGATTTGATCTAACTATTTTGACTATGAAAAAGAGTTGAGTTTAAAAAGGTTTTTTAGAGTGGATGGTGATTTTATTTGTCTGCAACACAAATCAGTGTACTTTGAATGGTACATGTGCAAGTGGGAACAGGAGCAAAGAAATTATACTTGCAGAAGTTCCAGAATTATGCAAAATTCTGGCTAAGAAGCTGTCCCTAATCATTTTCTAAAACTGTGCCTCTAATATGTATCTCAAATGATACTTAAATTTATTCTTACAAAAGTCTTTCATGTTATCTTTATGACATGTCAGATTTTAAAACCTTTAACACTTGAACAAATCCTTCCCTTTGCTGCCCATGAGCAGTATGTTTTTTGCTTTTGTTTTGTAATTTGCTATTATGCTCATGCTTGGTATTGCACTTGCTTGATCTGGATTAATTTCCCATGCTGATTTGTGCTGAATGTGCCCTGTAGGCTAATGGTATATTTGCAGCCGCTCTTCTTCCCTTGTAAAATCTGCTATTACCATTTACGGGACAGCGTGTTCTCTTTGACACCTCCCAGAAGTGCCAACTGCCTGTTGAACAGCACAGCATCAGCTGTTACAGCCTGATCCAAACCCTGGTGAAATAAGGGAACAATAATGCAATTCAGGGTTTTTTAAGGAAAGGCAGTATCTTTTATTAGATCAGCTGTTACAGTTGGAAGAAAAACAGACGGGCTTTCAGGCACACAAATCCTTCTTCAGGTCCAAAATAGCAGCAGTATTGCTTACACCAGCATTCCTCCTCAGTGAGGCAGCTATGGTCCCAGCAAGGTTTCAAAAATGTGTTTAAAAGTGTGTGTATTGTGTAGCCCTTCTCACCGGGCAGGGCTTCCTAGCAGAGCACAGGGAAACATCATTCTCCTCCTCTCCCCTGCCCAGTACACACACTACAAACACGGGATACATCCTACAAGGAGAGGCAATGTAAGGTCACTTATTCTTGAGAAAAAGTCTTCAATACCACATGACCAAGCCCTGTCTTCTCCACAGTCACCCTGCAGTGGACAAGGAGTGAAGCAAAGGTGTGGAATTCTCTGTGCAGGTGGTAACCTCAGGATCCACATGGAAAATTCTCTCTTAATGTTTACAGTTGTCTCACATATAGTTGTGGGACCAGCTGGCAAAATGAGTTTTATGCTCTTCCTTGTGGTTGCTTTACGGGAAACAGGGTTTGCCAAAGTTTCTGCAGTCACAGTTTTTGACCAGCCACTTGATAGCAAAGCTTGTGATTGAAAATGCTACACGGGCAGGATAGTTCTGCAGAAAAGCTTCCCATTGTCTTTGGATTGCTTGTGGTCACAGAATTGAAAAATAAGAAGTAAGATCCAGTAGACTGCCTTCTTACTCCTCCAGATTATGGATCTGAGTATCTTCCTTTTTCATCCTATGAGAGACTTTGTATTTATCTTCCTTTTCTGGAAATTTTCAAAAGTATGTACTAAAATGTTTGTAGTTTAAAAACACAGGCAGGTGCTTCAAAATTAAATATGAACATTAACCATAACATTTATTTAATGTTAACATCAACTGTAACACTCATTTCCATATTCTCATGCTAGGAACTGGGTGTTAACTGTAGTTAATAGCTGTGGCATTAGGAAGCCAAGGATGGTTTTTGTTCATGTGAATATTTCCATAGTATATAGGCTCTGAGAACTCTGGATTTTGCATTTCTTCTGGAGTGTCTTAATAGGTGTTTAATTATTTGGCTTCTCTATTCAGCCCTATTTGAAAATGAAAGAATGTGTTTCAAAGAAGTGTCACCACAAGAAAACTGTAAAGAAAAATTGACTCTTCTGAAGAAATTGAAAGGATGAACTGTTTATTACTTTAAGTTGATTCTCAATGGGCAAGTAATGCTGTAAGCAGGAATAGGATTATTGGAAAAGCTTAATTCAGAAAGACACATCTTAAAAATTATGCAAGCCAAAAATCTTAAAAGGTCTGGTTTAAGCATTGGTGTTCTTGTGCGAAGGCACATTATATCAGTCTTGAAAGCCCTTAAAAGCTTAGAAATTTGCAGGACCCTGTCTTTGTATAAAATACACGTGTTTCAAATGTGGTTCTCAATCTGAATCTATCACATAGGGTATGTCATACTTAAGGATCTGAATTACCCTTCCTGGCTGTGCCACTCTCAGCCTGCCCAAACTTTGATCCCTTTTATATGTTTCTCCACCCAATAATGTGCCCAGTGACACATGCCCATGGCAAGTAGGTTGGCACCAACCAAAAACCAGCATAGACAACTGCTTCTTTATCTCAGAGAAGGTTTTAATGGAGGAATCAAGTAGACAAACAGATTTCTGGTGAATCTCAGAATTTGTTTCATTCCCTTTAGTACCCAGCCAAGATGTTTGAGTTTGAAAGCATGGTTGTGTTACTGTGGGCTGGGGTTTCTTTTTCTTTATGTGCACTAAAAAGGAAAATGATCAATTTGTCTGTGAAAGAGCTTCATTCTCACTTGAAACTAAGGCCCTTTCATATTCTCCTCTATTTTAAGACACTTCTATGCTGCCAGAGTAGAAACCAGGATCCATGCTTGGTCCCTGTAACAGTAATTGTGTAGCCAGGTGGGCTATCACACGTCCAAGCTGCAAAATATAATTCCTCATCTGGATTCCTCAGCCCATCAAGGGCTCTCATGTCTCAGCCTTTAGACAGATGGGTTTGAACTGAGGAGGCAGATCCATCTCTGAGTCAGTGCTTGAGATCAACCCCATGTTTAGGTTAGATCTCTTTACAAATAGGCACTTGTACAACTGGAAGAATGTATGAAGGAAGGAGAAGCAATGAAAATGTGAACTGCTGAGGAAAAAAAGATCTGCTTCCAAACCACTAGTTTTTACTTCTTGTCACTCTTTAATAGTGATGATGTTTCAGCTTATTTCACTTACGAAAATAAAAACAGCAGCAGCAGTGTCCAGCACTCAGGTTAACGTGCCAGGTACACATGAATGGTGCACATTATAAATACATATTTAACGCCCTTTCATGCATACCACAGCTAAGGAACAGCCAGCTCCACCACAGTATTCTTCCAGCACTGCAGTTATGGAATAGCCTGTGGTAAGGGAAGGCTGGAAATGGCAGTGCTAATGGAAGCAGCAGATGACATTAGACTTTTCTCCATTTCTCCTGCACCTTGTTCTAAATCCAGGTATGAGATGTCAAAAAGCCAAAGAAGCCAAACACTCTTTTGTTCATTTTCTCACCCAAGGCTCAACATGTTCATACAGTCAGGCTTTGCATGATGGTAGCTTTGTTTCCTGTTGTTTCACAGAGATTTTGCTCTTTTTCAGGTACCAGGAGACAACGAGAAGCGCTGGAAGCCAGTGTTAGTGGTCTTGACAGAGAAAGACCTCTTAATATATGAGAGCATGCCCCGGATGAAGGAAGCTTGGTTCAGCCCTCTGCATACCTACCCCCTGCTAGCCACCAGGTACCTGTGTCTTTTTATTATGGCTGCTTCAAGAGCAGTGGGAACAGCTGAGTCAGCCAGGAACAGGTAGAGCTGGTGCACAGCTATAGATCACACTTGAAATGTTGTGGTTTGAGAAGCAGGTTCTTCAGTGGGCCAATGTGCTGAGCTTAACTCCCCTCTTCTCCTGTATTTCAAGTTCTGGCTGAGGCTGATGGCCAGAAGCACACCAGGATTATGGATGAGACCGCCTGGCCTGGATACAGAGGCAGGAGTGCTGAAGAGCTGAGAGCTTGACCTCCTGAGATTCTATCTCAGTGTGCAGACCTGAGGGCTTGGCAGAAGCACGCTGATTTCTAGTTGCTCCTCCAGGCTGAAACAAAGCGAAATTACCCCTGAGTTCAATGTGCTGCTGTGGCAGTTCTGGACCACCAGTTTGGGGCTTTGGGAGGGTTCCGTGTGTAATGGAGACACTTTCAGCACAGCTTCTCTTTCTGCTCTAACAAATTAATTTTTGGCACTTTTTTTAGCTTAAAATGGTAAACTTGGAAAACACATTCTTAAACCTAGGTTGGAAATAACTATGTGCATTATTTTGAAGGTATCCATCAACACTAATTCAAAGAGAGCTTTCCCATGGTTGTCTTTGTGCAGTGGAAACTGTCTGCGCTTCTTGATGTGAATCTTAATCACATTTCTCTGCCAGTATGGTCAAAGGGCTTGAGAAAGAGCTCTTGTTCCATTGTTTTGGCCTTGCTACAGGCCTCTATTATACGATTTTCAATGAGTTCTCATTCAGAAGGGCTGGTTGCACATGCCCAAAAGCGGTGGGTCTCTTTACTGCACTCTCATTAGTTAATTTTTGTTCTCTGTCTCTTAGTTCTCTCTCCAACTGAACTGAGGCTTTGCTGCTAAGTCATTACATTAAAAAAATAATATTGAACTCAGTGAATTACACTGATTGTTGTTTGTCTTGGTCTGCCTACCTGTGATGGAGCTTTCGGATTTCCTGGGAATCCAGCTTCTGATTCGTCCTTTGTTACTGTAATATGAGGCAAGAGACACAAGCTTTGCAGATTGCAGCCCACTGTGTGGTGATGAATGTTGACAATTCCAGGTGACAAGTCTCAGTGAGTATTGCAGCTAGAGGTTGTGTCCAGGTGTGTCACTAACCCTTACAGAGAAGCAAGAGCACCTCAGCAGTAGGTGATGCAGTTCTTCCCCACTATTTTGGGGTTTCATTTGCACATGGACCCAAGTCAAGTCCTCCTTAAAGTGATTGGAGCTCCTGTAGTGCACCCTGTCCACATGTTGTCATGTGTAAAGACAGCTCTTTGGTGAGTATTGGCAGCCCCCATCATGGGTGACCACCAATGTACTGCATCCAGCAATCTAAGTCCTCATCTTGGAGGGCCTGTTACTTGGTTATTTTTCCTCAAGAGGTCACATTAAAACAGACCAGCTTGCCTTGGGTGGGGATAGTCATCTCCCTGTCTGATGGGATACCTGCCTGAGAGGAGAAACATTAGTCTTCAGGCTAGAGGGGAATGAGAAGTTGTGCAGCACATGTGTCAGGCTGCTGAAGAGTCTTTACAGGCCAGGAAAATGGTCTGTAAGAAAACCAGGATGTGGTTCAGAAAGGACAAGTGTAAAGTTCAGTGCTGGGGAATAATCAGCTGAATTGTTGTGGGGTGGAATATGAGTGACAAAGTATTGTTCTTCTGGGAGGCGCCTGGACAGTGTGGCAAAATTGCTTAAATCAAAGGCGTTATGTTTTTGTGAAGGGATAATAAAGACAATCATCTTGGGTTATAGCAGAAGTGTTTCATGTTGGGCTGATGTAGTAATCATATGTAACTAGAGGTAAGGCCTCAGGTGGTACACCACCTTCACGTGAGGCATTGCACTTCCAAAGAGAAGCCAGTTAACTGTGGAAGATCTCGAAGAAAACAATGCAAATATATATATAAGCACTGTCAGTAGGGGAATTCTTAAGAAACCTTAAATGCTTAATCTAGACAAAACCATGGAAAACATGTCAATAGTGTCCAGGTATGAAGATGAGACACTAGGAGGACAGGGCAGCATCTTCTCTAGGTCCCTCCTGCATATAACAGGACAACAGGTGTCTTCACTTGTGGCAGGGGAGGTTCAGAGCAGGTCCGGGGAAAAACTTGGTGTGCAGGTGAGGTACTGGTTTAGATTCTCTACGAAAAGTGTACAATCCTCATCACTGGTGACTTTGAAGGATGGGTGACACAGGCGTGTGTTGGCACAGCTAGCCCTGCTCTGCGAAGGGGGTTTCGCTGGGTGACTCCTGGGAACCATTCCAGCTCCATTTCTGTGATTTCTTACTAATGTCACTGTGAATTTAACAGTCAGGTAAAAAGACAGCAGCTATACAATAGCTGGCATTCAGAATGGAGTCACAATGTGGTAAATACATATAAATACATGAATCCTCAAGATGAGCAGGTTACATAAACGGACAGATTCCCTAAATCATTAAACCTCCTGTTTTGGATGATTCTGATTAAAATTCTGCAGGGTCCTGCTTTTATGATCTGTCACACTGAGTACAGTTATACTGAAAAAACAGAGAGAGTTTGCTGTTGGTATTGACTGTGTTTGTTCTCAGTCACTGATTACCCTCCTCATGCTTGGCAAGTTTTTTAATCCCCTCTGTGCATTGATCAGTGCAATTTAGAACTTTTCACCTGGAAAGTTTGCAGAGCCCGTGTTGTAATCTTGGCTGCTCCCATCTTTCAGATTTTTATGAGTCCTTGGAAAAATATTTTTGCTTAGCTAATGCATATTTGAAAAGCTGCTGAAACTGGAAAACTTCAGCTCCAGATACTGTACAGAGTCACGCTTAATCTACCCAAGACATAATGAGCAGAGAAAATTGGAAAGTGGCAGAAGGATTACAATCTTCTTACAGTCCTTTAACAACAGAATTTCAACATGCCCTTTTTGTTTGTTGCTAAGTTTGCCTTCGACCTCTGGATGCTATTAAGACCTAAAAATATTTTCCAGTCAGTCTTTTCCAGCTTTGTGTGGAATATAAGTAATAGCTCAAATAAAACTGAGATCAGATTTAAGTTGTTCCTTTAAATCTCTGCACCGGGAGGCACAGAAGCTGGCACACAGCCCTGACTCCAAGGACCTTTCTGTCATAATCTCTGTTTCAGTGTTTCCTTATGCCTGAATAACAGTGCCTCCCTCTAGCATGGGAATGGAGCTTAAGTAATTGCATCTTACATGTTTGCAATCAAATTCTGTTATCGTAGCCGGATATGAAATGAAAGGGGAAAAAAAAAGAGCAGCCCACGTTGGGCTCTGATTAAAGATCAGGTAAGTAGCTTTTGTGTACAGCTGAGCTCTGTAACCAAAAGGTGTTAAAGCAGTTTGATAGCTAATGACATGAAAAACTGGGGAAGGAGTTTGGGCACTGCTTAGTTATCTGGGCACACGGGCAAAGGGACAGGCAGAGAGCACTGGGTTCCCTGAGAATCCTGAGAAGGTGTGAGAGGTGCTGTGCGAGTTCTCTGCTTGTCTTCCTGAGGCAGTGAGGGCGGCTGTGGCTCCCTCCACACACATGAATTGGGAGCATGTGCACAGGGTTCCAGAGCAGGCTTCAAATGCTAAACCAGGGTGACATAAGAAAGGTCAGATGATAGTGGTGTTCTAACCAGCAGAGCTGCCAAAGTGTTCATACACTTGTAGCATGGGCTCTTCTGAGATAAATCTTGCGTGAGCAGCTGGAGGCATCCTTTGAATGTCAGTGCTGGTTTCACTGTCCTTTCTGAAGAGGCCGCCAGATTTGGCTGTTGCAGTGCATTGTTGAAGCTCTTTCCATAGCATTAGGGTGAGAAGCAGGTCCCAGTGCATCTCACCCCGCACCAGCACTTCGTGTTGGACTGTACCCATCTTGCTATCACACGCTTGCAAAGAATAATGCCGAAAAGGTCCCTAAAATGTAGAGAGACGAGGGAAAAATGGGCGAAGATTGGAAGTGGCTCCCTGGAGCGTCCCTGGTGGCGTTGCAGCCGCTGCAGTCCCCTGCGGTGGTGCCCAGCCTGCTCCTGCCCTCTCGCGGCTCTCCCTGCGCCGGGAGGAGCGCTCAGCGCTCGGTGGTGGCAGGCAGGGGCGAGGGAGAGCCTCCTGGGAGGTTTCTAAGGCTGTGGTTTGCCTTTTAAGGTATTTCTGTGGTCGTTAGGATGAAGTACCTTCTATGTAAAATGAAGCATCTCGCTTGAATGCAACTTTATTAAAGCTTGGGAGTCCTTTGATCTGTGCCCAAATACATCAGTACTGACAGCTGGTACATAAATACTATCAAATGTTCCCCTGCATGTTTGTCTAGTTCGTGTTTAAGTGCATGACGTCCAAAGCACGGTCTGGAGTTGTGTGATAGAAAAGGATTTTTAACTAGCGAGACTGGATTTTTAATACTGAGGGGATAGTAAGAGAAGGCAGGCAATGTTCATGTTGCATGTGTCCATATACTTTAATATGTAAAGGACATCTTCATTCTATCCATATGCTGAAAAACCTACAATGGCAGTGATACGGATAAAGCAGGAAGGTATGGGGGGAGTGGGTGGTTGTGGTGTGTTTTTTTTTAGAGGAAATAAAACATTGGAACCATCTGTTTGTCTTGAATTCAGTGTCATAAATATGAAAAAACATTTTTTTAGCACAGCTAATGAGTACTGCATACAGGAGAAGGAATGATCCAGGGAAAAGCTGGAATAGTTTTATTTGTAATGACAGACTTGATGTGATTTGCACAGCCTGGTAGCGGAAGGCAGCATGAGAGTGGTGGCCATGCCTGTGCCTGCGTGACTGGCTGAGGACAGGCAGCAAGCAGATATCACTAGAGATTTCAGTTCCCTGGCTCCTGCCCTAGTTACCACGATGCAACTTCCACTCAGAATTTGCACCCTCTCATGCCAAATGGAAGGGAATTAAAGTGTTTGGGTTGTTTGCTTGTGACTCACTCCCCAGCTGCAAAACTTGCCCAGAGTGCACTTAGGAAGCCCTGAGTATCAAAGCTGAGTGGGGCATTAACTCAGCCCTTCAAGGGGGAAAAAAGCCCTGCTGTCCTGCCCAGACACAGGGCAGCTCTGACCAGGATACTCTGCATTTCACTACCCAGGAGCTCCTGGAACCATAAAATCAAGGGGAATGCTCAAAATCCAAAGGAAGTTTCTATGAACCTGAGCACAAACAAATATTGCAAACCTTCTAGCAGGGTATGAGAGGGAAGCACAGTGTATGCATCCCAAATGCCCGCACAGGCCATCGGAGAACTGAGGAAAATTTCAGATACCCTGTGATTAGTGTTTCAGTAACTGAAAAGCTAAAGTTGTGCTTTCTTTGTTCTTTCCTTTCTGTCTTTTTTCCCCTATTAAAACATCCCTGTTTGATGGTATACTCCTACAGTGTCAGCTAACAGCCAACTGTTTTTGCAGACTCAAAACAATAATTTGAGCGTAAATTAGCATTCAGTAGATGATTAGTATAATCTAATGTTTCATCCTTCAGCACAAGTGTTCTACTACCATGCCACATACTTTATAGTCTCATATGAAGTACATTGTTTTCCTATAGAAAGGGAAGCAGGAGACACAAAACAGAAATAAGTTTTTCAGAAGAATTTCATTTTGTGATTGCCTCTGAGGGTTAGTCTCTGAATCTCAAAGAGTGATGAGCTTCTCTGGATTATTCTTATTAGATGAATCAGTATTGTGTCCCCACCTGAATTCTGTATTGATTGTCCACACTTCTGCAGGGAAAAAAAAAACAACACAAAAGGGCAGTCTTTAAGAAGAATTAATAATTATGAGGTATTGATTTCCTCACTCAAAAAATTCCCTGTGATTTGTGTTTGCCCAGATGAAGACACGTTTCCTGGTCACAGGAGATCAGCTGTTGATGCTGGGCAAAAAAATGTTAATTGCAGACAAATGTGAGGGAATTTCAGATTATACGTAGCTGCATGATTTTGCATTTTACAGGTTTCTTACGGGAAAAGTAAGTATGAGACAGTACTTGGCATATGCCTAGTTTACATAGGCATCTACATATTTCATCCAACAGTATTTATCATTGAGTTTGTCTGCAGATGTTTAAGGTTTAGGCCAAAGGCTGCTTCTTAGTGAAAGTTAGATTCAGCTGCCTCATCTGAGTGACCACTTGTTTCTGTGAACCCAATTCCATCATCACAGACCAGTCGGTGATTTCTCTCGGTTCCTTGTCCAAAGGGGTGTTTTGTACAACTCATTAGGAAATTTTGGGACATGTCCAGCTGCTTCTGTGCTCACTGCCGTGGACCTTCACTCTTCTGAGTGAATACAGAGGAGATGAGAGTTCTCATGCTCCCAACCATATGCATTTAGGAATATGCAGAGCAGAGCTGTGCTCAGGTGGGGATTTTGGGGCAGTGCACTGTGTGTCAGAATTCCCTGATGTGTTTTCAAATCCAATTGCAGGTTGGTTCATTCTGGCCCAGGAAAAGGCTCACCACAGTCAGGGATGGATTTGTCTTTTGCAACCCGTACCGGTACAAGGCAAGGGATTGAAACCCATCTGTTCAGGACAGAGACTAGTCGAGACCTCTCACTGTGGACGAGGAGTGTGGTGCAGGGCTGCCACAATTCTGCGGAGCTCATCACGGAAATCACCACATGTGAGTAACTCCTGCGGTGCTGCGTCTGCACACCCTTCTCGTGGCACTCAGGGCAGCTGGAGCTCCTTCTGCTTGGTGTGATTCGTGTAAAAAATGTGCATGCTTAGGGTTCTGTGTGTTTAAAATGCTGTCCCCTTGGTTTCTGAGCCAGTCCCAGCTGATGATGTACCTGTGGCCAGTGACACAGTGACTATCACAATGACTTTTGGTTTTGTTTTCAGCATGTTTAGACAAAAGTCTGTAGTCAGTCATGTAGGCCTTAATGTCATGGAGGAGTGATTGTCAGAGGTTTGTCTAGAAACACACAAAAAAGAGCATCTTTCTGAGATTCAGGAGATTCCTGCAAACCTGGCAGGAGTTTCTCCTGCAGAGGGAGGAGGCAGAGGAGGACTGGCACATTCACAAGTGTGAACTGGTCATTTATTCACCAAGCTCTGCACACTTGACAAGAGTTAAAAAAAAACCCCAAAACAAAACAGTCCAATAGCCACATTTTGATGGGTAATTATTTCTCTCCCTGAACATCAGGATGCCACTTCTCAGCATTTCTGTACATGCAAAATAGACTGGAATAAAAGTAATCAGCTGCAGATGCTCTGGAGTGATGCCCCATCTGGCTGGGTAGCTGCTGGCCTGGGGTGGCTTTGAGGCTGTGCCTTTCTCTTGAGTGCCCCCAGGATTTGCAGTCCTTTCCCTGCTGGCCCTACAGCTGGCACTGCTGTTAATGTTGAGCCTCATCTCTAAACTCGTTGCCTAAAAATGTGAGAGCAGGAGCCAAAGCACAAATCCACCACTTGACAAGGGGCAGTTCTGGTCTCTTGAAGCGCCAGGTACAGCCACGTGCTGCTGAGCATGGGGACTCCTGCCCACAGGCTGCCTGGCCCGGTGCCTCGCAGGGAGCTCAGGCTGCTCCAGGAGAGCCCCTGACATGGAAACCAACCAGAGTGTTCCATGGGACATGTCCATCTCCTCAGCACGGTGACACGGATGCCATTCTTTCCAAAAGCAGGAGGAGAGCATCAGCCCCTTCTTTTATCACAGTGCTTTTATCTCAGTGCCAAGGACCTTCCTTAGCAGAATTGTCACAGGAAAGTGATGGAATAGAGAATTTGGGATGTGAACACCAAAACTCTTCATTTTTTAATTTGGATCATGGCCTTTATTTCTGAGCTGAGGGGTAGATGCAGACTTTCTGCTGCAGTAGCTATTCTATACCATCATCTGGGCCCTTTTTCAATTACCACGGCACTAATGAGGACTCAGGAGTGCCTTCATCTTTGTCAAAATACTTTAGGGAAACCCTTTACAGCTTCTAATGTTCTCATGCATTGTGCACCGCATTTATTGATTTGGGCTGTGTCTGTCAGATATAAGCAGAGTAGCTGTGACTTTGTCAAGGTTTGGAGGGAGGAAAACACCCATCTGAGCCTTCTTAAACTTCAGCATGTTGGGTTTTTGTCAGCATGTAGATGTTCACTGCAACATGAAGAACACTGTGAGTAACTGAAAGGATGCCATCAGTCCTGCCACTGCTGAGCACAGTTTTAGTCTATTGTGTTTACACCATATCTTTGCCGGGACCTTGCACAGCAGAATGGTTTCTGTTGTTTTTCCAAATCTGCAGGTTGATAGAGCGTGATTAGCCTAGGTTTTAGGAAAGGTTAGTTTTCCACAGGATAGCACTGACATCCCAGTGTCAAATGCAGGTATCTGCAGCCAAATGGAATTTGCTGCTTTTAAGAACGTTACAGCCTAAAGTTTGATTTCCTCTCCAGCTTGCACATACAAAAGCCAGGAGTGCCGCTTGACCATCCATTACGAACATGGATTCTCTCTTACAACTGAACCGCAAGATGGTGCCTTCTCCAAGAAAATTGCACAATATCCGTACGAAAAACTGAAAATGTCCTCAGATGATGGGATAAGAATGCTTTATTTAGACTTTGGAGGAAAAGATGGAGAAATTGTAAGTATTACATTTAGAAAAGGGATGAGTATTACCATCCCTTTGGTGGTCGTACAGGCTCTGGGGGTGGAGAAGCAGTAATGAAAGTTGGACTGGATGATCATTGTAGGTCCCTGCCTACTGAAATACTTTACTCTGTTCTGTTCTATTTTAACAGTTGTCCAGTGCCAGGTTTCAGTACCAGTATTTAGATGCTGTGCTTTCTAATACAGCACTACAGTCTGGTTACAGAAGGAGATAAGCTAAAAAGGCAGCTAAAATCATAAAACCATGCAAAGAGGGATGAAAGATTTGTCCCATTTAAGAAAAGATTGTACCTTCAAATAGCCAGATATTAGAATTTTTGTATTTATCCATTTCACTTTTTAAGTGATTGAGGGTGAAAGAACTTAAGAATGAGATCTTATTAATTCCAGTGTACATATAGGGACTTCATGTTATGACAACAAGCTATGTTTTAGATGTTTTTGAATGTGTAGTTGCTGAAAAAAAATTAAGGCCACAGATGTAGTGCAAACAGTCTCCTTAGGCCTCTCTAAGCTGTCACAATGCCTCAATACAAGGCACATTCCAATGAGCAGTTTAGATATCACTCATTATGAATGTAAAGATGGTCTTTCCTCACAAATTTTTTCAGCAGTTCTTGAGCATGCTGAGTGCTTAATTCTTCATTTCTGTTAACATATATTATGCAAATTGCTTATTGTCAGGCTTTCAGAAGGGAGTTGTTATGAGCTCTCAATAAAGTTGATACATGACTGGTGGAAAGGTAAATCTGTTTTGTTTTGTTTTGATGGGACACTATTGTTGAACCTGCTGTCCACATTGACAAGCCTGTCATGATTAGCAATGAGATGACTATGGAAAAAAAGACTCAGTACAGTATCACTGCTGGCTGTGAGAACAGAGGAGCAACTCTGCAGCACCAGCTTCAGCTGTGAACTACAGCAGATCATTGGTCATCGGGCAGAGCAGTCCCACGACCATTCCTGGTCAGAAACAGACCTGAAATGATGGGAGGGATTGAGCCTATGGGAAAATTGCTTGCAGCACCTGACTCAGTTTTCTGCTGCTCACCCAGGTGGATGCAAGGACAGAGGCACCAGGATTTCATCTGCTCTCAAGATACTTATTACTTACTTTTAATAACCTAAATATTTACAGCTGTATGCAAAAGAAAACCAATATGTTGTAGAGCAGAGTTGTTATTAATAGAAGCCTGTTCAAAATACCAGACAGCAGTTCACTGAGTACTTTGAGCTGTAATATAATCTAATCATTCTAAATTTTTTTTCTGTACTTTCAGCAACTGGACCTCCATTCCTGTCCAAAACCAATTGTTTTCATCATTCATTCATTCCTGTCAGCAAAGATCACGAGACTGGGCTTAGTGGCATAAGTGGGATCCATCTGTTTCTTCCAAGAGAGACGGAGCAACTATGGTAATCTGAAGTACAGTCAACAGCAGGAACCCATCCAAGCTAGCTGCAGACACCAGCCTGGGGTTCAGGACTGGGCCTTGGTCATTTCTGCAGTCTTCCAAGGCCCAGGTTTCATTTTGATCAGCTAAAGAAAAGGCATGACAAGGAAGACGGGGGATTTCATTGTAAATAATGAGATTTTAAAATCCAATATGAGACCGTAAAAGCGTGTAGTACCATACGTGTAAATGTTTCAGAATCATAAATTGTGCCTATTTCAATGTACTTGTTTATATAGAATAAGTAAAGGGCTAAGCAGACAAGAGGACGTGTTGGCTGTACTGCAAGCTCAAGGTTGGCTGAGGAGAAGTTCTCCAAATAAGACTGTCCCACCACCCAAAAGTAAATGATTCTTTGGGTTGTAACCTGCGCACCACTTAGAGAAGGTTTGTCCATTGGAGCACTGTCAGAACCTGTTGCATGAATACCCAGCAGAGCATGCAAATCTACACCTTTGAGTTGGACACTCTAAAGCAATACAGCTGTGGTCAGGGAACAGCTGGAGGGCCCTGCCAAGGGGCAGTTTCAAATTATACAATAAAGACGTGTTACATGTACATTCCTAGCGATGGAGCCAAAGTAAGACCAGCTACAGCGATGTATTGAGAGCCGGCTGTCTGGGGCGCTGGTAGGAGTGTCCTGTGTTAATGAACACAGGATGCATTTTTATAGTGACTTCCCAGAAGAGCATGAGTTTCAGCTATCTGGGATCCCAGCTCAGGTAAAAGCTACCTGAATCCATGCTGAAGCGTGATGGAAGCTTCTGCCAGCATATTTCCATGGCAGTTTTCCAAGAGAAAGCCATGCTAAGCTTCCTCTCCTACCCCTACTATGTCACCCCTTCTGGCTCAGACAAGGCTGGTTGTGTGGCCTTTATACAAGACTAAATGTGGTGAAGGAGGAGAACTTGGTTTCATGAGAGTTTTCAGAAAACTTATTCAAGCAGCTCCACAAGTGAGGAAAAATGCACCAGGGCAGGAACATGAGCTGCACTGCTTAACATGGAACTGCTCCTATGGGCACGACTGGGCAAGTCCAGATTTCTTGCTGGTGAAATGTAGGACATTCACCTCTGTGCCCATAACTTACTAGTTCCTGTTTTGCACCACAACTTCTGCTTCAAGTCAAACCATGCGATTCACTGAGTGTCAGCCTTGTTCACAGTTATCTTGGGCAGCACAATGCAGGCAGGCATGCTGACCTTCAGAATCAGAGATGATACAGCTTACATATGGAAGTAATAACTGGCATTATGTGATTAGGTAGGAATAAGAAGCAGAACAGGGATGGCACTTATGTTGCTCTTCCTTTGTAAACAGAACTGCTTCATATAGGGAGTGGGGTTTTGTCTGCTTTTAGAGTTTGCCCTAAATTCCCGCTTTGAAGAACAGGAAGTGTACAGGAAGTAATAAATCAAAATTTTGTGAACATTCAGTTGTCATATTACAACATTTCTTTTATTCCTGAGAAAGCACATAAATTTCAACTTAGCATCACTTGGCTGGCAAACAAGAAAATGAAAAACACAGTTTGGTTCCACATTGTTTTTAAGCCAAGTTTAAGAGTTAAGCGTAAGTTGTGCTGATTATTCACAGCATAAGAACTAGTTCATGGTTGTTTCCATAGGTACCTTAATCATCAAAACTAATTAAAAAATTAGGATGATAGGCTACATTCATAAATACAGAAAACAATCACTGAAGAACAGTTCAATGCTCCTTTGGAAGAGCAGCCCCACTCCCAGCACCTCTCATCACTCACAAGCACGCCTGGGAGGGATTCACCTGGCTGTGAATTTTGTTTTTACTGTCACGGTACTTGCACTTAAAAATTAATTCCTCATGTAAATTCACAAGGTAGGAGGTAACATGTTACAGAACTTACCGGTAATTCCCAGGTGGACATTTCTCATTTAGTGAGCACTGCCATTCACGTGACTGACTGTGGCAGTTGCTTGGTCTCCTTTGGCTTGGAGGCTTCTCAGAGAGCATCAGGGAAGCTGAGAGCAGTCGGTACGCAGGGGACGGGCCTTCGGGTAGAACTCACATCGTCAAGTAAAATGTTACAACAACTGTGTAGGTTTTAAAACAGTGAAGGTTTTAAAAAGTGATTCAGAACATTTTTATCATTGTTCCAAAAAAAAAAAAAAGTTGGACAGGGGCTCCTATAAAAGTTCCAGAGGTTGAAGTGAAAACTTGCATTCTGTGGAGTAGGTTAAATACATATGTAAATTATACTGCACTATTTCCTTACTCCTTTAACACTTGCAAATCACTGGAATGTTATACCTAACACATATGTGCATTGTAAATATTACAAATTCCTATATTAGTAACAACAATTAAATGACACAAAATGTAATCTAAGGTGCTGAGTACTATATGAAGTCTAAGTGAGTAACTAAGCAGTTTGCAAAGAAAATTCATATATATTTATAGAAAAAATAATAATTACAGATGCTATTTCTTCATTTTCAGATTTTGAACTGATTCATATTTGGATGGTACAGACAAATGAAATATGGACCTACTCCACATTTATAAGAGTATAGTGGATATTTATATTTTAGAGGAAAAGAATATATTTAATAAAGTCATTTATTGGATTTTTGTGAAGTGAGCTTACTTTGTACCCAGACAAACTATTTGGAAGGCTGTCCTTTGGTTCTGGGCTGGGGAAAAATACATTCAAACTTCAGTCCTTCTGTTAAAGATTCCGTTACTTGAGAGAACTGTTGATTGCATTGATGGAATGACTTTTAAAAATTTAAAAGAAACACTTAAAGCCCACAGAGAATGCTCCAAGGCATTTTTCTCTTGCTTATACTGAAATAGGCAGTTACAGAAGTAATTTGAAAAAAAACAGAAAAAAAAAAAGAAAAAAAAAGAAAAACAAAAACAAGCAGAAATTTCTCCCCAAACTTCTGCATTCAAGAACTGAGGCCAACATGTGCCTTGTTTCTCTTATGAACAGTTACGGGAAAAAAGATGGTTTTCTTCCCTTTGACTTTAATTTTTACCTTAGTGGCCCAAATACAAAACCTAACTGGGAATTTAAGCCTGTTCTTTCAGTGTGACTTGAGGAATGCCAGACCAGCCTCATGGAAATCCAAAAAAGGGGTATTCCAGAGTTTCACTTTTTTCACAAAATGCTGACTATAAACTGAACAGTCTGATCAGAAAGTTTGTATAGCAGCTTCACCGTCAGAAAGCTTAGGATACATATTGGAACATAAATGTTACAGGAAAAATGTTATATAAGGTGTCTTGTTAGAAAAAAAAAAGGAAAATGAACTTGATCTTATTGTGTTTAGGGAAGCATACCAGTGTTTCCTAACATCCTGCTCTTGCCATGAACTAGCATCTCACTTAAGGTACTTTATAAATCAGAACACAACTCTTTATGTGCTACCAAGTAAATCACTACCATGAACATCATTAGAATTGGTCTTATGCAAATAATAAAGTGTTTTCTCTCTGCAGAAGATTAGTGTTCCTTCTTCCCACAGGACATGGGAGCACACTCCATCCAGCTCTTTGCATTTGATTTGAAGGAGAGGTTGATCTGATTCCATATGGAGAAGTTCTCAGTGTCCTCTTACCCACATTTAAAAGTTAATCAGAGTTTCTTCAGTGGAAGCAGAATCAGAGCCTAAACAAACAATGTGCTCCAGATCATTAGACTACTGTTAATTTATCCTATTTTTCATAGGAGTCAAACTGGCAGGTTTATAACTAGCTGTTTACTGAGGCTATTTACTAGTGAGAGAGACCATTAATACAGTATATTTCACATACTAATATATACACACACTATTACTGTGTATACTATTACTGTAGGAATTATATGTAAAACAGAGACTTGAATTCAGCAGTGACTTTGATTTTAAAGAGCTGTTATTAATAATATGCTAGAAAAATTCTGAGAAACTGAGCCTGCTTGATATAAGTGGACCCCTAGATCAACCAGGCAAAAGTTTAATCTAAAAGCATGAGGGGAAAAACATCTTTAATATTTAACAAAGATTATGACCTCTTGCTGAACATATCATCTGCTTTTCCCACATAGGATTACATTCCAGTTTTCCTGGGTCAGAATTTCTGAGCTTGTGTAAATAATTGGAGGCATGAGAAAACAAATTTAGAAAACAAATCCCAAGGGAGAACTGCGAATTTGGAAAAGGAAGTTTGTGAATTTGGACAAGCATTCGCACCCAAGCTAAGTTCTGTGGTAGCCAGTGATATTCATCACACAAATACTGTAAAATTACAAGTAATTGTATCACCAAGTAATTGCAACCACATCAGTGTTGTCTTACCCCAATCCTGGCACATAACATGGATGGATTATGTCCTTGTAATACTTAATGTTACCATATTATGCTATCCTATAGTATGTTATGGGCTTATTCTATAGTTTGGATGGCTTATGGGTAAACGGTAAACGTGAACTGGTGAGTACGACCCAAAGTATGCAGAGGGCAGACTGGACTTTGGGTTCAGCAGTCACAGACAATAATTTGAAGTTCAGAGGCAAAAGGTGGTGTTATATTCTGCATCATATCAGCTGAGTGGGAACTCTTGGTGTGGGGTTTCTGAACTACAACAGAGGTAAGATAATTCGGTGTGGTGCTGTTACAGTAGACCAGCTCAAATTATTCTGCATGTCTTTCTGTAGGTTAAGAGTATGGAAAAGGACAGTTATCACAGCGTAAACGAGGCACAGTGTTACTAAGCCATGATAATAAACCAGCTACCACTTACCCTAAAAAAACACCAAGATAAAGAGCAAATGAGACATAGGCAGCAGCATACTAGTTCAGCATTGGGAATCATGCAAATAAACAATACATAAAAATGTTTATGTTTCCCTAACTGCTTTCCTGCTTATTATTTCAGGCCAGCTGTGAGTCTACAGAATTAATTTAAACAACAACCATCGGGTTCTACTTGAAGTAGAAGGAAACCAGTTCAGGAGTATTAATTACTTTCCTGAAAGGTGTTTTCTCTGCTCAGGGCAGCTAGCCTCAAGGATTTTATAAAATGTAGGGTTTCTGTACTTTCGCTTATCGACCTATGCATAATTTATTAACTACAAAGTTTTTGTAATTACAAATATATAAGCCTCTCAAAATTAAGTAGAAAATACAATTTTCAGTGGCCTGCTTTAGTATTCAGACAAAAGTATCAGCATTCAGGCTGAAGAGATAAGTCTATAACTTAGAGCTTTTCTTTCTCTCTGTTTGGGAAGTAGAGACTGTCTTTATTCACTATAAGATGTTATGGAAGATTAATGTCTCAATTAATTTCTTGTTTTCTGTGTTGAATGCAAAGAAATGTGAGCCATACACAGTAATCATTACACTGGAACAATGTCATGCATGCACTTATTAAATCCTTATTTAAGTATCTCTCTTCACTGCATTTCTATTTCTCCAAATCGGTAAAACCAGGATGCTATGGATGTGTGGCATTGTGCAGACAAATGTAATCTGTCTCATAAGCAGTTGTTTGTCCTGGGCTAAGATGCACACAGTACTCAGTAGAGCCCCCTGTCACAGCAGAACAACTACACAGCTCTCCTATTGCAGCTCAGAGTGCAGTTAAACCAACTATGCACCCACCTAAGAAAAGGCCTTGTCGAACTCAGGAGAATAGTAAACAGAAATAAAGGAACAGAAGAGTTAAATACAAGATCTTGTCAGACATGAAAGACCTCCTTAGGGCTTGGCTTTACATGAGATAGAATTAAGCAAAGAATAATGCCATTAAATCAAGAAGGCTTTTTAAAAAATGCATAGATTTTACAGTATTAAGTCTAACCTCCACATGGTTTTGTTCAATTACTTTTTCATAACATTATATTTCACTTGTATTTGTATTGCTTAATCCATTTTCCTGCTAGGAGAACATAGCAAACAATATCACTGCTTTTCTATCAATTTTAATCATGTTAGTTTGTATGATGAGTAGGAAATCCTTATACTAAAAGCTGTAAAATATATTTGTTTGGGTAAGGACTCCTTATCTCAAAATAATACTAACTTGAATAATTACATTAGTACAAGCCAGGTACACGCCTCAGACTTAAGCAAACTGAGGCCGAATTTGGTATTTTACTGTACTTGCAACAGGTAGAAATCCTTCTTTCCATTGCATTTCAGGATAACATGCCAGCTTTTTCCCAGCTCTCACCATCATCATTACCACTATCATGTTGATTTTCTCCTCCTCCAGGAAAAGAAATCTCAGACCTCTCTTAACATTTTTTTCTAAGAAGCATGCAGGAAACTATACCAGAAATTTAGCTTGTAAAGCAATGATCCTTTCCCTAATGAGACCTTGCATCAAGTTTCAAAAGACATTCTTTTTTTCTTTATACTACAACACAGAGATAATTGTGACTGGAATTCTAATTACATTTGCTTTCACCTGCAGAATGGAAACTGTTCTTAATTAGTGTACAAAATGTTAATGGTCGATGCTGTAAACAGCTGTTTATACAAGAGCAAGCTGTAATAAATAGAATAGAGGTCTTCACACAAAAAGGTAAAACAAAGTAGCTTTGTTATAAAAAATCTGTTGGTGTTTTTATTCACATAAACACATATATATACTGGTTGAAAACCATACAAAGCTTACAAAACTTACAAAAACATACAAAACATTGAACAAAGTCAAGCTATATTCCTTTTAAGAAATATAATAAATATGCATATAAAATAAAATCTTTTTCATTTGAATTAAAGAAAAAATTAAAATTTTTGGAATAAAAAAGTTTCAAATCTTGCTAGTGTGCTTGAAGAATGAGTCTGTAGAATTACACTGACTCGAGTCCTTCCAGTGTGCAGATCTGTGTGTGTGTGCCTTAGGCAATATAATGCTTTTCTTACAGTCAGAAGTGCTCTGTCTCTGCAGTTCCTAGGAAGGTGTGAATAGCATCCACACAGGACCTCTACTTGCCAGTCTTCTCCAAAACCCATTCAATCACCTGGGCAAATAAATGAGAAAGCAAACAATTTTCATAACTCTGAGTCTCTAAAGTAACTCCCACATTTTATCAATTCTTTCTTTAGCACCACCTTTATCATCATCTGTGTGGTATTTACTAAACACCATATAAAAGTAAACTATTCAAAAGGAGAAAGTGCTGTTAATCAACTAAGAGGAAACAGCATTACCCTGGTACTGTATTTAATCTTACGGAATGCTTTGTTGAATTGAGCTACTCCACTCTCTCCATATACTAGCAACAAGGTGCACATAATGCCAAAAGTTTTTGTGTTTCTGGCACAAAAAAGTAGTAATGCTATAGAAGGAATAGAATAAAGGATATTTTGTGCACTGCTGTATCTACCACCTTTGTTACTGCTGCTTTCCAAACAGGGCAGTTGTTCAGACCGCTGATCAGTCCTTGGCAATTACATTATTCATAAGGTAATTTCAAAATATTCTCCAGTACAGGAGCAGCGAGCAACTTAAGAGAACACCAATTTTAATGCCTCTTTTGCCAACAGCAAACATACATAAAACTACCTACTTTCTCCCCAGACAGGGCTGGTGGTGAGAAGCAGTGTATCATCACAATAGTCCAGTTCAACACCAAACATCACAACCCATGTAGATTTTGAAACCTTATCATTTGTAGAAAGCAATTCACAAGGGAACACAGTATGGAACACAGCAAATACTGCTCTCATAGATTAAATTCTGTGGGGACCTAGCAGTTTGCCTTGAGAATTTGGGTTTTATTACTTAACTATTCTTCCATTTAACTTATGATTTTGAAAACTACTGTAATTGTGCATGACACTTCTTTGTTTTTTTTTTCCTTCTTCAGTCATGGAGTCACTTGAGTGTATTTTTCAGAATCAGAGGTATTTAATTTCTGGAGGGATATTTACTTCCCTCTGTGCTACTGTTCATATAATTCCCACTTTACACACAAATAAACTCACCTGATATCCCCTGTGCTTACAGTTATTCCCAAGCTTAAAACTACTAATTTTCATTGCTTCCACTAAGAAATTTATCTCCTTTTACAGACTCCCTTATTACTTCCTAACCTTTGAAAAGAAATGTTATTTACTTCAACACAAGAAAAGAATTCCCTAATGATCCAGGCTTCCCTCTAATGAAGAAAAATCTCATCTCTCATTTTTTTGTTTCACTGATGTGGAAACATTTAATAGAAGGAATACCATTTCTCATTGTGGTATGTCATATCGACAGCTATAACCAGAATACCACCCAAATCATGAATATATGCAACTGGAAATTTTGCCACAGAACTACTGATTGAGAGGAAGTTTCTGTGAGGTCAGAGTGAAATGAGACCCACAGCCAAATGTTCTTCACTGAAGTATTCTCTTCATTTCTCAAAGCTGTGGACTAAACCCTCCTATAACCAAGTTGCCACAGCAACATTTAGCCTTGGCTACTTACAGAAACAAAGAAATGGTCTTACCTGTTTAGCATTGTTATTTGCTGTCTTATTCATTTCATCCAGAAGTCCTCTAGAAGTTTTAAGATCCTAGATATGAAACAAACAGCCATAGAAATTAGCATACTCATATGGTCACTCTGATTTGGGTTATAAGAGCCCTAATAACCATGGCAGTGTCACAGTTTTATAACCTCGTTCCAAGCAACATAATTATTTGATTTTGCTTTTTTTATGAAAAAACAAAGTAATTTAAATCTATTTCAATCGGTTGCAGCTTTCCTTACAGCAGTCCAAATCTAGTACTCAAATGTGTGATAGAGCCTTCCTAACCTTCTGCCCATTTCCAGATTTTTTTTTTTCCTAAATGATATTCCAAGTTCTTACAGTCTTGATTGAAATCTTATTTCTATATAAACATGGAAATCAGCTGTGAGCTTAGATTGCAATACAGCATTCTGGCAAAGAACAGAGAAGAGGACATCAGAAAAGAAAATCAGTGCAAGAAAGGAAAAACCTACAATGGCTTCTCTGTTTTGCAGTTCAATTAATTAGTCCAATCTAATCTACTCTTTTAAACAAAACAAGAACGAAACGTTTCCTAAAGAGAAAGAAAATTCATTTAGTACTTGTCTCCAGAGGAAAATGACACCTATGATACTGAGCTTCTGAAGTATGCAGCACACAAAAGGATTCAAAGAAAGGGCTCCCATAGACTTGGGGCTGCAAGACAGTTCAGAAGAACAAAATCCTGTGACATTCTCTCTAGACCAAAGGATTCCTTCCAAATGACAGGATCACTGCAGTATTCTTCCTTTTGCTCTTCTACCTGGAATGGAACAATGAACCCATCTGATCTGCCCTATTCATTCATCCCCACATGCAGCCCTTTCTGATTTTGGATCAGATCTTCTGTCAGGGCATATTTCGGTGAGATTTTGGAAGCACTTACAGAATGACTGTGCAACTGTGTTCCAGTTATTTAGGAAGTTGGTGCTTATCAGCAAGATGTTCAGATTGAGTAAGCATTCAGCCCCGTTCAACTGCAGCTTCATTTAGCCTAACTCACCTTTACTGAAGTTGACTAAACTGAGTTAGTTCACCCTTAGACATGGGATAAACACTGCAAATGAATGGAACAGCAGATCAGCTTGTGAGCAATAGCTTTTAAACACCCCATGACTTAACTTGATTTTTTTCTCCAGACCAAGTCACATGGTTCAAGCATTGACCCACAAAGTCTCCTAGACATTGTGGAAAGAATTCTCATCTCCTCCTAAAAATCAGGTTGATGCAATTCTACAGGGTGCTGCCAAGCCAGTATGCGTTAAGACAGTTGTGCACATTTACAATGCATTTAAAAGGACCGCTGTGAGCATATCAGGGAACTAGAATTTTTGAGTCAGTTCTGTAAGCTACTTATTGAGCCTTAGAACAAAGGAGAAGCTGAGCTGTGAAACAGCTACAACAGCTAAGGAAGCAATAAAGTATAAGTATGACCTGACCTAAGAGACCCATGCCTTCAGGTGTTACCTCACATAAAGACTACTGCTTTATAAGGTTTAAAAACAAATAAGCCACCATCAAAATATATTGTAAAACTATGTTCTGCATTTGACAACAATTATTCAGAAACGGATTCACTTAACTAAGAACAAAGAACTGTAAGAACATTGTCTTCTAGTTACCTTTAAGTAGAACTTTGATATCTCAAAGAGACGCTGGCTGCATGATGCAAAGCACTTGTGATCCTCTGCAATTCCATGTTTCTGAAGAGTCTTAGCAACCACCTCCCTCAGCATCTTGGAAACAGCAGAAACACACTCAAAAGTTCATCCCAATTACTGACATGACCAGTTGTCCAATGGAAGCAAAAAGCCCCCAAAAAACACTCAAATAGAAAACCTGATTTTTTTTCTTGCCTTTCTTTGATCCATTGCCTAAATGGCATCAACACTGACCAAATTTGAGCAGAGTCATTTAACAATCTACTTCCATTTCCTTCATCTCAAAAAATTAAGGAAATGCTTACATGTCAAAGCAATGTAAAGGATCAATGAATATTCACATGGGGCTTGGAAGATAGAAAAGAAATCGATATTGGCTTGGTTTTTTTCTTCTGCAAAATAATATACATAAAAAGATAACTTTTCATTATACTGATATTCCCTTATTTGCTGCATACATTAAAAAATATAATTTAAATTTGACACTAAAGTCATACTGGAAAATTTCCTCTGACATTCTTTATATCAGAGATGTTTAAACTCTGCTGTAGGTCTGAATGAGTCACACCAACTCGTCACTGACAGCACAACATCAACATTCTTGCAGTGTCTACTCTGTACCCTGGGATTAATTTAAAATTAGTATCACCAAGCCAGGAACAGTTTTGTGTATTATATTTTAAAAGTAGCATTCCTAATATATACAGCTATTAATTAAATATTATTGCACCAAAGTATTTAAATGTTATCTGAATTAATGGATTTGTACAACTATCGGTATATCTTTTTATTCTCAGAATAGTCTGTTCTTCCACAATGGCTTCAATCTTTCCAGCACAGGTATTTCTTTGGTGCCTTCAGGTTTAATATTAATCTTCCACAATTCATAACTCCTATTCATTGATATTCATTCCCACCTTTTTTATTCCTAGTTGTTCTCTCTCTCTCTCAACCTTAATTCCCTGGGCATGATAAAATACTCCTTTACATACTTTTCATTACTTGCTTCTGCAGCACTCTCCTCAGTGCCTTACACAAGTGAACAGAATGATATTTAACAATAACAAAGAGAGATGAAGACATTTCACTTTGAATTAAAAAATTTAAAAAACGAAGTCCCATGGAGTGAAGTTAATCAGATGCTTCTTCACTAAGCAAACAACATCGACCTTTACCCTTGTATGTTTCTGGGATCTCGATTCCTTCGCTGGCTTTGAGGTCTCAGGTTGGGCAGCATTTACACAACTCGCTGAGCCAGCCTTAGTGGTTACTTTGTGGGGCTGGCCAGGCTGTTTCAGTGGCATTCCAGCTAAAGCAGCTGATCTTGCAGAGCTCTTCCTCGTTACTGCCACTGCACAGTGACCCCCGCTACTGCTGCTTGCCTGAGACAGAAGCGAATCTGTACTCTCAGATTTGGTTAGCCTAGAAGGAATTAAAAAAAAAAAAAAAAAAAAAGAAATTTCAGATTTTGTACTGACTCTTTTGGTGCCATCTTTTCTGCTACAGACGCTGCTACCTAAAAGAAATAAGTATAGTGCATTCTTGCAAACAGCATCCGAACAGAGCAGACAGGAAGACAGGATTCTATCATGGAACATCTTTGGTATTAGAACACTCTACTGACTGGATTGGTCTCTAATATGCAGACCCATTGCACCTCTGATTAAAAAAGTCCAGAAATGAACTGAAGAAACCAGAAACCAGAAAATAAAATTCTTTGGAAGACAGAGCAGTTTTGTATATGGACCCTTCATCTAGCTAGCTAAGAAGAACAGTGTTTGCTGGCCTCCGGTTTTAGGAAAAGAAAACTTCTTGAACCTACCTAATTTTTTTGGCCCTACAAAAATGTCAGAACTCATCTTTAACTAAGGGAAGTTGGGCATTATAGTTCTATGGGAACATTGTAATCCTTGATCCTTCAACTGTATGAGTGTTAGTAATTACAAAACTCTAATTTATGAAGTGTTAGGCACAATTACATCTTTCCTAACTATTCAGTAAGTTGCAAAAGTTACAAATATTCCTAAAACCGTACCTCTGTTAAAGGCTTAGTGTGATTAGACTGCAAAGAGTATCAGACTGGAAAGAAGGGAGAAGTATTACAGTAAAAAGTGAATTCACAGTGTCACATAGTTGTTATTTTTCATTGACGCAAAGAGTCTGCGTGTTCAGAGTGAGGACAAGGTACAAAGGGAAATCTTAAAAACTAAACTTCCAGAAAAGACTTTAATAAACAAAGCTGACAGTAAGACTGAATTCTGGTAGGTCATCTTATGCCAGCAGTCCTTTGGATTAGAAATTCAATTATTCTGTTTGTACAGTACTTGGCTTTCTAAACCTCTAGTTGTTTATTTGTACCGCAGCAGCACTGACAGTTTCAGTCCTAGATGAGGCTATCTGTCATCTTTTCAAAGGCACTTGAGACTCTGCAAGATACAACCCCAGATCTCTTAAATAAAAGGTGCCTGTGCCACATGGTTTTGATTAATATAATACTATCAATGAGAGGTCACACCTGAGAAAAAACAATGAACCTACAGAAAGGATTAAACAACTAGAACATTTGTCTAGATAACTTCCCTAAAACATTTTGAGATGAAAGAAAAGATGCAGTTCATAAGAGAGTACTGAAATACTTCATGCTAAAGATTCATTTTATTCAGTGCATTACCTTTTCTTGGGATAAAAGCAATCCAAGTCTTTTGATCTGCGTTTTAGCCTTGATGTCTCTGTTTTGAATTCGCTTTGTAACGACTCTCCATCAGGGACACTTCCAGGCTCTGACAAGACTGCAGGAGATGGGAGAGGACTCAAGACAACTGGCACAGGGCAGCACTCTTTGGTGCATGTAGTCTGAGTTTCATAGCGAATGAGACGAGTTTGAAGTTCAGTGTATCCCACATCTCTCTCTAAGGCTCTTCTGTTGTCTAGACAATATCTAAAATTGAAATTGGATGTGAGAGAAAGTCTCTGCTTTATTACAATCAGAAAAACTTACTTTTGACAATAAAGTGAACTGCAAAACTTTTTTTTTTTCTGTTTGAACCAGTGTATTGTTTTAAAAGATAATGTATAACAGCCCAGTAAATTTACACATGCCTTATGGATTTAGCTATATTTGAGTCCAACTCCAACAAAAAAAGCTGAATCATATACTATTTGCAAGTCTTTACCCTATGGTCCTATAAATAAGATTTCCACAGGCAGCAGAAATTTTTCCTTGAAAAAAAAAGTGTTTGCTAACTGCAGCTCTGAAATGCAACCTTTAGCTTTGTTTGAGATAAGCACCACTGTATGAGAGATTCACAGTTTTGAAATGCTAAAAATACAAAAAAGTGTCACTGAACAAGCACAAGTTTCCTACTGGCTACAATGAATAAGTGGTTTGATCCATCAAATCAACAGAACAAACAGTATTAAATACAGTGGAGCTGAAAGGTAACAAATGAGCAGTGCTAACTAACTTCTCCCTGGTGTAAATGATTTCCAAGATTCCTCTCAAGACACCAGTGTCTCACTGCCCAGAAACTTACATTACCTTCACTGCAAGGACAGGTAACTGTATTGTCCAGTATTATTTCATCATTTTTGTTATATAGCATTCTGAATAATGTGAGCTATTGCTCAGCCCCACCCTCTAAACTGCTCAGCAATGCCTCCCACTCTTAGGAACTCCAGACACATTCTTTACTTTTATCTCTTAACATGAAGTCACGTCAAATTGCTAGATCTGATTTTTCCACTTTCTTCTGAGTATTTTCATATTCATGAAGAAATTCCCTTTTCTAATAACTGACTGGTGAATCCATTTCTACAGTTGAGTAAGACTTTCCACTAGAAATAAATTCATTATCTGATAAGAGTAAGTTCTCTTAACTTAAAAATTTCAAGGTATTTAATTTTCCTTATTTATATTCTCAGTCCCTTGAGTAGTCACATCCCCTATAAGGACAATAAATCTGTTTATCTTTAGAAGTTACATTGCCATTTTACTCACTGTTTTAATGGCAATTACCTCCTCTTTGCAACACAGGATTCAAGTGTCTGGCACACATTCATTACACCAAAAATTCAATTTAATCATAAATAGGAACAGCCTCACAAGTCCTGGTCTTCATGGAGGACTTGAACCACCCCACTGCCTGTTGGAGGGGCAATACAGTGGGGCACAGGCAGTACAGGAGGTTCCTGGAATGCACTGATAACTTCCTTCTCTGAGTGAGGTGAGGTGCTATGCTGGACCTTGTTCCACCAAACAAGGAGGGCTGGTGGGGAACTCCTCCAAGCTCAGGAGCGATGCATCCCAAGAAGGAGTCAGGCAAAAATAGCAGGAGGCCCCTGTATGGATGAACAATGAGCACCTGGACAAACACAAAAAGGAAGCCTACAGAGGGTGGAAGCAAAGACATTTAGTCTGGGAGGAATGAAGAGAAATTATCTGAGCAGCAGGGATCAGGTTGGAAAGCTAAAGCCTTGGTACAATTAAATTTGGCCAGGGACATCACAGGCAACATGAAAAGCTTCTCTAAGTATGTCAGTGGTAAAAGAAACACTATGGAAAATATGGACCCTCTCCAGAATGAAACAAGACACCTGATTGCCTGGGATATGGAGAAGGCTGAGTTACGCCATGAATTTTTTGCCTCAGTCTTCACCAGCAAATGCTCCAGCCACACAGCCCAAGTAACAGAACACAAAGGCAGGAACTGGGAGAATAAAGAACTGCCCGCTGAATGAGAAGATCAGATTCAAGACCATCTAAAGAAGCTGAAGGTACACAAGTTGGGACCTGATGAGGTACATCCCTGGGTCCTCAAGAAACCGGTGGATAAAGTGGCTAAGCCATTATTCATCATATTTGAGAAGTTGTGGGAGTGCAGAGAAGTTCCCATTGGCTGGAAAAGGGGAAGCATAACCACTGTTTTTAAAAAGGGAAATAAGGAAGACCCAGGGAACTACAGGTCAGTCAGTCTCACTTTGGTGCCCAACATGGAGCAAATCCTCCTGGAAACTGCAGTAAGGCCAGTGGAAATACGGAGGTGATTGGTGACAGCCAACATGGCTTCACTAAGGGAAAATCATGCGACAGATTTGGTGGCCTTCTACAACAGAGTTACAGGGCTCATGGATAAGGGAGGAGTGACTGGTACGATCTAACTGGACTTGTGCAAAGAATCTGACTTCAGTGAATGGAATGGCTATATGGTCACACTCAAAGAGTGGTCAACAGCTTGATGTCCATGCGCAAACCAGTGATGTTCCTTGTGGGTTCGTTTTGGGACTGGCGCTTTTTAACATCTTTGTTGGAGCCATGGAGCGTGGATCAAGTGGGGTCACTTGCACTCTCAGCAAGTTTGCTGATGACACCTGCTGTGTGGTGCAGATGACATGCAGGAGGGAAGGGATGCCATCCAGAGGAACCTGGACAGACCTGAGACGTGGGCCTGTGCAAACCTCATAAGGTTCAACAAGGCCAGATGCAAGGTCCTGCTCCTGGGTCAGGACAACGGCAAGCACAGATACAGGCTGAATGGAGAAGGGATTAAGAGCAGCTCTGAGGAGAAAGATGTGGCGATGCTGGTGACCCTGTCCACGGCACAAAGGTTGCAATTAGATAATCTTTAAGGTCCCTTCCAACCCAAGCCGTTCTATGATAACTGCTACTCCTTGTTTTGTTGACCAGAATTTACCTCCAAATATAAATACAGCATCCGAGCAGATGAAAACTGCAATCACAACTGCATAGTACAAAACACCTCTGCTCCAAAACCACGATATTATTGCAAAAGTATGTTCTGATCATACAGCTGCAGGTTCCTCCCTTTCACAGTAGTTTCTACCATCTCACTCTACTGCTTCCCTCCCATATTGCTAAGCATGTTCCCCCTCTAACACTGACATCCCAGGGTCTCCCTGCTCTCCACAATACACCCTGGACTCCCCATGGTCTATACCTGTCATATTTTGCTGACAAGAGGCAGCACAAGCTGTGCTGTGCCTAATCTGAAATTTCAGGTGCACTCCTCGCTGAGGTCAGGCAGGGCAGGACGATACCACATAGCAACAGACAATGGCCAAGTGGTTTCTTCCCACACCTACCACATGCATTTCTCTTACCTACCCAGTTGCCTCTCTGCCATTTACTACGTATCTAGAAAGCCTAACAGGCTCATGAGTTACCATTTAGAAAAAGAGAAGAGATAACTGAAGAGACAGAATGAGTGCTTCACTTTCCTAGAGAATATGGCTGAAATTACCAGATAATAAACACAGCCTTAACTAAACTTTGTAAAATTGATAGGAAAAATATACCAGCAGCATAATTAGTCCCATTCTGATAATATGAAAATGTGATTTTACGAGGTAGCAGAAATTTGCACAAAGACTGAACTGCCTACTCTCCACTGCATTTCTTAATATATGATGCACTAAGACTGAAACTACCTATATGGAAGAGTTATGCTGAATTGTTTACTCAGTCATTTCTTTATGTCTTTTTCCTCTTCTCCTCTATGTCAATATTTGTATTTTTCTAAACTATTTTTATGCAGCTTCATTATATGATGTTTGCCCATCTGAAGCCTTAAATAACTCTTGCTGACTGGCTGGGACTAAATACAGTCCTCACCATATTGATCCTTCTGAACATTCTTACCACTAACCCTTGCCTGCTGGCATTGTTTCCAGGTTCCCTGAAAATACAGGTGTCACCACAGCAGGTCTCAAACCTTGTGATTATTAGTTTGAAAGTGCCTACAGTTAAATATCAAAGTAGAAACTATGTATGTGCTTCACTCGTGTGCTGCCCCAGGAACTTGATATGTACCAGGAAATCTTATTTCTCTCAACACTTTTAGTTCTAAACTAAAATTTTCAGAGACACTGAGAACAGCTACAGCAGTACAGCTTAGAAAAAAAACTTAAATGTTTTTACATTAGCATCAAGGCAGGAGTTCCAGTTTAAACCAGTGGCTAAAATAAAGGTAAGAAAGGGACAGCTGGCATGTGCAAAGTTGTTTCAACAAAGGAAATGTATACAAAAAATTGTCCATAATTAACAGACATGTTGCTTGAAACATTTCTAATTACACCTAGACTGGAAACTAAAAAATAATGCTGGAAAAAAGAAGCCAGGAAACTTACTCAAGTCCATGATAGTGGCATCCAGCTGCTTTTTCAAAAGGCAAACTTCTGAGTTTCCGAGGAGTAAGCTCTGGTGTCAAAAGAAATGCGTTTTCACTGAAAGAAGAAAAATACAGATCTATTTTATCAAGTTACAGTCAAGATAAATTATACTTCCAAAAATCAGAAACAAATGCCTTTGGCAAAGCCTCCAGGGTCATCATCATAATTTCCATTGATCTTACATTTGAGTTGCCAGCTGATTGCTTGTGGGTGGGAGTCAAGAAGCTAAGAAGGAAAGTACATCAGAACTATTGGAGTCAGGTTTTGTAAACTGGAGATAAGCATCACCTTGCAGTTACATAATGTTGCAGTAGTTGATTTGGGATAGTAAAGGGATATAGGAAGAATAAGAACCATAGAAACATAAGTTTGGAAAAGACCTCTGAGATCACTGAGTCCAGACTTTGACTGAACACCACCATGTCAACCAGAGCATGGATTCATACCGCTTGGGAATTTGCAGTGGCTGAAGATCACCAACTGGTAGCCCTTCTGGTGTGAAATACTTCAGTAATTCTTTAGCATCGAGCAATGTCAATGACTCTCTCTGGCTATCTTTGTGCCCCAGCAACTGCTCAGAGGATCGTGCAAACAGAGAAACTCTGAAAAAGATTTAAAAAAATCCAAAACAAACACCAATCTAAGATATTTTTTCTTTTCTTTAGTAATCTCATGGTATTAAAAAAATTGAATCACTGCTATTCTGGAGCAATTAAACTATTGCCAAAAATGAACAGGCTTGCTTCTTGAGGACATTCACACAAACATTCATGATAAAGTATATTTGATGCAAATTCTCTACTATCCTACTGAAAAAAGTAATTTATTCAAGAATTTAGAACTTGATTATGAAATACAATATGGGAAGAATATTATTTATCCATTTTTTCCATTTATGGACTGGTAGGATAAAAAAATTGGTCCCCGTTAAAAATCAAAACAGAATATGCAACCCTCCACTCTTTTTTAGTGTCTTCAATTAAGTACAGCAAAGTTCTCTCTTTCCTACTGTTAAGCAATATGCTGTATATTGATAGAGGACAAGAAAGGTAATCCTTCAGAATACAAAGAAACAAACACTAACAGACTATGAAACAGAAAGTTCCTTCAGGAAGTTTTCAAAAACTAACTAGAAGGAAGAATCAGAGATCTAATGTGAGAATTCCTCACATGCAGAACTCCAATCTAAGCCACAGCCAACTATGATATTTGAAAGAAAGAAATGGGATGAAAATTATTAAGAAAAAGACAGTGGGACACCTGGCTCTAAAGGTGTGTCAGCAAAAAACATTAAGACCAGCAAAGACCATTAAATCTTGTATCAAGTGAGAACTAAACTTAAACCAATAGGCTGTATTAAGCCACACAAAGGTCTACAGATGTCACTTGAACAGCACTGAAGAAAAAATACTAAATATAAATTTCAAACATAAAACCAATAGGATCTTCGACTTCAAAGTTACTTGAGATGTGATACTAAGTACTGACTATCTAGGAAATATTAACAAGATTAGAAACACATTGTACTTACTGACAAAAACTGCGAAATTGTCTCTATTATTTAGGACATGTTTGGAGAAAGAAAAGCTTCTGTATGTTTTTCCGCCATGACTACTACTTCCTAGAAATGCCTTTTTGGTAATTTAGTTTTGGACCTATGCTATTTTAAGCTAAATTTCATTTGCATTTAGTTGATAAAAATCAAAACAATACTACTTTAAATACCAAGGAAATACACCTTTGTACATTGACATACAATTAGTTTTAGTTTTAAGTAATATTTTCTTTGAAAGATTATAAATATATTTGAATACAGTTTACACAATGGCTATCAACATAAAAAGTTCCTGTACAGTAATGTTCAATGGCCACTACAAAGAAAATCTCCAGTATTTCATTATCACCTCATTTTTTGTTTGTTTTTTTCAAAGTTTTCCAAATTCTGAAGAACGTGTCTTTCTGGCCACTCCCATGGGTTTGGCTCCACTAACTCAGACTCTGCAAGAAATATATGGTGGATAACACTTAATAAGAAATCTTATTGTTTAAAGAAATACATATGTATATAAACCCCTTTATATATATAGATGTGTGTTTGTGTAAACACATTCCTTTATAGATAGCTATTCCTTACTGCATATATTTAGAATTATGCAAATAAAAGGAAAATCTGTCTGATTATGTGATTAGAAATTTTTTCTGCACAATTTTTTTGTCAAGGAAAAAAAGGGAAACAGCTAAGGCAAGGGTAATTTCAGTTTGCAAAAAAGCCTAGAATGTTCCCTTTCATCTTTTCCTCTTTTGGTAAAAAGACTTTCCTCCTTTTAGTAAAAAATTAACAACCAGAAGGAAAAAAACATCAAGAAAATAAGCTGTGTATTTTCTGAATAATGATACTTACCGGAAGTCACAGTGCATGACCTAGTTTTATTGGAAGCCTTCTGTAAAACAGGGTTAGGAAGACTAGTGTTGCACTGGTCCAAAAAACATTCCCTTGTTAGTTTTAGCAAGATTTTGAACTCATTGGTAGAAATAGCTGGAGGCTGCTCGGTCGACTCCTTTCTCTCTATAAAAGGAGAAAGAAAAGGTACTTCACCTGCTAAGTAACAAAGAACAACTGGACCCTGCTAAAAACCAACTAAACGAGAAAATCTCCACCCAAAATCAATAGCAAGTAAGTTAACTTGACACCTCGTATTGCACCCTTTAGCAAGACACAGACAAGTGAAAAAACTTAGCAGTGAGAACAGCTGAAATCACATGTAAATCCCATTTTTACAGTCTTTTAATTTCTGTGTATATGCATTTTTAGGCATATCCAGGTTTGAATTCCCCAGAGATAAACATATGGACTTGCTGAGCCTAAACATGAAAAACTCCAGTCTGCAGAACCTCCCACCCACATATTTTTGCTGCTGTTGCAAGTGTGGCTTTAATATAACTGATAGCCTGTTCTGGTCTCTTTGGTCAGAATATCAAGGGCCAGGTAATTCTGGTGTGATATAGGATGATCAGTCAATCCCAACTGCTCCTATTCAGTCTTCATCCTAATGGAAATGGATTTTCCACTCAAAACTAAAACACAAGCTCTAAAGCAGCCCCAAGCTCAGGGCTGAAGCTGACAGGAATCAGAGAATGACTGCAAGTTGGCAGGGGGCAGGGGGGGGAAGACAAGACTATTAGCAGAAATATTATTTTCTCTAAGCTGCTATTCTGTTAATGATAATATGCTTAAATTATCTTCACAGAATGCCACGTTCAATAAGCCAGCCAATCTCTCAGAAGCATTTTTTCTTTTAATTGAGTCTCTTTGAGCAATGGACTTAGTCGGGAAAAATCAGGACACTCAAATGTACTTCTCTGCAAAGTCATGAAAATCTACAGAGGATGACATTTCAGTTGCTATTATGAATGATGCTTCATGATGAATCTAACAAATATCCAATGCATACTTTTCCTCTGCTGTTTAAAACTTTTGCAAGAAAGAATAAAATTTAAAAAACCCTAAAAAAATCAAAAACAGAATTCTTGGTTTTGTAGAAGGCATATCCAGCAGTAAAGGCTTTTGGGGAAATCGTCGCAGAATTACCACAAAATTATTCCAAAACTATGCTAAAACGTTCAGAGAATTAATGTAACAACCAACCACCAACCTCAAGTCAGTGTTCTCTTTTTCATTATCTGACACACAATCACAGATAAAAAAGTTTCTTTTTAAACCTTCACTATTTCTTCACAAAGTCATCATCTCACTTCAGTTTTGCAAGGTGAGCCATCACATTCAGCTTGATATAAAGAGCTTTTAAATACTAGTTTGAGAATTACCAGTGCTTTCCCTGTTACTTACTGAGATATTCCTTCAAGGCAAACACTTGGAGACGAGACAGTTTCGTTTCTCTCTCTACAATCTCCTCTCCACTAAAACATGGCAGAGACTTGATAAAGTCAGCAATACAAAACCCTGCACAGATTAGGAGAAGTTTTTGTTAAGAATCTCTCATAGGACTTTGGAGTTATTACTTCTTAATAGAAAACATAGCAAACATACATACTTCATACGAAAATGAAACAACCACACTTTCAGATATGGCTAAACATTAAAAACCCCAAACAAATCAATTATAATTGAACACCAGGAGGATAACTTGGAAGAGATGCCTGACTAGTATTTTTGAAATTCTGTACAAAACCAATATAATGACAACAAAAGAAAATGACTAACATTTAAAGAAGGTAAAAAGATCCTAAGTTTCACACCAAGAAAGAAAAGTTTTCTCCCAACATATGGTCAAGGACTTTCAGTTCTCTGACACTGTACTAATGGGATTTTAATTAGAATAAATGGTAAGTAGTCAGTCATCTCACACACAGATTTATATTGATAATAAGGAATTAAGCAGATAAGATACAGGTCACTGAGCTCTTTTTCTTTGTCAGTGTTATTGAAACAAGCGTGGGAATTAGTAGTTATCTAGTATGTGTAGTTGTAACAGGACAACTACTCTAAGACAAATGTCTACACACTGCTCTTACCTAGTGGAGCAGCTGTGATACAAGTGCTAGCTCATACCCTGAACACTCTGCAGTAACATGGACATCTGCAAAGGAACTGAAGGTGATCACGAAACGCGACTGCAGTTTTTATTTGAAATCATTGGAGAAATAGGATTTTTTTAACAGATATTTACCGTGATTTTTGGCAGGGGCTGGTCAACTTTTACACCAACAATACATATTGTTTAAGTGCTCACAAATTTGATTTATATTAATATCACCTGAATGTCCCTTTACAATAAACAATTTTCAACTAATTCCAATTACGAGAAATGACTGACTATAACTTTAAATACTTCATTTAAAAAATATGGTAGCAGTAAATCCTATGAATAAATAAGCTCTTATTATATTTTTTATGGATTTGACAAAATATTGCTAACAGACACGTTCATAAAAAATGTATTCTTGTTTTCTCCTTTTTACCACTGACTGGAGAGAATAAAAGGAACATATGACATTGAGTAGCATTTGCTTGCACAGAGATATTCTTAAATAAATAAGCAATTACTCTTACTTGACTCTGTTTCTTCTGCTCTTGTCTTTAGCTTTCCATTTACTGCAGCAAGAGCGGCCATGCCATTGATCTGGCCAGCTGAATGGATCAAGGTTGCTTTACATCCTCCAGAGCCGTTGCCTTGTAGCAAGAAATAATATCGGCAAGATTCTCCTTTCAGCTCAGTTTCTGGAACTTAACAAACATCAGGACAGAACTGTGAAACACCCTCAGGAAAACAGCTTTAAAACAAGCTATAATTCACCATCAAAATGCTTCCACTTGCCCACTTCAGTTACATGAGAAATCTCACATCCTTGAATGAGACACAGTAACTACAGGCAATATTTCCCCCCTGCAAAGCTACAAACAGAAGAGCACACAAAATAAATTATCTATAGCAGCAAAGCTGAGCTGGACTACACTGCTGACTTAAAGCCAGCACATTACTAGCACCCAGCTCTGTGAGTGTCAGGAGGGCCAGCAAAGTACATCTGGAAACCCCGACCACCACCAAGAGAAGTTCTTTAACTGGTCTAAGTAACAGGCAAGCCTGTAACTGGCAAAGTTACATTTCTATCATGAGACAACAAAGAGAAGTTTCTGTTCTGCTAGGTAAAAAACAGAACTTTTCGCATATGTGCATTGAAATAATGTAAATGTTCACTGGAAGAACATACAACTGCAAAAGAAACGGAAACACTGTACACCCTTCCCAAGGACACTGCATTATTCATTAATAGAAGTTTCACTCCCTACTTTACCCTTGTGCACAGCCTAGGTGAAAGACAGAGACATTCTATATTTAAACACTGGCACACAGTTTGCAGTTTTGAAAGTAAATTAATGTGGGACTTGACAGTAACATTCAAAAGATGGGTTTTTAGACAGAAAATATATTATAGCACCTTGGCAGACGTAGCAACTGAGAAAATGAATACTTCTTGATCTACTAAGTTTTAGAAGTCAAATAATTTAATTTCCGAAGATATCTGCAGTACTGTCTTAGTAATTAACATAACACGAGCTTAACATTTATTAACATTACAAATTTTTGTTAGTAAAAAATACAAAATATTCCAGGGTTTCTTGAAAATTTTAAGTTGGAAGCAGAAGGGAAGAAAGGGGAAATCCCACTACTTCAATACATAAATCCAGAGAAAGAAAAAATAATAATAAAGTAAAAAAGATTCCACTAACGTTTTCACTATTGCCCTGTTTTGCTAGTAATTTGAAATACTTTCCTTTTCTGATGTATCTTGGCATCGCAAAGCTGAGTCCTCATGGGTAAGCTTTTGTTTTGCACTTTAATCCTAGCATTTGAGAACTACCAATTAATTCCAAGAATTACAACTTCCCACAGATCAACGAGATTAAGGATTTGCAAATCCTTAGTACAGTCAGATTAGTCATAGCCACTAAAAAATCAACAGTTTTCAACTTAACAAGCAAATATGTTTAAATGGCCACGTTTCTCCTCTTAGTCTATATTCCATATTAAATTTTATTCAAGAGGCCTAATAAGAACCTACTGTGTGTTACTGATTATATTATAGTTAATACTTGCACAAAACCCTTCCACTGGAGCACAAGACAAAGATTTGTCAGGCATTGGGGATCTTGTATTCACTAGATTGCATCAGTAGTATCTCTCCAATAAATACAAATGCTGCTGCTGTGATCAGCTATACAATCCCACCCTCTCTACTCTACCACCTCCAAACATGCAGAGATAATTTTAAATCTATACACTTCCACCATCCATTCCATAATTAAGCTTCTTGCCGTGTTATACAGCACTTCCTAATTCCTCTCAATTTTTTCCTATCCCTAAAGCTGAAATAATATCAGTCTGTCAACAATCCTCATCTGCACACTTTTTTATGAAAGCTATCCTCAACTGGCAACAAAAATAGTCAGTCTTCCTTGGAATCTACATTAATAATATATTAGACCATGTATAAATAACAAAATCATGACAGAAGGCAGAATCCAAGACTTACCCTGTCCTAGGTAAGTACTTTAAGCACAGCTATTGCCAAGCTCCTTTTAGCCTGGTGTTTTAAAGTCCCTGCAAACCTCACAGTCGCTGCTTGTACACGTGCAGGGCACATTTACTGGTTGACCGAGAAACTTCCCCCAGCCTTGATCTGCGCTGATTCAGTTCTCTCACTTCCTCAATCAAATTTCTAAGCACTGCCACAGCGCATAAGAGGAGTCAGCTGCCACAAATACAGCCCCATAAGGATGCAGGAGCACATTCTCAATCACTGGTTTAGCACACTGACTCTCAGGTGAAAGACGGAATCCAAGATTTCTTAATATTTAGTATTTTCCCAAGAAGCGATTGAAATTAAAGGCAAGTGTGCTGAAGAACCTCTGGAAATGCTTAAACGAGAAGAAAATAATCGAAGTGAAGGATACTGGAATTCTATCTGCAGAAGCAAGTCTCTATGCCCATGGATTTTATAATCACCTTAGAAAGATGTGTGGAACCTGGATCTTAGCTGACAGGACACAAAAATGATTTAAAGGAGAATCATTTTTTTCCTCCAAGCTTGCCATGATCTTATTTTCAATTTTTCCTATAAGTTTGCATAGCTGAACTTGCATTCAACCAAACCCTTTTGTGTCAATGAAGATGACAATCACTGACTTAATTTCATAGAAAATAAAAAGAGAATCTCAAATGTATAGAGAAAACCTCACCATATTTATACACATTCACATACAGATAGCCACAACAAAATACACCCACCAGTAATGAGTTTGGGTTTCCTGGCCATATATTCCTTCCATTTCTTGGTACTCAGCTGGGCAGGAGATGGGATCACTACTCTGCTTACATTACATGGCAATGTAAATAAAGCTCCCACCTAAATAATGAGAGCAAATACAACACATGCAGTATTACAGAAACCTGTTTTACATTTCAGTCTTGAGTTATTGATTTGGCATTATTTCAAATGTACTTCAACTGAAGAAAAACATCTTAACACATTTGTCAATTCACATCAAAATGGAACTGAATTTGACACAGAAGCTATAAAAATTGTGCTTACTTTTTGGTACAGCCGAGAGATCATTAACTACTGAATTTCTATTTTATACATAAAAAGGTACTTTCTACCTCTTTCAAGTCTTTCAAAATTCTGGCTACAAACACTAATATAGAGTAGTACACAGAATGAAAAGAGAATTCAAAGATAACTGGTGGCATCAGTGACTCGGAATTCCTGTGAAAAAATTTTTTTTTTTTTTCCTTCCAGCATATTACCTTTTCCATTAAACAGATACTGGACTATGTTTATGTCTCTATATAGATTCCAGGCCAATAAACACTAACAGAAAAAATGCACATATGTTTGAATACTCCAGCAATAAAACAATGCTATTACAGCTATTAGAAAAGCCTACATATATGCAATATTTCCAGTAGCAGACTGAAAAAAAATACCTATGAAAAACTGTTATCTTCAAAATATAATCCATTCAACATGTGCAAACTCTAAAAAGTAACCTAAGATCATGTTCGACTGTTTTGGCTTCTTCTTTAAAAAAACTAGTACAAATGCAAGCTCTTAAATTGTAAAAGATATTTCACCAAATGTTTAGCACCCTTAAGTAAAATAAGAATTACCTGGGATATTTACCAACACAAAAACATTCTTAAAGAGACTTTTTGTACAGAACTAGAAAAAGGACATTATCCTTTTCTGGCTAAGCGTAATGGAGAATGGAAAGGCAGGGCAGAAAAAAAGTTACTAAAAACCTAAATAAGAAAATTAGAATAAAACATATAGCTTGATAAAGGGAGACCATCTCCACAGCAAATAAAGTATGTAAGTTATTAAAAATAGCTGTACCAGCATTTTCACATTGCAGGTCTTGTTTTGATTGGCATCAATTTATTTTATAAACACTAAAAACTTTTATAAACAAAAATGTATCACCCTTTACGTAAAGTTGATACAACATTCAGGAAAAACATTTTCAGATTATTACTGTGGCTACAAATAATCACACTATCATTCCAAGGCAAAGGGGGGAGGGGGAAAGTAGAATTGTAAATGTTACATGAACTATTTTTATCCAAAATCAGAATGTAAAAGTAGAATATGGATGTGTAAACTAAAAAAGCTTACCACTTCAAACTAGCTAGACATATTTTGTAGGCTGCACATACGCCTGCCTTTTGCTAAAAAATCAATAGTTCAATTACGATAGCACAGAAATTAACTGTCAGGATATGATTAAAAGGTTCAAAACTTTTTTAGGAGACTGAAACTTAGCAAAGGAAAAGAGAAAATGTTCGGTGGGCATGTAGAGCACCTTTAAAAGCCATATTTGCTTTAGAGGTAAATATTACAGAACTTAAACAGAGACTAGGTTTAAAAATATTATTCCTGTATCTTTTATAGGCAATATACATACTTCCATTTATCTGCTATACTAAATAAAAAGAAGGTTTTACCTTCCCAGAGAGAAAAGAAATCTGGTCCAAAAGCAGCATAGATGACTCCTTCTTTCTTGACAGGCTCCTGAACAGAACAGTTTAAGGAACTCATCTTCACAGAGAACTATGAATCTCTATTTTGCAAATCAAATTACCATCATATTTCAAAGACAAACTGCAAGTGTTTAATTTTTGATATGACAGTATCACAAAACATACAAAACTCACCACAGATACTTATATATTCAAAATCATGGCAGGCTTATACATCCCAAGCTACCACTGTTACATCAAGACTGGTACCAAAAGTACCTAAATTTAATAACAACAGTAATACACCATGAAATTTCTGCAGCAAACACACTCAAAAGAAAACTGCTCTGCTATACCTTGCCACAGATCTTGCCCCCGCACAATAAAACATATGATTTGTGGACAAATGTTCCTATATTGAGAAGCATGCTACATTCATTAATTAGTAAATGGCTTGAGGATTTTTAAACTTGCACAGAAAAAACATTTCTCGATTCTTTTCCCACAAATAGCACGCACATCAACAGACAAATGATATGTGAGATAATATCAACAGTATTTGGTCACTGTTAGTGTAATTTAAGTTTCAAAATTAAAAAATTCAGTTGTGGAGAATCACTATGACTATTTTGGCTGGCTAGAATGGAATGAGCCCTTGCCACATCCATCTGTCTGTTGCTTGCACAGGTAGATCCTGATTGTTTTCTTTCTGCTATAGACAATTATCAGTAACAGTTTAGATTCTTGAAAAAAGGATACAGCTGAAATTCCAGACCTGATACAAAAATGGAAGGTAGATCAGAGAGCGTCACAATCTGTAAAAATTCCAGCGCAGGACCATAGTAATGAAAAACCTGAAGAGAAAGAAAATCAAAAAGCCTGTAACACTACATACGATGTTACCTCCGTAGAACTTCCTCAAGTGTTTTGCTGGGGGCATTTGCCTTACAGATAACCTCTGAAAGAAGTATAAAAGGCATAAAGGAATAGAAAAACATTTCACAATATCATATTAAACATAATTATATAAAAACCAAGGAAGGTATTTAATTCTGTTTAACAAAGCCTACTTCCTAGACTATCAACCATGTGCATCACATGAGTTCTAACTCTTAACCAAAGGAAAATAAGATCTACAAGGAACAGACAAATGCAATCCAAAATGTACATATTGTAACAATGAAATTATAAACTCTCAACTGATCCTAATTTTCATAAACACAGTTATCTACTTCCAGTGGAAAACATGAAATAGCGACACTGTGAAAAAAACCCAAACTTTTAAAATTAAGTAGAAAAGGTTAAATAAATACAGAATTCATAATTTAGATATTTTGAGTATTAAGATTGAACAAAATCTCAATTTATACTTGAAAAAAAATTTGGTACAGTATTCCTAAGAATAAATAGATGAAATTTTAAGGACCTGTTTTAAGAACAGACACGAGCAAAAGAAGCATTCCTCAATCTTATCCAGTCACCACTTTCATGTTTAACTTTCAGTTCTGACTAAAGTTTCCCCAGTTACTAATTTTCTCAGAAAAGGAAAACAGAAGAATTCTAAAATTCAAAGACAGATCAAGAATAATACTTGCTTCTGGCAAAGCATCAGTATTCCTTGATTGCTGCTCTTTTTTAACAGCAAGGCAAGAATTTAAATGTGCAGTGCTGAATGTCTTTGCTGAAGTGCTTTTTATACAAAATTCTGGAAAGTCAACTCCTGATCCAAACTGAAAAAAAGAAAAGACAATAAATGTGTCAAAAAAAGAGATAAAAGTTATTTCTCTTCAGACAGTTACATTTATTATTATTTTTAACAATTAGTATTATATTTGTTTCCATTAGATCTATAAAATTAAGTAAAAAAACTAGACTTAAATAACCAACTACTAAATCCAAAATCTTAATACTGAAAATGTAAATGTCTTTCACAGTCACAAAGTTTTCAGTCTTTGCTGAAACATCAGATGTTCACTTGCAACGACGACTTAGTTACATAAGAATGATTTGTGATAAATACAAAACAATTTAATTTTGAACAGTAAGTTTAAAGACAAATATTTCAGAGGAGAGCATCTGGATTTCAAGTTCAAATCTTGATGCATCCTTCTTTCATTGATCTTTATCCCTTCATCATGCTAAAAAGCAAGTTGTTGCACCAGTCCACGCAGACATATTGCAGATCAGTTCTTTGAATTACATTGTCAACACCAAATTTGGCTTAAAGCACTGTACAATACATCCTATAAATGAGGTACACAGGTGCTTTAAAAATAATCACAGCTGAAAAAAGTTATGTTACCTTTCTTTCCCATAACTGAATCTTTCCTCTCCAGAGCTCTTTTAAATCAATAATGTTCCTAATATCATTAGATGATACAAAGTCTCCTGATAGATAGTCAGCAATCTTTTGCCAGCTACTGTAAAAATAAGGAATTCGTCTTAGTGAATTTAGTATTACAAATTAACATGAAGTGCAGTTTGACTGAATTTACCTGTTGTCCAATGGGCACAGAGATCAAGTCCACATGGAAGTCACTGCAGTAAGTGTACCATCCTCCATATAACTCAGGCATAAAGTATATTGCTTTTTCTATCCAACAACTAAACCTTCAACTTTTTATTTTTCAACAGTTTTATGAACTTAGGATTAAGCTTAACCACACATTCTATGAAGCAAACTTGAATCTTTAGGGCATGGAAGAGAGGGGAAGTGGAGGAGGCTTTGCCAAGTTATTCAATATCCATCCACACAATCATTCACTACATGGGGAAAAAGCCCCAAACTACTGTGATTTATACATTGAGACATATCATGGCCTTTTTATGTCAATTAGAAGAGGACAGTAAGGAAATTACTGGACTTAATTTCAATTTGAATTAATAGTCTTAGTGACTCTTCAGAATAATAGACTCCACTTTTCCTCCCTGAAATGCAATACCAAAGGTAATCAAGGTAATATAAAATTTAAAGTAAAACCAGCACAGATACGGATTCATTAAAAAAACCCAAAACAAACAAACTGGAAAACTACAATCAATATACAAGTTATTATGTAGCATAGTACAACTTGAGAACACTGAGTGCACACTAAAGCCAATAGGGAACAAAAACCATTTTACATTTTATCTTTTCCTCCCACAGAAAACAAGAACTTCACAGGACTTGCTTTTTTCCCTGCTCCTCTGGTTAGGGCATGTATTTACAATAAATCAGCATGAGTAATTCCTGCCCTCATACAGTAATAGGGGACTATGTGTTTTCAAGGTATACATGTAAAGTACTCAAGAGGCTGTTTTTATTTTAAACCACTGACCTATGCTAACACATGACAGGGGTGACTTTGTTTATAGCCCCGGAATAAATGCCGTACCCTTTAGCATCATTTGCTGCAATAGTGATCTGTGCACAGTGCCACTCCCTCAGATGTTTCAGGGCACCAATAGCAGGTAAACAGTCTTTTAACTTGGGTCCATCTTCTTCAACAGCCTGCAGTATTACATCAACCATTGCTCTGCCTATAAAAACAGTTAAATATGATTCAAAGTACCATGACTCAGTAAACTGTTCAGTCATTTAAAGATAGGAAAGTACTGATTATCCCTGATTGCATTAAAAGGGGCTAAAATACCAGCTTCAAGTAACTTCAGCAAGATCTAAAACACTTTCTATGCATTTTAACTCACCTCTTGCTCTTAGCTGAACACAAAGTATTTTGTCATTCCCTCAGTGACTGTGCTTCTATACTTTTCTCGTCTCACACTCAGCACTGACAGGTTAGAGTTGTCTCCCATACAACTGTATTGCCTCATTTCCCTCCTTTTAACAGTCTAAACTGCAATTTCTCATAGCAGTGAGAGGCCACACCTTGAGTGCTGTGGCCAGTCCTGGGCTCCTCAATTCAGGAAGGACATTAAGGTGCTGGACCAAGTCCAGAGAAGGAGAGCGAAGCTGTTGAAGGGTCTGGAGCACAAGTCCTGTGAGTAGTGGCCGAGGGAGGTGGAGTTGTTTAGCCTGAAGACGAGGAGGCTCAGGGGGGACCTTATCACTGTCTACAACTCCCTGAAAGGAGGCTGTAGCCAGGTGGGGGTTGGACTTTTCTCCCAGGTAATTAGTGTCAGGACAAGAGGACATTGTCTTAAGCTGCACCAGGGGAAGCTTAGGTTGAACACTGGGCAGAATTTCTTCACAGAAAGGATGATTAGATATTGGAATGGACTGTCCAGGGAAGTGTTGGAGTCACCTTCCCTGGAGGTGTTTAAAGATAGACCGGACGTGGCACTCAGTGCCATGGTCTAGTTGACATGGTGGTGTTCAGTCAAAGTCTGGACTCAATAATCTCAGAGGTCTTATCCAACCTTAATGATTCTCTGATTCTCATTCTTCCTATGTTTCTTTACTAACCCAAATTAACTGCAACATTATGTAACTGCAAGGTGATACTTATTTCCAGTTTACAAAATCTTACTCCAGTAGTTCTGATGTACTTTCTTTCTCAGCTTCTTGACTCCCGCCCACAAGCAATCAGCGGGCAACTCAGATGTAAGCCTGATGTCAACATCTTCCTTTATTTTCATAAAAAACTTCCTGTTGCTTAGTGTCTTTTACTACTTTGATGCCATTTCAGGTGGAAAAAATTAATTATATAAATATCTACCTTAAGCTCTACTGAAATACAGCCATCCAAAGAAACAAGCAGCAAACTAGTCCATAAGCTGATTTGCAATGTCAACCATGCTCAAGTTCCTTTAACTACCTGCAAAAGCTGCAGTAAGTTAATTCAGCTAACAAACCAACATCCTCTGAACTTTTTCATTTGACTATGATTTTACCACATGAGCTTTTAGAGTAATAACTAAGAAGATAAACTTCCATTAAATTGTTTTTTAAAGACAGATTACCTGGGGCAGGCAGCTTATCAGCTAACTGATGCAGACTTTCAGCAGCTTCATCGTAGATACTGAAAATGAGGAGCAACACGGTTAGAAACAAAATATAAACAAAGTCATTTAAAAACAAAAAGCTATGACTAATGAATACCACCTGATGCATCATTAAAACTCTGCACAAACATACCTAGGCAATGAGAAATACTTATCTCTTCTTTTACTGAAGCAGAAGCAGGCCTAATGACATCAAAATAATCTGCAGTAAAACTGGAAGTAGGATTGAAGACGGATTAGCAAGAAATTTCTTTTTGTGTATATATATATATTTATAAATGTCAGCAGTTAGGAAACTGTTCAGTTATCCTATAAAAATCATCTTTCAGTAAAAGTATTAATATGCATACTCAGTCAAAGACAGTGACTCCTGACTGTTACTGTCATCTTCCTCAAAATTTTGGACAGCTCCCAGGTATTCATCAAAGCTTGTCTGAAAAGAGTCTTCATTTTTCTGTGTGTCAACATTTATTTCCTCCCAGTCAGAACTGCAGAACTAACGAAACAAAAAGATTTTATTAAGCAAAAAGAATTTTGAACATCACAGCTTTAACTTGCTTTACAGACAAGAGAGGCAGAGAGCTGAGTAACTTAAATTCTGAAAAAAAGTGTCTTACCTGATAATAACCACATATAACATGACTTGCAAAATACCACTTCTTTGCACCTGGAATACCAGCCACTGAACATGCTGCAAACAGATAAAACAATTATTTATAATAACTGATCCACTACAATCTATCCTTCCTATTACAATGAACATCCCTGTTGAAAGACTCTCTGTAAGTCATTTGATGTGCCACAATGACTTGAGTTCCACTTTCCTTTAGTATTGTAATTAAGTTCGAAACATATTAAGTTGCAGATAAGTGTCTTGGCAAGTGTCTAATTTTTACTGACCCTCCGACTATTAGTAAGTAAGAAAATCTTTTACCTCCTCTCTATTCTAGGTAATAACTGCTTTCTGTTTGCAGGATCTGTATCATACCTGAACTAAATCCCACCCTTCACAAATATGGTCTACAGAGCTCATGAAATGAGATACTCTCTCAACATTTCTATGCAATAAAAAGGACAGAAGCTGAAAATAGCTTAGCATTCCCATCTTCATGAGTTTTAATAGCCTATAGTGGTTTCCCCACAAGGTTCCCAACTATGTGGCATCCGTGACATGATAAGCTTTTAATAGCTCAACACTAGACATCCAAACCAAGAAAAGAACTAAGAAAGCATTTATTTAACATAAAAAAATAAACTCCAAAACACACCAGTAAAAGTACTAAAGCGTATCTTCAGAAATCTATTTTAAGTTGATAAAATGATTTAATAAACACTCATGGATTAAGGTCCTGAATTGTAACCCAATAGACAGATAGTGCTCCCACTGAAAAAATTAGAAGACATTATAAGAGTTATGCAAATATCATGCTTCCCACTGACCTGAAAAACAAGCCCTTTCCTACTCTTCCTTGCTCAACCCGATTGAAATTTGTCAGCTTTGCAAAACCCTTCCCTTCCATTTCTCACGTCCAATCTATCTAATCAATTCCTAACACCTTAGCTGCTGGAATGTCATCAATTCTCCACAGAAAAGGAGCAGCAGGAGCAGTCCCACGCTGCTGCAATTTGGTTTATTTTAATTTCTCACTGGTCTCCCCTAGATCATAAGACATGCCTAGGCCAGTCCCTGGTAACATTTACCCTACTGTCCATTGCTATATTTACCTGGGAATGCGCTCACATCTGCATTTGTAGATGCATTACATCTTTCTCTCAGGAACTGATACATCTCTGCAGTAGTCCCGGCTGGAAAAAAAAGAAAACTTTTTCTTAAAACTACAGAATTATGGAAGTTAAATCTTACTTTCCTTTACAAACAGCATAAAGTTAAGTGTAATGTTAGAAGTTTTTGTTTATGTGTTGTTTTTTAAAGATAACTGTCATGGGCATGTTTACAGGAGTTTTAAAAAGGCAAACTTTGCAAAGTTCTTATTGAAGTGGTGCTCAGGAGCACCATAAGAAAGCACGAAAACCCCGAAGCTTCTGCAGGTTAAAGTCACCAAAGACTTCAACCAGCGTGAAAACAGATGGGGGGTTTTAGGAGGCAGGATCCAGGGCAGGGATTCAAGGAGACAGGATCCAGAGGGGGGATTTAAGGAGTCAGGATCCAGGTTGGGTTTTAGGAGGCAGGATCCAGAGGGTGTTCAAGGCGGCAGGATCCAGGGCAGGGATAGAAGGAGACAGGATCCAGAGTGGAGATTTAAGGAGGCAGGATCCGGGGAGGGGGGTAAGGAAGCACGATCCAGGGGTGGATTAAGGACGCAGGATCCAGGGAGGGTTAAGGACGCAGGATCCAGGGAGGGTTAAGGAGGCAGATGGGGGTTAAGGATCCAGAAGGGCCCGCGGACAGCAGAGCAGCGCCCGCCCCGCTCAGCGGCCCCCACCCCGTCCCCCCGGCCGTACCTGCTGCGGGCCCGGCCGCGGCCCTGCGCTCCGCCCAGCTCAGGAGCAGCACGTAGCGGTCCATGGCCGGGCGGGACCGGGACGGGGACCGGGATAAGGACACGGACAGGGCCCGGGCCGGGCCGCGCCGCTCCGAAGGTCCCGCGCTGCCGCCCGGGCGCCGCCCCTCGCAGGGCAGCGCTTCCGCTTCCCGGGCGGGCGGGAGAGCGGCATGGCGAGCTACAGCCGGGCGGCCCAGGTGAGAGCCGCGGCCCCGGTGCGGGGGCTGAGCGTCCCCACACGGCCGAGGGACGGCGGGCGCTATGCCCTGCGCGGGAGGGAAGGAGACATCGGGCATTAAACAGCCCGCAGCGATGTGACAGCTCAGGTGGCGATGGTGGGAGTTTGCAGCGGCACATCTGCATTTTGGAGACAGAGCCCTCAGGGCCGGCAGCCTGTCCGTGGTGTCCCACATGCACATCGTGCCGCGGGGGCTGTACCGCGGTGCGCCGTCCATTGGAAGGTTATTTGGAGGGGTGTTGCTGAATACTGGTATTTCCTCCAGTATTTTTCAGTGTAAAAGGAGCGTTGATCTAATTAGAGAAGCTAGATTGTGGAAGCCTGAGCTTTTCTGTGCTAAGTGCTGCCTCTCTTTCTCTTCAGCAATGGGCTACCTTTGCCAGGGCCTGGTATCTCCTCGATGCGAAGATGCAGCCCCCGGGAAAAATTGCAGCAGCGACTGTAATCAGACTTGAAGGCAGACACAAACCTATTTATCATGCGCTCAGTGAGTGTTGCTGTTTGCTTTCTTTCACTTGTATGTTTATTCCAAATTCATCAAGCCTGATGCAAAAGGTTACATTTTTCAATTGTAAATTAATTAATTTTCTTTTTCATATTTTCCATCATACCCCTCTACAACCCTACGTTGTTTGTTTATCAATACGTATCAAGCATGTTATGAATTTATAATTCAAGTAGCTGAATTACAGTGTCGTGCTCTCCTTTTTTAAAAAAAATCTCATAATATGCTCCATTGCATTGATTTTAGATGTAAAGATTTAATTCACAGTGCACAAAATGAGACATTGATTCAATTCTTGGTTAGGTGTTCTGAGTGCTTCCTTTCAGTAGGTGCACAGGACCACAGTCTTGTAGTGATTCTGAATAAGGTACAGAAAAGTCCTGACTTAATGAGGCAGTGGGCACAAACTAAAACACAGGAGATTCCCTCTGAACATCAGGAAATGTATTTTACTGTGAGAGTGACTGGAAGTGGTTGCCCAAGAAGGAAGTCTCCATCCGTGGAGATTTGCAAAAGCTGGCCATGCTTTGAGCACAGGATTTGGATGACATGACCTTCAGAGGTCCCTTCCTGCCTCAGACATTCAGTGATGATGAGCCTGGAACTTGTCTGATTCTCAAATGGGAGATATAATCATTGTTGAAAGATACCTTCTTGTTTAAATAAAACAATCATTTTGCTTTTCTGCAGATTAGAGGATTCAGCAGTAAAGATGTAGCTGTGACACTGTTCATTACTTGTAATACTGTAGTGCCTGTCTCACGGGGATAAGCTGGAATAGTGTTTCCTTTAATACCTGTGCAGATTTTTCAAGAGACATTAGTGCAACATAAAGGAAGCCTTGAAGTTTGCTCATGCATATGAAATGTGCATACTAAAATTAGACTCAAATCTGTTTCATAATAGGAAGTAGGATTTGTAGTGGTCTAAAGATGTTTTAAATACCAGAGTTCTGCTGTTGCAAATTTTGTGGTATCCACGAGATGTCACTGGAGGCTCAAGGCTGGATGAAAAACAAAGCAGGTGCTGAGAGGAAAAGTTTTTGATTTTCCTCTGAGAAAGACCTTTGACACTTCTATTTCCATGAAGTTATAAAATCCTGTAAAGTCATTTCAAGGGTAACTTTGTTTGATTTGAAGTATTCTATAAATCAGTACTAAATGCATTACAAATGAGATTGACATTGCTAGGTAACTACTACTAGTAGTAGACATTTGATATTCCCTATGAGAGCAAAGTATGCAGGAATTTGTGGTTGATGTACTTAACACTTTTTTTTTTTCTGAACTAACAAATCTTTTAATATCTTTGAGATAGAAATTCCTTAGACAGAATAACATTGTGGGGATGTTTTTGTTATTTTGTTTTTAATTTGGTATCCAGATTTTTAATTCTGTGTCCATACAAGTGGAAAATTGTTGGCAAAAATTTCTTCAGATGAGCTTATTCTGTGATTTTCCCAACCAAGAAAACACAAAGTCCAATGTCAGATCCCTGATGTTTATGTAGACAGCGTTTTTGTCAGCAGTGAAAGGCCACAGCAATGACGGTGTTTAAATTGCATTTGCACTTCTGCTCTAATTGAAATAGAGCATTAAGAGAACACAAGATTAAAAAATGGTAAAAAACTTAAGATGTGAAACTTGCATTGATTATTTACATGCTTCTATAAAAAGATGCATGCTCAACTTAAGCCCTGCTTTGTTACCTACTCAAAAATGTTGTAATCAAGTGAGTTTCTTCAAATGTTTTTGTTCTAACTTGGTGATGCAAGTGAAAGTGACCTCTGGACAAATCATTTTCCGGCTGATTGAATGTGTGGTTATAGCTTATACAGCTAATCAAGATCATTAGTTCTGAAATTAAAAACTACATCTTTTCTCATAATTCCATTGTATTTTTGAGACAGTAGGAGTTTCATTAGCACTTTATTAGCATAAAAGATCTATTAAAATAACTGTTTCTAGCAGGTTGATAGATTATAGACTCTGCACTTAAAAAACTTTTCATGTTAAAGTTGCTGATAGGACTCTAAATATATGTGTATATGCTGTAGCATTCACTTCTGACTGATTGATGGAAATGTGGGGGCTTTTCCCAACAGTACTATTGGGGTGTTTTTAGGGCTTTTCTCCCCCACTGTTCTCCTAACCCAGTATTTTTGTTTCTTTTATATATTTAGTCCTAGAGTATAATTATTTAATAGAATTATTTTACTTACCCAAAATGTTCAGTCCTTCAGTAAACATAGGTACTGTTTTTATGGAATAAAATAAAACAAATATTCAGGGTCATTTGGAACTAACCTTTTTTTCTCTGGGTTTTTTGTTTTTTAAATATAAGTGTGTATGCAGCATAACGTGTTGAGTAGAATAATACACTTGCCTGTAAACCAAATTTCCAGATCTTAGCCAAATAATTGCCATGATATAATTATCTGATCAGGTGGTGTTTTACTTCTCGCCTGCCTTCTAACCTGACAGTACCAATAAATACAGTAATTAATGCTGATGTTTAAGTACTGATGTGGATGGTATGACTCAAAAAGTTTAGATCTTTAAATTTCAGCTTTATGAAATGTGTATTTATGTGCTGCTACATATGTATTGTACATATAGTACTTACTATTTTGATTGGTTTCCCTTATGGTTCTCTTTATTATTTCCTGCTTATTTCTACTTTGTAGGTGACTGTGGAGATCATGTTGTCATAATAAATACAAGACATATTGCCTTCTCTGGTAACAAATGGGAGCAGAAAGTATATTCTTCACATACTGGGTAAGATTTATAGTAAATAATCAGATGAGCTCATGGTAAATTTAATGTCACATTTTCTTAATAGTCTTTCTATAGCATATTGGTTCAAAAGGGAATTCCTACTTACATTTTTGGGGGGTTTTTGCTTGTTTGCATGTGTTATGATGTTTAAA
>VWZG01005444.1:0-11498 GCA_013396735.1 Grallaria varia | reverse complement strand
CAACTATACATAGTGAAGAAATTTACTTCCACTGTTTTTCCATACAAACTATTTCTAATTTGCCATCCCCTTAAATTAACAAAAAGCTTGCAAGCATTCCTTGTGAATAGTACTTTAAAAGTGTAACACTGATGTTGTTTCAGAAGAGCTTGCTTTGGGTTTTCTGGTTTTCTGGTTTTAAGTTTGTTTGCCTTTTTAAAATCACAACTTATCCTACAGAAACTGAAAGCAAAGTAACAATAGATCCTAGCTGGTTTTGGTTGGGAACAGCCATAGAATGATAAGTTTTGAACTATTTAGAGCAAACCCACTCCCTTCAGATCTCTACTTTGAGCTTATAGTATGAAAGTCTCCACCTTAAAGAAAAAAATACAGAGAAATCCATTTCAGTGCTTTACAAATGCTTACAATTTACAAATAAACACATTTCAGAACTACACTTACTTGCACCATGAGTGAGCAAGCCAATTCAATCCGTTTAACTGATAATCCCTTAACTCTAAACTTTCATGTCCTCCAATGTAAGATGGTTGCTTCTTTAATGCAACAAATCGTGGCCTCTGTTTTAGAACCTGTAAAAAGCGAATTGATCATCAGTCCTACTACTTACTGAAGTTACCAAAATTACTTCCTATAGATAAAATAGTAGCTATCTACTAGGTAATCAACTCCAGTTTTTATCCATTGATGGAAATGAGGCCATATAAAAACACTAAGTACTTTGCAAGCTGAAATTAGTTTGATTGTTAATCTAAATTTCACAACAGGAGTGACATTAACTCACTCAAAGTTTACTTTTAAAATAAACTACAATACTAAACAAACTTATCTTTGAATGCTAGTAAAAATGCAGGGGACTGGTAACCACAAAAATCTACTCTTAGAAGTGCTATTTTCCATTACATATTACCATGTATCACTATTGCTATTCTGAAAAATCTTCCAGAAAAATTCATAATATGTATTTTCTATCTGGATTCATAGAAGAATTCACATTTTTACTATTGTAACTGATGTGGGAGCTTGAACCTAGCCAACAGCCAAGCGGACACCCAGTTGCTTACTCAATTCCCACTCCAGAGGGGCAGGGGAGAGAACTGAAAAGGCAAAAGTGAGAGCAAAATTCTGGATCAAAATAAGAAGTTTACTGGGTGAAGAAAAAACACCCACTCAACCAAAATAAAACCCCACAAACAAACAAAAAAACCTCACAAGTGACAGAAAGCGAGTCACACATTAATTCACCAGCAGACAGATGACCGGTAAGTCTCCAAGCAACAGCCACCCCTTGGTGAGCCTACCCAGTTTTACTGCTGAGTATGACATAAAATGGCAGTGAGTATCTCTTTGGTCAGTTGGAGGCCAGCTTTACTGCTGTCTTCTTTCCAGCCTACTTATGTGGGCGCGAAACAAGGCACAGAGAAGGCCTTGGCACTGTGCAAGGACTGCTCAGCTGCAGCCAAAACACTTGTCTGTTATCAACACCGTTTAGGTCACAAATATAAAACACAGGTTGTAGAGACTGCTATGAACTCTGTGACAGTCAGACCTGGTACAACTGTTTATAAATCCATTGGGAATTACATACTCACCTTGCAATCCTTAAAGGGAGTGGTCTTGGATTGATTTCTGCTAAAGTACTCATCAATACGTGCCTGAAACTTTTTGGCAATGAGAGCTCCATCTTCCCAGCTACATTCTGAGTAAGGCAGACCTTGCCATTTACAATAGTAGTCTGGATAACCAGCTGCTGATTTCTGATTTGAATGAGCTGCAGAAATACACCAGGGAAATCTGATCAGTGTTTCACTTCTGTACACTATGAAAACATTTATTTTAGGTAATAATATAACAGAAGTTAGCTTCACAGCAGACAGGACAGTTTTTCTCTTTATCTGAAGCTTTGTTTTGGATTAAAAAGTTAGTGAGATCCATATTCTAAATTTCTTAACTACAAAAGCAACATAAGCTGAGAACATACAGAATTCTGGACATTGTTTTCTGTCCCCAAATTTGTAACATACCAATTATTCTTTCCACTATCTGATATTGTTTATGTAGATCATCTGTAAGCTCCTGCTGGCAGTTGTAATATTCCACATCTTCTGGAGAAGCATTTTTCAGCCTGTAATGGGAATTAATTTACAACATTTAATACACTGCATAGTTCAAAGACTAAGAAAATTCAGGAACTCTATAGCTCTGAATGTAAGCATCATAGGAATCTTGCTTAGAAAGCTTTCTAGAAGAGACAACTTAAAAATTCCTACTACAAAATGTCTGCATCTGGCCTAGGNTTATTATTTATTTTTAAAAGTTAACCATCTTATTAAAACTCCATTTATTGCACACACAAATCAGGCTTGGAAAATTATCTTACAGAGATATATTAAAAAGGCTTCAACTTTTAAAGTTTTTGTCTTCCTGTTATACAGACACTCAAAATTATGTTCTCAAAATCAAGTAGGAGGTCTCAGAAACACAACGGATCATCTATATTGTTTCAAATTATGTATCATGGAAGTCTACATAAAAATATTCACCATCGTTTTGTTTCTTGATCCTTTTTCTTGTAATTGTCCAGTTTCTTCATTCCTTTAACATTTNTCCATATTCTAAATTTCTTAACTACAAAAGCAACATAAGCTGAGAACATACAGAATTCTGGACATTGTTTTCTGTCCCCAAATTTGTAACATACCAATTATTCTTTCCACTATCTGATATTGTTTATGTAGATCATCTGTAAGCTCCTGCTGGCAGTTGTAATATTCCACATCTTCTGGAGAAGCATTTTTCAGCCTGTAATGGGAATTAATTTACAACATTTAATACACTGCATAGTTCAAAGACTAAGAAAATTCAGGAACTCTATAGCTCTGAATGTAAGCATCATAGGAATCTTGCTTAGAAAGCTTTCTAGAAGAGACAACTTAAAAATTCCTACTACAAAATGTCTGCATCTGGCCTAGGTGCCTAATCATTAATGACTGAGAATACCTACTGTCGAGAATAAGTATTCTCCATTAGCTGCATGACTAACACCAGTGGTAGCTGCAGTAGTTGAGTCTCTTGACAAGCACTGTACTTTACAGGATATTTTCATGAACAGTATTCGGGGTGGTTCACTCTAAGAAAAAAATGACCCCTGCAGCAATTCTTAAAGAACTCCAATCAAAGTATAATGGAAAAATTAGTAAAATAAACAATTTATTATTTATTTTTAAAAGTTAACCATCTTATTAAAACTCCATTTATTGCACACACAAATCAGGCTTGGAAAATTATCTTACAGAGATATATTAAAAAGGCTTCAACTTTTAAAGTTTTTGTCTTCCTGTTATACAGACACTCAAAATTATGTTCTCAAAATCAAGTAGGAGGTCTCAGAAACACAACGGATCATCTATATTGTTTCAAATTATGTATCATGGAAGTCTACATAAAAATATTCACCATCGTTTTGTTTCTTGATCCTTTTTCTTGTAATTGTCCAGTTTCTTCATTCCTTTAACATTTTGCTGCTTCAGTGTTTCTTCAGTTTCCCAAGTGTTATGGATGTGTGACCAACCTTTCCATTTAATAAGATATTGTATTTCTCCTGGCTCCTTTGACTTTTCAAACCCAACATTTGGGTCACCATCTGCCTCAACTGCATAGATGGTGGTTGCAGCACCTGTGGCTGAGAAATAAAACCACATCATAAGCCTTGAGTAAGTGTGCAAGGCCCTAAGTTAACCAGTCAGAAATGCAGCAGAGAAAGTAATTAATGATACTTTAAGATGAGCATATACTTCACTAGTACCTACAGTACCAATGTCATGACAAATACTTGAACAATAATAATGTAGGTATGTCAACACATAAGAAAATTCTGAAAAGAAAATCAAAGAAGCAAGCAAAACTTCTATACCTAACCTGCAATATCCTGTCTTTCCTCATTAGAATTTTATTGGCATTCCTAGTTTTTAAAGAAGCCACCAGGGAACACTCCACTAACACCATGCGTCATCTTATATTACTCTGATCTCTGAGCATACAAAAGACATCTGATGTTATGCTTGGTCAATCTTGAGACGTGGCAAAACTACTAAAAGACATACTACAAATCTGTTTCTTTCTAAACATATTTGTTATTTTTTCCACCTCCCTTATCTTACCAGGGGAAAATGTAAATTAAGTACAGACTGTATTGCAGCTGAAGCACACCAGCAGGAGTAAACAGGCTCATTTTTGTGAGAACACTCTGATAAGGAAATGAGCACAGCAAGCTGCTGGGGCCAGATAGTCACAGAAAGAGGCAACACCAAAAAGCATCACAAGCAGCAACATCATCTGGACCGGAAGAACATAGGAAGCTTATTTCCTAAAGCTTAGACCACAGCAGTAACACTACGTGTTGGAGAGGGGTATGCCAGAATATGGGACAGCACTGGAGGACGAATTTGAGAGAAAGAAGATAACAAGTATTTTCTGAGAGGGGTCAAAAACTTTAGACAGAAAGGTAGCCCTGAAGTGCAAGGGGCTCAGGGTTTGGGTGGGGGTTTCTTGTGTGTTGGTTTTTATAACTAGAATCCCAGTACGGACCCTCAGGAAGTGCCAGTTACCCAGAACATGGAGAACGGTGAGGTAACTCAACAATTGTTTTACCTCAGTTTCACCATCAAGTGCTCCAGTCACACCAAGTGAGGAACCGGGAGAATGAAGAATCACCTGCTGTAGCAAAAGACCAGATCTGAGACCAGTTAACAAACCTGAGGGAGCACAAGTCCATGGCACCGGATAAGATACACCCTCGAGTCCTGAGGGAACTGGCAGTAAAAGTGGCAAAACCACTGCCCATCATATTTGAGAAGTCATGATGCTTCAGTGAAGTTCTCACTGACTGGAAATGGGGAAACATAAATCTCATTTTTAACAAAGAGAAAGAAGGAAGACCCAGGGCAGGCTGGGCAAGTCTGACCTCAGTGCCTGGCAAGGTCATGGTGCAAATCCTCCTAGAAACTATGTTAGAGCACATGGGAAATAAGGAGGGTGACTGGAGACAGCCAACACAGCTTCACTAAAGACAAATCACAGCTGACAAATCTGGTGGCCTCCTACAACCGGAGTTACAGCACTGGGTGGACGAAGGAAGGGCAAGAGATGTCATCTAGTTGGACTTGTGCAAAGTGTGACATTGTCCTGCATGACATCCTTGCCTGTGATGTCTGTGAACTAGAGATGTGGATTTGACATCCGAATTTGACAACAATCCACACCATTTGGTGGATGAAAAAATTAATGGAGGTCACATTCAAAGAGCTGCAGTCAACAGCTCAATGTCCACGCGGAGAACATGGAAGAGCTCCAGTCCACCAGGATTGGTATTGGGAATGATGCCATTTAACATCTTTCTCAGCGACATTAACAGTGGGATTAAGGACATCCTCAGTAAACCTGTTGATGATATTGAGCTGTGTGGTGCAGTTGACACCAAGCTGGAGGGAAGGGATGCCATCCAGAGGGATGTGGACAGGCTGGAGAGGTGGGCCTGTGCCAACCTCATCAAAATCAAGAACAAGTGCAAGCTCCTGCACCTGGCTCATGGCAACCCAAGCACAAATATAGGCTGGGCAGAGAACAGATTGAGGTCAGCCCTGGGGAGAAGCACTTGGCAGTGGTGGTGGTGGAGGAAAAGCTCCATATGAGTCATCAGTGTGCACTGGCAGCCCAGAAAAGCAACTGTGTCCTGGGCTGCAGCAAGAGCAGTGTGGGCAGCAAGTCAAAGGAGGTGATTCTCTCCCTGTTCTTTGCTCTTGTGAAACCCCACCTGGAGTGTTGCATTCAGCTCTGGGGACGCCAAGTGAAGAAGAATGTGGGACTGCTGGAGCACATCCATAGGAGGCCACTAAGATGATGAGTTGTCTGGAACACCTCTGCAAAGAAGACAGGCTGAGAGGGTTGTGGCTGTTAGGCCAGAAGAGAAAGCTCTGGGGGGAACTTTTAGCACCTTTCAGTACCTACAGCAAACCTACAAGAAAGCTGGAGAGGCACTTTTTACACTTTCACATGATGGCAGGACAATGAGTAATGGCTTTAAACAGAAGAAGCATAGATTTAGGTTAGGTATTACGAAGCAATTCTTTACTGTGAAAGTGGTGAAGCATGGAGTGCTGCCATGGATGGCTACATGCTCTTCTGGAGAGATAAGCAAGGCAAGAGAGGTGGAGAGGCCAGTTACGTTAGAGAGCCTCTTGACTCTGTGGACCTTCAGATCAGTGACAACAAGGTTGAGATCCGATGGGTAAGGATCAGGGGGAAGGCCAACAAGGCCACTACCCTGGTAGGAGTCTGCAATAGACCAACCAACCATGATGAAGAGGTGGATGAATTCTTCGTCAAGCAGCTGGTGGATGTTTCGAAATCGCCAGCCCTTGTTTTTGTGGGTGACTTTAACCTGTTGGATGTCTGTTGGGAGCTCAACACAGCAAAGAAGAGGCAGTCTAGGAGGTTCCTGGAATGTATGGAGGATAACTTCCTTTTGCAATTGATAAATGAACTTCTCAGGAGTGGGGCCACACTGGATCTGCTGTTTACAGACAGAGAAGGGCTGGTGGGAAATGAAGTGGTCAGAGGCTGTCTGGGGTACAGCAACCATGAAATGGAGTTTTCCATACTCAGTGAAACAAGGCAGAGCATCAACAAAACCTCTACCCTGGACGTCCTGAGGGCAGACTTTGGCTTATTCAGGAGGCTGGTCCAGAGAGTACTTTGGGAAACAGCCCTGAGAGGCAAAACAGTCCAGGAGGGATGGACAGGCTTCCAGAAAGAAATCTTGAAGGCACAGGAGGAGGCTGTCTTTGTGTGGGGAAGACGACCAGCCTGTCTGGACAGGCAGCTTTTGTGGGAACTTAGGGAAAAAAAAGACAGTTTACCATCTTTGGAAAAAAGGGCAGGCAACTCATGAGCTGTTTAAGAATCTCATCAGGTTTTGTAGAAAAAAAAAATTATGGAGGCGAAAGGACAATTTGAACTTAATCTGACCATTCCTGTTAAGGATAACAAAAAGTGTTTTTTTAAATATATTAATAGCAAAAGGAGGGGCAACAAAAACCTCTATTCCTTGTTGGACACGGCAGGGAACATAGTTACCAAAGATGAGGAAAAAGGCTAAGGTACTTAACACCTTCTTTGCCTCAGTTTTCAACAAGAAGACAGGTCCTCCTTAGGACAAGTGGCCTCCTGAGCTGGTAGACAGGGCCGGGGAGCTGAACAGTCCCCTGTAATCCAGGAGGAAGTAGTGAGAGACCTGCTGAGCCACTTAGATCATCACAAGTCTACATGACCAGGTGGGATCCATCCTAGATTGATGAGGGAGCTGGCAGAAGAGCTTGCCAAGCTGCTCTCCATCATTTACCAGAAGTCCTGGCTCACTGGGAAGGTCCTGGATGACTGGAATTTGGCAAATGTGACACCCATCCACAAGAAGGGCCAGAAGGAAGACCTGGGCAACTACAGGCCTGTCAGCCTGACCTCAGTGCCCAGCAAGGTTATGGAACAGATCATCCTGAGTGCCATCACATGGCACCTATAGCACAGACAGAGGATCAGACCCAGTCCACATGGATTTAGAAGGGGCAGGTCCACAGCTTGGACAGGAGCACTCTGCTGGGTTAAGAACTGGGTGATGGCCAGGCCCAGAGAGTGCTGGTGAACAGGGCTGCATCCAGTTGGCGGCCAGTCACCAGTGGAGTTCCCCAGGGGTCAGTGTTAGGCCTAGTCCTGTTAACATCTTTATTGATTATCTGGATGAGGGGATCAAGTCCACCATCAGTAAATTTGCAGAAGACACTAGGTTGGGGGAGAGTGTTCTGATGGAGAGCAGAAGGGCTCTGCAGAGGGACCTGGACAGTCTGGATAGATGGGCTGAATCCAAGCAGATGAGGTTTAACAAGACCAAGTGCCAGGTCCTGCCCTTTGGCCACAACAACCCTATGGAGCACCACAGGCTGGGGACAGAGTGGCTGGAGAGGGGTAAGGCAGAAAGGGACCTGGGGGTTCTGACTGACAGGAAAATGAACATGAGCCAGGTGTCCCCAGGTGGCCAAGAAGACCAGTGGCATCCTGGTCTGTGTCAGGAATAATGTGGCCAGCAGGACCAGGGCAGTGATTCTGCCCCTGGACCAGACACTGGTGAGGCCACACCTGGAGTGCTGTGGCCAATTCTGGGTCCCTCAATTTAGGAAGGATACTGAGGTGCTGGAGCGGGTCTAGAGAAGAGCAGCGAGGCTGGTGAAGGGACTGGAGCACAAGTCCTGTGAGGAGCAGCTGAGGGAGCTGGGGCGCTTCAGCCTGGAGAAGAGGTGGCTCAGGGGAGACCTTATCGCTCTCGACAACTCCGACAGGAGGTTGTAGCCAGGTGGGCTTGGTCTCTTCTCCCAGGGAACCCGCAGTAGGACAAGAGGGCACAGTCTGAAGCTGCGTCGGGGGGGTTTAGGTCTGACAATAGAAAGACGTTCTTGACAGAAGGAGTGGGTGGGCATTGGAATGGACTGCCCAGGGAGGCTGTCAAGTCACTGCCCTTGGTGGTATTTAAGGAGAGATTGAGTGTGGCACTCAGTGCCATGGTCCAGTAGGTAGGGCGGTCTTAGGGCAAAAGTGAGACTCAATGACTACGATGCCACATCCCTGGAGGTGTACAAGGCTAGGCTGGATGGGGCTTTGAGCACCCTAGTCTAGTGAAAGTTGTCCCTGTCCATGGCAGGCAGGTGGGAACCGATGACCTTTAAGGTCCCTTCCAATCCAAATTGTTCTATGATTCTTTGATTTGTACTTGCAGATTCTAATACAAAGCAGAACTGCTAGACACTGCATCCCATTATTACTGGAAATACGACATGTCTACCATTATTCACACACAAGCGCACCATTGAAATTTTAGATGTATTTTGTAGCCATTCCACACATTGTTCTGTACTTGTAAAGCAGTAACTGAAATCATGTCAGTGCCAATACCATCTTTCAGTGTTCAGACTACTAGTCAGCTGTCCTATTTAGTCCACTTCCTTCACTCCACTGTATATCATTTATACTGATTAAGTATCACTGAACTGTACAAACAGCAGCAGAACAATACAGTGTACATTTACGCAATAAAGAGCTATATTCCACCTAATTTTTATTTTCTACTTTGGTATGCAATTTTTGCTTATTTTACTCTGCAATACCTAGAAGGGACTTTAAAAATGAATATCCTTATGAACGTAAAAGGCAAAACAAAGCAACTTTTTGGTAACTTTAAAATTACTGGTGACCCATAGTTCAGAAGATTTGCTGAAGTTACACCACAATGCACACCAGGATGAACACTGAGAAAAAAATACCTCCTTTTCGGCCAACTCGACTATCCATAAACTTCTCTATAGTCTCAAATTCATCTTCTTCAGGTTGTGGGACATCTTCTCCACAAACTTCCAACAAGTCATCAGAATCTGTCTTGGTTTCTTCAGCTTCTTTGTAGCTGATGTTGACTGTTGCTTGGCGACGAGATCCCCTCTTATCGTAATCATCATCGTCATCATCTTCCTCCTCCTCATCCTCTGATGAATCAAGCTGCCTCTTTTTTGGTCCTGCACTCTTTTTCCCACTTTTTGGCTTAATTCTTGAAAGCAATAAGGTATGACACAACAATGATGTTTAAACAGAGACAACAATAAATCTTCTGCATTGCTTTCTGACTAACACATATTTCATGAATGCTCAGTTACTCCACTTTCAGTTAAAGCAGACAGGAATGTATCTTTAAAACAAATGTACTTTTTTTTTTTTTAATAAGCATGTTTCAGGCATATGTGTAGCGGTAGTAAATACTCAACTGCTTATTACAAATAGTATCAGAGTATCCAAATGCCCAACTTCTTACCTGCTTGGAGGTTTCCGGCTTTTGACCTTGTTTTTTGGCTCATAGTCAGATTCACTCTCTTCACAACTGCTTTTCTCATTATCTTCCTCTGATTCAGAATCAGAACCACTTCCTGATACTGAGCCCGATCCTGACATTTGCCAGTCTTCACTGTACATATTGAAAGACAAAACAGTAATTTACATTGCTGTTATTTAGAACAGTTATTCATCCACAAGGGATCTGTTACAATTTCAACATTCTTCATATAAATAAAAATCTTTTAAGTTATTTCAGTTGATGAGACAGAAAACTGCCACCAATGAACACTAGATAAGTAAAAACTGCCCAACAGCATCAAAGGGAGTTGGACTAAGTTTTCTGTTATCAAGCAGATTTAAAATCTAAAATAACAAAAATATGGATTTTTATTTAAATTTTCAGCATGACAAAATTAGTTAATATGACATTAACAAAACAGAGCACTTAACAAGTCTAACTGCAAGGATACACAGTTATCAGAACTTACACCTGTTCAAATTATAAAGTCCTTTAATATTATATTCTCAAGAGTCTCACACTGTCTCATGCCTATGATCCCTATAGCCCATGTGAAAAACCAGCAACTTTGGTATGAGGAACAAATAACAAGAGGCAGATTGGAGAAACACTCGGAAAAACCTGAACTGCAGTAGCCTGTGAGTGGCATTGGCTCCCAAAACTCCCACTAAGCTCTCACACCGGTGTTTCACAGACAAGGTACTATGAGTAAGACACTTGTGACTGAGTAGCAGGACCTCCTTGTTTCTGTCTAACTGAGATCTTATACTTCACGACAGGAAAGATGATGAACAGTATCTTGATTCAAAGTCTGACTTTAAACAGGCAAATTTAATCTTAATAGCATAATGAACAAGAAAAAACAACATATATTGAGACACTGATAAGTCTTTACACTAATGTCTGGTTTAGGTCCACCTGCGAGGGTGGTAGAGCAGTAGTAATTTTCATCAAAGCTGGAATATTACCAAGAAATATTTTCCTTAGATTTTGAATCAGAAGGCCTAAGAATCCAGCGTTTTGATCCTTCCTCCCATTCCTACCTTCCAGGATATTGTGTCCTGAAGAAAATTATACTCCCATAGTTCCAGTCATACCAAATGTATATCTGTTGTACAGATGACACCTGGCCAGGGATACAGAATATCTTAATAAACAGAATCGTTTGGATTGGAAGGGATCTTAAAGACCATCGGTTCCAACCACCTGTCATGGGCAGGGGCATCTTCCACTAGATAAGGTTGCTCGAAGCCCCATCCAACCTGGCCTTGACCACCTCCAGGGATGTGACACCCACAGCTACTCTGGGCAATCTGTTCCAGCGTCTCACCACTTTCACAGTAAAGAATTTGGTCCTATTATCTAATCCAAATCCAACCTGCTTCATCTTAAGGCCATTTCTCCTTGTTGTATCACGCTATGCCCTCCGGAAAAAACTCTCTTCAGCTCTTTTAGAGCCCTCCTTCAGCTAATGGAAGGTGCTATAGGGCATCCCCAGAGACATTCTCTTCTCCTGGCACAACAGGCCGAATCCTCTCAGCCTGTCTTCTTTGCA
>VWZG01005437.1:55067-65745 GCA_013396735.1 Grallaria varia | reverse complement strand
CCGCTAAAAAGCTCTAGCCACCAGTGCTCATTGATTTCTAGTTTCATATATCTTTAATGAGGAGATTAGATACTTGTTTAGGAAGTAGAGCCTGGCTTAAGTGGTGTTTGCTCATACAGCATGTACACTCAAAGGCCTCCTTAATATTTCCCTTTTGTAATAGAAGAGAAAAACCTTTATTGCCCCAAAATATAAACCATTTAGCTGGTTCTGAAACTGCATGGGATGCTTTATTATGGGAAAATTAGTGAGAGATGAAATGATGAAAAAAAAAAAGCTCTCTATATATATCATATATATATCATGTAAGTAATTTTCTGGTCACTTATTGAAAAGAAGAAAGGCTCTGTCCCAAGTGAACATAATTTAATAGAGTTCAAGAAAGGTGAGGATGCATCAACTCTTTCTCACTGGGAACTTAGCATGAGAAAAATAGAGAAAAGTGGGACAGATTCTGCAGTAGCAAACACTTACAGAATGAGCGTCAAATGACACTACAAGAAAAGCACAGAATCTCACTCTAAGGAAAAAAGCAATGAAAAATTCAGAATCTGCTAGGGATGCATGGAGAAAATAAGTAGAGCTGTCCTCCTGATTGGTTTTCCTCTCTAAATTCATATAAAGTTCCTTTGTTTAGGGTATCAAAAAGCTTTGGTAGTGACACAAAAAAACCCCAAGAAAATACAAATTCCTTTTGTCAGTATCAGTTGCCCCATATCATAGCAATTTTCAAGTAGGATCAAGAGGTAGAAAATTGATAGGGGAGGGGATGAATCTTGAAAATCAGCATGCCACTAAACTGATACCATGTAAACACCATATAGTATTGGAAAACCACTGCTGGGGGTAAATGAAATGAATGCACTGGGGCATCTAATCCTATTTCTGGAACACTTATAGTGTTTAAATGCACTGGAAAGCAAACAAACTTCAAAGTGATCATTATACCCCTGACACTTATACTTGTGTGGCTGAAATCTTTGTGAGATTAAACCCCTACAGAGAAAGGAGTTGAACATGGTCAAAACTGCTTTGAAACTGTCAGGAGGATACCAGTCTGAAAGCTCAGTGTTAGTCAGAAATGCAGCTAAATGCTGAATATTGAAGGCAGTACAATATGCAGGATAGGACTCACCAGTACATCTGCAAGAACCATGGACACAAAGTGAATCACCTCCATGCCCACATATTGTTCCTTACTGATTTTATAAATGATCTAACATCAAGAATTTCTCACTAAGAGAGAAAGCTGAGTGACTAATCCACAGTTCAGACTAAACACTTACATGAGTTATCCCAGAGCAGTTCAACATTCTTTCTGTAATGAAGAAGCTCAAAACCAGCCACTTCAGTTGAAATTAGTAAAACATTTGCAAATCTTTCCACAACATTAGAATTGCAATGCTAAAAACATTTCCACTAAAGGCATAATTAAATTTAAATACTGAGTGTGTGAATTATATGTTTGCAGCATAAATATATGTGTGTGTGCATATGCACTAAAAAATTTACCAAGGTTATGAATAAGATTTGTTTGCACCTTGCAAAACAACCAGAAACTACTTTATTTTATACTAGAAATCATGCTTCATGCACTTTTTTGCAGCCTTTTAATGAACTGTGCTTAATGTCCCTTCGGTTTTGAAGAGTGCTCTTCTTGCTTTTCAGTCTTAAATCTTATTGATATTTGCCACTCCAGCAAAAAGTTTTACTCAAATGAACTAGTGAAATGGAATGTTAGCCTATAATAAAAGTCTGTCACATAGCAGTCACATTGGAGATTTACCATTGATTTTTCAATAAATACAGCGAATGGCGAAAAATACAGCACACATTCCTCAGCAGTAAGTATCTCGGTGACTATTTTTCTTTTCTGCTGTTTTTTGTTCCTTTGTCTTCTGGCAATACTTAATAAAATATGGTTTCTTTAAATATAACTTCTGCAATTTGACGACCAGTTGGGAGCTGTATGGCAAGACGATAATTACCAAGCTATTCCTATTGCAGGAGTGTTTGGCACTTTCATTCATTGGCAAGGCAAAAAATAATAGATCATCAATGAGGTGAACTGAATGTAAAAACAGAAAAACCATATTAACAATTTTAAGAAGGTAATGTAATTGTGAATAGGGACTGAAAAGAATTCTAACTCTGACATAACAGATTTATATTTCTGAAAGCTGCATATATATATTTTAAAACATTTGGGTCTATCTTCACTGATAGACTGTTGAAGTAGTTATATGCAGCATTTTCATTTCCTGTTGTACTGACTGCTGAGAGTTTGGGGTTCAGATCCAAAACTCATCGAATCAATGAAAGACGGGCTAAGGTGCTTAGATACCTCACTGAGCCACAAATGTTGCTGCAGGCAGTCCCCAGTCCAGCCCCCACTGCCTGGCCCCATAGCGTTGTCTGACTGCTCCCGGCCTCTTAGTGTCTCCTGCTGTCTTGAAGAGTTCGGGAGCTCCAGAGGGCTTCTCCCCTCCCTGAAATTCATACTGTCAGTGGAAATTCTAAATTTCACAGGATGCCTCTGGCCCTGATTATTTTCAGGGTACAAATATTTGTGCATGGTGTGGCCATAGCAAAAGTATTTTAAAGTGAGAACTCCATCCGTCTCTATACATGCATAACCACCTGCATACACGCTACCCTTGTACACATTACTCCATAGATCCTTAGTAATCAGCACCGCAGATTTTTTGAAGGCCTTCTAAAGTGGACAAAAATGCAATTCTTTTAAACTGTATATAATTCTGTAATTGGCAGGTATTATTAAAGGTTCCAGGGTATGCTATGGTGTAATTTTTGTACTGCTTGAAATACAAAAACTTTCTTAGGTAATTTCCCTTAACAAGCAACACTTCTTTAAACAAAACTTTAAGCACTTAAAGTTTCAGTACAAGCATTCATTGCGCAGGACTTGTTTTGGTATATGAAGAGGAAATATATTCTTTTAACAGGCTTGCTTTTCTGTAGCCTATTTGTTTAAGAGGTGTCCCATGGCATTCATTTAGCTACAATGCTTCGTCATAAAAACACATGAAAACTGAGCCTCTTATTTACAATGAGGCCCTGGAGAGAGAAAACAAAACACAAGGGAACTACCATTAAGAACACTTCTTATCACCATGGCACAAATAAACATTAAGGGTTGGCATCTCTTGGCAGACTTTGAAAATTAGGAGATGAGTGATCAGAAGAATTTAATTTTAAGCAATTTAATTTCCTCAACATTTTGTATCTTCCAATTCAGTTTTGCATCACTTGTTCATAGCGATTAATTAAGATGACTAGGTGCGACTAAATGACAAGTCACAAAAACCTAATTAATGAAAGGGAGAGAATAGAGTTCTTTCAAAATTTGTGTAGTTACCTTTTCTTGGAAAAACTCTAAAATGCACAGGATCTTTCTTCTAAAGCAGTAGCCTCAGTTAGGATTTCATCTTTTCAATCAATTTGGTCTACATAGTAAATATAGTAAATACCATGGCAGCCTACACCAACACTGGTTGCTTTACTTTTACTGCAAGCACTCTTCCATTTATTTAAAGTTGGATTCTTTTGTGGTATATCTTGTAGTATAACATTTTTAGGTAAAATCTAAATTGACATAACCAGTTTTGAAGTGATCCTTGCTGATGAGACTATTCCCAAAGGCGAACCTCTAGCCTAGAAAGGACAGTATCTCCAAGCTCCCTCTTATATAAATAGGAACAGATCATTTACCTTTGAAGAAAGACTGCAGGAGCTTAAATTTTAAATCGTCTTGTAGAATAACCTGTCTGTCACCACGGACTGGAGGCTGAGGCTAGGAAGGCTAGCAGCAGCATGCTGACTTGCGTCAATATGCTCATTTTAGTGCTTGTGAATATTACTTCCTTTCTCCTGCCTCCAAAAGTGTAATTAAAAGAATATGAAACCCTATCTTTATGTAAACTGGAAAACCTACACACTCATAGGCTTCAGAAGATAAGAACTTGGTGCTGACAGAAAACTTCACAGTTCAAAATTTAAACTGTACTACTACAATCATGTGAAGGAGGCTGGTATGATAAAAGACACTCTGAAAGGTCTCATATTTAAACTGAAGAACGTTCCCTTAAATAACTTCAGTACTTTGCTGGACTTCACCCAAAATTCAGTTTATTAACTTTTTGCATAATCTTGTTCAATCAACAAATCATTAGTGAGGCAGCACTGCATAGCAAATAGTACTAAGAAAGACTACTCTAAATTTTGATACTGAGATTTGCATAAACTCATTCTTGAGATCAGTAACAGCATATGCATTTCCATTTCAGAAAACTGGAGAGTGACAGCATGGCAGCAGACTGTGAAAAATAATGCAGTGGTGAAAGGAAAAACGAAACCTTCTTATACATCTTCATGCACCCTCTCTTAAAATAAAAAGGTATCTAAGAAAACAAACAAACAAAAAAAGGACACATACTGAACATTTTTTTTGTAAGCAACAAAAAATCATGTAAAAGATTTCCTTGCCTAGGGGCATCCATCACTCTTAGAATGGAAAGCATGGGCAAGCCACCTGCCTGTAAAACAAAAGTGTCAGCTTGTTCCAACACATTTTTCAACACCTGAATATAGAAGGAACAAAAGAGTGGCTTTAAACATCACAGCAAAAAGTGAAAAATTAGGTCTTCTCAAAATTTGCACCTCAGTAGGCGTTATGTTGTTTCTAGCCTCTAGCTTATCTGGATAGAGGAGATGTGGAAGCAGACTTCAGTGCAGGATGACCACTGTTCCTCAGTGTAACATCCCGTTCGGAGCTAACTAAGCTCAAAAGCTTTTAATTGGAAGAGTTGTGTTATTAGACACGTGTGTAACACTGTTTACAAAGGATGGGTGACAAAGGAAAACAAATGCTCTCTGTTTCTTCTCTGGCTCTACAGCATGGTGTTCAAGTGTCCTGCTCCAGTGCACTACCAGATAACCTGGTAGCTGGCTCCCACTGTTGTCATGCTTCACATGATACACAAGTCATCTTCTCTGCTGTGCTGCCAAGCTACCCATAGGTTTATTGGGTATCTTCTAATGCTGCAGAGTTATTCCCAGAAGACAGTGCTCAAGTCTAGGAGACTACGGTAGAAAGACATTAATCAGAAAAAGAGTACCTCTGCTCTGGTGTTCTGATTCTGCAGCACTCACACTCTTCTCTTAATTCTGTAAAATTACTTTTATAGAATAACCTCTCTCTGGGCAACCACTTTCTCAAAATCCGCCATTATGTAGAATTAACTCTGTAAACTTATTCTGAAAGTCTTCCACTTCTACATTATCTATGAGTATATAAATTAAGACTCCCACTAAGTTATTGACAGCTCCTTGTGAAAATGAGTTTCACAGAGTTTAGCACTTCACTATGCTTAGAAAACAATGTTCACAAAAATTACTAAACACGCAAGTTCAGGAAACCTAGCAGAAGCAATATTTTCAAGTTTTCTTCAAGTCCTTTTGTTACTGGTATTAAGCAATGTGTGATATATCTTCTCCACTCTTGTATATTTTTGCTTTTACTTTTTTTTTTTTCCTGTAATTTAACAACACCTTTTCAAATGTTTCCTACCTTTTTACCTTTTGGGAGTGATGGTATCCAGACATGGATATTTAGAATGAAGATATGCCGCTGATTTATTTAATAGAGTATTTCTGTTACAATTTTTTATCTCTTTTAAAATGCAGTTCTTCATACATTGCTTGCTTTTAAAAATTTCACTGCTTAAAGAATGTTTTCAATCAACTTTTACCATGATTGCACAGAGCATTCACTGCTAATTCAAAAATTCCCTAAGTGCAGTGCTTGTTACATTTATCAGTATGTTTTACATCACATTACAACATTGTACTTCCCTTACCATCCTCTTATCTTTTGAAGATCTTTTCTCGTGTATTTTTTTTTCCTTTTTTTTTGGACCCATTTAAACGTTGTGTCAAATTAAAGACTTCCTCTTTCAATGGCAGTCCTTTCCCCTTTTCATCAGTCCTGATATATGATTTTATTATTTTAGCATGTTTCAACTGTTCATTGCAACTTCTAATATAATTTTTTATTTCTATTTCTCTGCCTACTCATTGTTCTGATTAGTTCATACTATGCAATTTTGTCAAAAGACATTAAAAACTCCAAATAACTTATTTTTTAATTCATTCTCTCTTGAGAAACAGCTTTTCTTCATTAATTTTTCCTGCTTGCCCATGCTCTAACAGGTCCTCTTTGTATTCTAAAATCTTATTTTGCTTAATTTTCCCAGTACTCAAAAAAGGCGTTGATGTGTATCGCCATGGATAACTCTATCTACAGCTACAGGAGGGAAAAAGCACATCTGCTATCCTCTAGTCCTCTGACATACAGGCCTCTTTAAATCAAAGACTGTGTATTTATGTTAGCAGTTCAGCCACTCAATCTTAAATTACTTTGGAATTCCTTCATGTACAGTATCCTGTTGTAAGTACTTTTCTTCCTTGAATTTATCAGCTTGATCCAGTACATTCCTGTTTGAGAATTTAAATCTCATTCCATTTAAACCCTTTTAAATAAAAATGGTAATTTTATATACTCCATCAAAAAACATAATTTAGGATTTTCAATACTTTGATTCTCCTTAAAGTCATTGTTCTGTACTTGGCAGACCACCAGCTCACAGTTTTAACTTTGTTGCATTTAATGCAGCTGTTCTTTAGTAAATACAGTATCCACAGAGAATATACAAATGGCTCACTAGTTTACATGTATATTCAAATCTTTATTTTGATACAATTGTGTTACTGGTATTCTTAGGAAATTTCTGCTTCTAGGGAAAGCATTATTTACTTTTAGGTGTTTTATGTTAAGAAAGTGAAAGAAACAATTAACATAGATATCAGTCTGGGCTTCCGAAAGAAAATTGGTTTGTGTTTTGAATTCCATAATGTTCAGTATCCTTTTGATCTTCCAGCTACAATGAATTATATATTTGCCTGACAAAATAAAGTCTCATCCTAGCAGGCCTATTTTGGGTATGTGACCTTGGACAAAAATGGTCCAGGAATTTTGTGTAGACACATCATGGCTCTCTTTGGCCCGAAGGAATTGCAGGACCTCGCTTTGCACTTGTGTTTTGGGGCAAAAGGGAGAAAAAGCCAGTGTGAAAACAGTGTGAGTTATGTTCAAAACCATTACTCACAGCAGGGAAAAGACAATTGCTGATTTTCCAGTTTCTGGTGACTGACCATATGTGCAGATCACAGCACCATGGTGTAAACCCAAAATTACACTTTCAACATGGTTTCCTTATGTTGCCGTTGGTTTCCAAAAATCAAGTCCAATTAAAGAAATTACCAGATACCAGAGTCCCCTAAATGATATCATGACATTTAAATGCTTCCTTTAATACACGTCTGTAACATTCCAGCCCCATGAGCTGCAAGCTCACAGCTAAGCCAAGAGTTTTACTTACGTGTGTGTGTATATATATCTATATATAGAGATAGATATATGTATAGGGTTCTTCAATAACTAGAGATAGCATTAAGAGAATAAGCTACACACTTGTTCCCAAGAGGTATCTTTATTAATTTAGGGGAGAAAATAAGGGAACTTGGCAAAGGTTCAAAAAGGGCACTGCACAAGTTAGACTAAATGTTCCACCACAATACCAACACAGGACATATCAATCCACAAGACTTAAGGCAAGATCCAATCAATCCACAACGTCAAAGTCAAAATTCAATCTGTCCAGCTCCAAGCCACCCAAAGCATCAAGAAAGGAGCAAAGGAAGAGAAATAGAGGGAGTGAGAAAAGAGAAGGAGAAAAAGGGAAACTTTGTGGCAGACCAGCTCTCACATGCCCAGATGGCAGGGCCACAACGTGTGGCAAACATGTGCCTTAGCTTTTTTCTGCTCTGGTCTCTATGGCCAAGCCCCTCAGGTGGGGCTTCTGACCCACTGGCCACTCTGGGGTCCCAGGCCACAGTATTATCACTCTCCCTACCCATTGGAGCTGGGTCGGGGCTCCAGAAACTGGGGGGTGTTGTAGTTTTCCCCGGGCGGTTTGTGGCTGGCAGCTGCTCCAGGGCTTCCCCATGTCGACTCCAGGGGTTACAATGAGGAATACAACGCCACTCCACCTCTGTGAGATTTGATTCCTGCCTTCCCCTTCCACACACACACACACGCACACACACTCCCCACAAGGTGGTTCTGACCCCATCACTGATTTCGTGTCTAACAAAGACACACTGAAACTTCCACTCAGTTGATATTCTCTAGACACAGGTCTAGTGTTGGTTTCCAGCATCAAAAAGATACAGGAGTTCAGAAGTACCACTCAGAAGTGCTTAGTTTCTAAAGAGACATCTTACAGAGAAATGCTTTTACTCCACATTTTTTTGTTGTAGGCCTTAGATACAAAATGGCAATTTTGCATGCTTTGTTTTTCATCTCCACTGTTTACTATCTGGAGTAAACTAGACAAGTCACTCATCATTTCCAGGATAGGTGACAAGGGAGAGCAAAGACTGAGAGGGGTTTATTAATATTTGTTTCTAGAGAGATGTTATTTGGATTAACTTCTATCTTCCAATTTAAATAGGATTAAAAGGATTAGCTTGAATAATAGAAGCATACAGCACATTCTAAATACTTATGCTTCATTTAATTAATAGGTTTGGATATGAACATAAAATACATCAAATTATTCTAGAATAGCATATAATTACATTATTTTTAAATAATAGAAAAGAAACTCATGAGTCAATAAGGAGATGACTTTGGAAAAAGGCAAACTCATTCAGCAAATATAATGTTTTACAAGACACATTTTCTATTTATATGTATAGTTAATAACATCTATCATGCAGTCTTCAACTTAGAAGCCTGTGTTTGCTGAGAAAAGTACTTTAAAACAGAGATTTAATTACATGATGTGAGAGCTCTTTTGGCAACATCAAGAGGGAGAAAGTCACTTGTGTTTTAATGAAATGTTTTGAAGGAGAAATCTAACTTTAGGTAAGTACTCCACAACTTTCAAGCTGTAAGAAGAGCATGTGGATTTCAGTTTGTTCTCCTTGACATATGCCAACATGAAAATAACAAAAAAAAAATAAAATGTATTTTTCATGTTATGTAAGATGACTACCCAATTTTCATCTTCTTAGTTATTTGCTTCTCTTTTTCTTGCATAACACAGTGTAATGACACCCTGAAAGTGAGCTGGAGAGAGGTAAAAAGTTCATTTTAAACAATCTCTAGAATGCTCTTGCAGAGATTTTGTTAAATGAAACAAAGATAAGAGGAATACAGGAACCTGAGACAAGGATGTAAGATGCACATACCCATCCGTATGTTATTAAAAAATTGACATATCCCCCTATAAAGTGTGTTGAGAACAACAGTGTCTATGTCCCTATCCCAACATTAATTATATAGCTGGTTTACATATATAAGACTGACACAGTCAGTATGTTGCTGTCTTGGCTAGGTCATCCTACTCTGGGTTCCTTATGTAGTAGTACTGTAGTTTGACATTTGAAAATAGCATGATAGCTGTAATATGAAAGGCTACAGTGAATTTCCTGTGGTAATGTCTATGCAGGATTCCATTCTCTCTTCTGTTGCTCATAGAAGAAGTAATAGAAACACTTTACAAATCATATTGCAGAGGCGTCTCATTTCTAGCAATGTCCTTTGCAGGAATATCACTTTGAGCTGTTAAACACTTATATTAATGAACTTATGGAAATAAAACTTATGCAAAAAAAGTGTATTTGGTTTGGAATAGCCGGACTTTCCTCGCTTGGCTCCTCACACCATCTTCTTTTTTTTTTTTTTACTTTAAATCAGCTTTAATTATCATAAGAGATGTTGGAATAAAAGGCCTACTGTGAGCTAAGTGGGAGCAGTAATATTATAAAATTTTTACACCATCCAAACCATCTGTTTCAATTCCACTCTGGCAACACCAGACAACAAAGGGAAGGACAAGTCCATTTTTCATGTCCTATCTTCTATCTTCTGAAATTTCGAAGTTGTCTCTTAGTGTTAGCCCTGGAGGAAGCTCATGACATGGTGAGCTGTGCAGTAGTAAATGCACCAACATTATCAGCAGATTTCATGAAACAGCCAGAACAGATGGAAATAATTTTCTATCACTACTGATCTATGCTGGTTTTGAACTACTGAGCTAAAAATAGAAGGGCCCTACCTTTTGTAATTATTTAGCCTCCTTTAACCTCCTTTTTATCTCATTTTTGCCTGTATTTTTATTATGAAGAATAACTCAGATTAAATTTTTTTCTGACAACAACAGCTGTCAATAAAAGTAGCTGTAAAAAGATGGCTAACTTGTTTTCTCTTCTTCCACCATTACGTCTTTCTCCACTTCAGTGCTACACAACCCTTCAGAAGGACCTTGCCAGGTTGGAGAGATGGTCATAGAACAGTTTGGGTTGGAAGGGACCTTAAAGAACATCCAGTTCCAATCCCTCCTGCCATGGGAAGGAACGCTTTTTACTAGACCAGGCTGCTTGGAGTCCCATCCAACATGGTCTTGAACAGTTCCAGGAATGGGGCATCCACAACTTCTCTGGGTGACTTGTTGCAGTGCCTCACCACACTTACTGCTAAGAGTTCCTCCTAATATCTAATCTAAAAATCCATTCTTTGTTAGTTTGAATC
>VWZG01005437.1:16914-54615 GCA_013396735.1 Grallaria varia | reverse complement strand
GTATCCATTGTAATCTTTTTATTAAATTGTAGTTCTGACTTCTAAACTCTTTTGAGTTGGATTCATTTCTCCTGCCGGTTTACCTTTAAACCAGCACAAAGTATCTCTCCATCTTTCTTGTAGGCTCCCTTCAGGTAAAGGCAGCAAATAGGTCACCCTGAAGCCTTCTCTTCTCCAGGCTGAACAAAGCAAATTCTCTCAAGCTCTTCCTCATACAAAGGTACTCCATTTTTCCAATCATATTTTTGTCCCTGTTCTGGACTCACTCCAACAGGTCCATGTCTTTCTTCTGCTGAGGACTCCAGAGCTGGATGACTCCAGGGTATGCCTCACCAGAGTAGGGTAGAGTAGGAAAATCCCCTCCCTTGACCTGCTGGCCACACTGCTTTTGGTGCAGCCCAGAACATGTTTGGCTTTCTGGACTGCAAGTACACATTGCCAGCTCAAGTCCAGCCTCTCACTCACCAGCAACCCCAAGTCTTTCTCAGTGGGGCTGCTCTCGTTCTGTTCAGCCCCCAGCCTGTATTGATACCAGGTGTTGTCCTGACCCAGGTGCAGCACTTGTCACTTGGTCTTGTTAAACCTCATGAGATTCCCATAGGCTCACTTCTCAAGCTTTTCCAGGTCCCTCTGGATGACATCCCATTCTTCAGGAGTGCCAACCACACCACTTATCTTGATATCAGATGTGAACTTGCTGACAGGGCACTCAGTCCCTTCATCGATATTCTTAATGAATAGATTAAATAACACTGGTGGAAGAATAGAGTATTGCCATAGGTTGAGAGAGGTGATCCTGCCACTCTATTCTGCCATGGTGAGACCTCACCTGAAATATTGTGTATAGCTCTGGGCTCCCCAGTACAAAAGAGACATAGAGTTCCTAGAGCAGGTCCAGTGGAGGGTGACAAAGATGATTAGACTGAAGCACTTCTTATAAGGAAAGGCTGAGGGAACTGGGCCTGTTCAGCCTAGAGAAGAGATGACAAAGAGGGGACCTATCTTTAGTTCTTAGAATTTCCAAGGCCTGTGCAAGGGCAAGCATCACACCAGCAAATGGGGCAGGTGTTAGGAAGTGGATGGATCACAACTCCAGCTGTAGTATTTTCATCCAGCTATCAGTGAGTTCTCTTCAGGATGACAGCCATGTCCAGCTGCATTAGGACATGTCTCAGCCCAGTGAAGGCTCCTGGGGTAAGGGCATTTCCAGTGATTAGCACCTCTTCTGCTGGCTTGAAAACATCACCACCCTGATGACCTTATTCTTGGGGGAGGGCCATGGCCAGTGATTTGGTAAGTTGCTAGGGCCCACCCAGAGCAACAGTCACTGGTGATTTGGCAGCTCTGACGAGGACCTCAGGAGATTCCTTTTTGCCACCCTCACAAAGCTGCTTCAAGGGACCACTGGCATCCTAAAGGCTGGGGCTTAGCCCTGTCTTGCCAAACAGGACAGCCAGATCATGCCCATGCAGCAGAGATCCAGGAAACTCAGCAAAACTTCTACTGAGAGCAGGTTACTTTCTCAATCTTCTCACTCTGTTCAGCTCAATAAAGTTTGTTCCTTGTAGCATGTGTCATTTCAGTACTGAGGAGATCCAGGAAAGTGGCAACATGAAAGGTGGTGATGCGAACCAGGCTGGCTGATCATCCATTCTGGGATATGTGGGAGATCTGGGGTTGGAGAGAGTGGGCATCCATATCTGTGAGCTGCCCCAATGGGTGCCCACATTCCAGGAGTGCCCCATATCCCACCAGGATGCCCACGTCCTGATGAGATCCCCAGGGGGTGTCAATGTCCCAGTGAGGTGGCCATGGCTGCTGCATGCCAAGGGCCCCATGGGTCATGTCCCTCCAGGAATAATTCTAGAGTAATGGCTCTCCTAATTCTTAAAGGTCATGAGTGCCCGTCTGCAGAAATGCTGGCTGGGAAAGATGATGAAACTCCTCTAAGAGCCCTGTACCCTGTTCATTTTCTAGCATGTCACACAAAAAGGGAAACATTTGCCTATTGACTCATATACAGGCCGTCTCTGGATGAGAAAGGTGCTGGGCTTACTTTGAAGATCCCTGGCTGGTGAGGCACATGACCATTTCTGTGTCAGTACCCAGAAGTAATACAAGGAGAAAACAGCAGGCCTCTACAGGCTGGAAATTAAGCTGAGACAATCATGAATGAGAAACACTGAAATGCCTTGTTGCAAAGCAACCCCATTTGGTACAGGAGACCCATATGTTCACAGACAGCAGCAACATCTGCCGAGGGGAACTGTTGGCATCCCCTGTACTGGGCAGAGAGCATCAGCATCCAACTCTCACAGGATTCCTGTACAGCCCCAATCACAGCCCTACATGTGGCACTCACCTCCCATCCCAGAGTCCATCCTCAAGGCGTGCTGCAGCAGTTCACTGTCTCTACAGAGGGGCAGCAGCTTACACAAACATGCCCTAGTCCGCTCACAGACCAGTGGCTGTGGGGATCAAAGCAAATGTGTGTATATATATATATATATATATATAAAGAGAGAGAGAGAGAGATATCAAATAAGGGTGTTTGGCTGCAGCTGACCTTTTATTGAGTGTTTTAACACATAAACCCAGTCTTAGCACAATTAGAGAGGGAAACCAAATAAACTATGTACCCCAATTTCATCCTTTTCCTTAATTCTGGTTCATTTTGGACTCATTGCTTTGGGTTGGATCTTGAGAGGAATTTCTTGCAAGGTAATTTATGTAACCACCTCAGTTTCAATTTTTTTAATGCAAGATTTTAAGTGTTTTTTAATTAAGAATCTCCATTTTAAATTCATAGGAGTGGATTTCTGAATATAGTCGAACATACCTTTATGCAATAGCTATTGAATGTCGTGTGTGTATGCAGCTGTGTGCTATTAATTTCATTAAAAGTTCATTAGCTGTTCAATCTTCATTTCAAACACAGTGTTCGATAAAATACTGTGAAAAATTGCAAGACTGAGTGGGTATGCGCAGATGCTCACATGGGCGCACACACACACACGTGCATGCATTCACACATGCAGAGTACCCATTTTGCATTTCTAGTATTTCACTGATCCTCTTATCTCACTGCCATGTACTTTTGCATTAAGAACTAAATACACTTTGAAATTTCTTGGATTCAGGTAGAAGAAATATATTTTAAAATTATAAGTAGATGGTTGTGACATTCCCATCTACTTTAAATACAGGCTGAAAGATGAAGAGTGTATGGGGGGAAAATTCTCTGCTGGAAAAAAGACCTACTGTGATGTTGCCAAGTTTTAACCCAGAGGGAATTTCTAGCCCTAAGTTATAAATTCCAGAAAATAGGGGCCTATAATAGAAACACTGACAGAACCTTAACTATAGCATTGCTAAAGGCAACACTGCAATAAAATGGAATGACCTGTGAGATAAAATGTTTAATCTTTTGAGTGAGATGTGGCCTAATAACTCAGAAGCAGAGACGGGGGATGATTCAGACTCTTCCTTGCAGCCTCTTATATGCCCTTTATGAAATTCACTGTCACTCTCAACTGCTTTTCCCTTTCAGGCTGAATCTTGTTTCACTCTGTAGCCAAATGGACTAGAAGGGTCATAAAGAACCAATTTATGGTCCCTAACTTTCAAACAAAAACTATTTTTCAAAATGTAAATTAATGGCAACAGAAGCAGAAGGTTCAGGAAAAACACCTTTGCACATGACACAAATAATAGAGACAGAGAAATAGGAGGTACGGATGTGTGTTTCAGTTTCTCTATTATTTCTCACTAGTGTCTTTCCAAGAAAGTAAATCAGCATTTGAATCTTTCTTTATTTTACTGCTAACATTTCTATGTAATTCCTTCTTCTCAAAGTCAAAACCTAAGTCTTATGTTTATTTTTATATCACAGGAAGCGTAAATAAAACCTCTGCATATTAAAAGATTTTTGAATTACATGATTGATATTGATTTTATATGACATATTTACCTGTGTTAGCAAGTGGAATTTGGCATAACGACTTAGGAGGTCTTTTCAAATGCTATGAGCCATCACATAAAGAAACATGTAATCTCTAGGCCTGTAGTGATTACTCTCTGGTCAAAAATCTCAGATAAGTTAGTATCTTCTTATTCAAACAGTGCCCTAGGCCAGGACAAGGGAATGCCACTATCATTGCAGTGGCAGAGCCAGGTTTATTTCTGCAGATTTCTTTATTTGAAATTTCTTTGCTATTCTTGAAGCAGGTAAAAAAATATCTTCTCTGTCTTGGTTGCTTCATATTCACTAAATGTTTCTACCTGAAGAATCAAGGTTATATGAAAGTAAATTCTTTGAAAGTTTGTGCATAATTTTTCAACTGGATACATAAGGAATCATTATTATAATAATGATTCTATCCCATTAAAAACAGCTGGAATTATGTATGTAATTCCTTGCATACCACACAGAAAATTTACTCAGAGCCTCTAGTCACTTCTGTTTCCAAACTTCCCTAAGGCCAAAATCACTATGAAGAACATCTGTGCTCTGTTCATTGGGGACTTCTATTTTATTCTATCAATATTTTCCCTTGTTTTAACACATGAAAATTGTAATTAGATATTCCCATAATAGGTATATGGGAACATCCATTGCAGATGATGCTCCCAGGAAAATCTGGTTTGTGAGTCGCCTGTGCTGCCCATTATTATACTTGTCATTTCTGATTCAGTAGTATTTTGCACCTGTCAGTCATAGCTAAATGAGCCACCACATATTGAGAATGCATTCGCTTGCTGTTCCAGTGCTTACATTTTGTTGGATTGCACTGGACTCCACAGGGGTGACTTAAAAACGTGCTCCCCAATATTTAAGGCAGGGGGAAAAAAAAAAATAATCCCCAGCACAACCCCCCCCCACCCAGTGGCATCTGTAAAATATGCAACAGAGTGAGGCTAAAGATAGTGAAAAATAAAGAGCATTTTCATGATTTTTGCATTAACCAAGAGTAAATTTTAAAAAGAATCATAAGTGAATTGATAAAATGGAGGCTCCATCAACAGTCAATAAAGTACCTACATATGCATATATTTTAGATATATTTTACATATATATACACCTACACGCAAATATATATATGCATAAATATTGAAATATATTTTCTTTACCTGAACCCCTCTGCTATAACTGATCTGTAAACTAACTCCTATTAGAGATTTCTTTACTCCTGGTCTACTAATTTCTTCTCCTACTTGCTTAGAAGACTCTAGTGAACAGAATGTAAGTGGAAAGAGCCCAGTTTTTACCATAAGCTTATGCAGAAAAATAGAATGGGCTTTTATTTACATCAGCAAAAGTAAAACTTTAGCTATCTGGAAAGGAACTTTATTTCTAAAGAGAAGAGACAGCATTGCAGCCAAATGTATGCTAAGGTTTGCCATTCCCTCAAATTCGATAGTTTCTAGTGTTGGAATTATGAATTAAAAGAAGCAGATGTACCTAGTTTGGTCAGTATTTCTTGTTTTCTTGCTTCGTGTAGTTAAAAATAAAATAAGGCCAAAAGCCAGTTCTAATTAATGTCAATGTTTTTATTTCTCAGTTATGCAGACCAGTGTGCTATTCATCTGTGAAGATCTGATTGGAAGTGATCTCTGATTTTACCTGACACAAAGGCAGAAATCCATAATTTATTTGCTTTCAGATTACAGCTTTCAGATTAGTTGTTGCTTTGCCTCGTGCTTTCAAATAAAAACATATACATTTTGAAATTATGATTTTAAAGTATTCAAAAATTTTATTAAGGACTTTATCATAGTTGTCTTTTTAATAAAATGTAATAATTTAAAATGTAGACAATTTGCAATCATTGACATCTAATCAAAATTTTCATTGTTGCCTGGAATAAGATTGGATGTCTTCAGACAATCAATTTTATGTTATCATACCTGAACCTCAAAGTTGATCTCCAATCAGATATGCTATTCAAATTCTCTCAAAGTATAATATACAGGTAAATATAGCATGCATACTTATTGTAGCTATGTGGAAAGAGATTATTAATAATGACTTCTATGCCCAGCGATACCTTTTTGGACATGCATGACTCTAAAATTCATACAGAAAAATATTGAACTATGGAAATAGATCATAACCATGAGTCACAGCAGAAAATCTTGTACCTATATTTTGTAAAATTTATCTTTTCAGCAAAGAGCTTGTGCAAGCATAGCTCAATCATTCTCTACTTCAAAAAGCAGTTTTTATTAAGGTTACGGGGACTCTTCTGAAATGAGCTGTGTCTGTGTGTTTGTATGCACACATTCATGTGTTACACAGACAGGTTTTTGTATGAGCTTGGCATATTGTTTGTGGCAGGCTGCTGAAACATGAATAAAGACAGTAGGAAAAAGGCAATGCACATCCTGCTGGTAGTCTAGGGAAGGGATTTGCTGTACACTTCCCTTGTGCCAAATCTCGAGGTTTGCCCAGAAGCTCCCAAGGTCATTTCTCAGCCCCTAGATTTTCATGTTCAATTATTTGTCTTGTTCACTAAATGAACCGACTTCTTATTTTATTTAAACCACATGAGGCAGGTGTATTTGACTTCTAGCAGGGAATGCAATATTTAAGTAATTTCAGTATGCACAGCTGTGAAAAGGTGAAGCATATTTTGTGAACATAATTTGGAAGTAATTTTAAATGGCATACCTTTCCTCCAACTCCTTTCCACAGCCTGAAGCTGGAAACATGAAGTGTAGCTCATATGCTCTTTACAATTTACTCCTGAGAAATACTGACCACAAAAGTCAGTAAACATTCATCATGAGCTTTAGGCTACTTTCCTTGGATTTGGCCTCAGGCTAAGCTGAGGGCTAAAAACATTTCATGAGGGGGTTACGGTTTTAAGAAAAATAAATATATTGCTCGTACCGCATGGTTACTCAGCTTGGTCTCATGCTGGAAAAATTCCTCCTCCCAACAAATACACAGAATTTTATGTTATCCGTCTGCTACTCTATAACTGATATTGTGGTTTTAAATCACCAATATGCTAATCAAGATAGCTGTTGTGACCTACTTACCACATATTTCTGCCGGAGCTTCCCATAACATGTCACATTGAATCCTCTCTGAGAAGTACAAACCAAATCTACTTCAATCCATTTAGCACAAAGATTCTGGGGAAGAAAAAAAAAAAGTAAGAGGAGCACAGCAAACCAAAAAAAAAGCTAGGTCAAGTTCTCTTGTTTATCCTGGCCTTCTGTGACATAAAGCCATGTTTACCACTATCTAGTGCCATAAGCAATGACATGATTTCTCATGAAAAGGGCTACAAATAGAGAGGGCAAAGCCCTCATCTAATACCATTTCCTGTATTGCAGAGAAAGCTTGGAAGATTCCTCACTAAATGGTTGGTTGTCTTAGTGCAGTTATGGAAATCTTTCCCCTAAACAAAGCTTACAATTACAAAATTGCCTTAAGAATATCATATTATTTTACTTTTTAGCATTCAACCCCTGTCTGAGAAAGATCTTTTTACGTGAATAAAAAAGAACTCCCACATCAGAAGGAATGATGTGAATATATATACTTTCAATTTTTCCAGAGATTTTAATAATGTGTTCATCAGGTATTTTAATTGTTCTAGGGGGAGTTAAGCCTTGTTTGTGTATTTTTAAATCTAATATATTTTGGTTTCATAATTTATTATTAATATAGGAAAACAGTATGTCCTGGAATATACTGGTCAATATTAATTTTAATGGTAATATTCAGTTTAGACAGTAACATCAGTACAGTGACCGTACATCATAAGGAAAATGAGCTAAGATAGATTATAACACTGAGTGTTACATCAGATCATTCAATTGATATTGCTGGGGACACTCATACTGTTCTTTTTTGATTCACTATCTAGGATATTATAGATGCCTAGTATTACATACTTCTAGGATAGAATAATATTATCTGACAAGAGATACAATGCAAGAACTTGAAAATGTCTATTTGTAGTGAAGATTTCCTATCACATTTTTACAGGACTTGCCTTTAAACCTGCTTCCCTACACAAATTCTAGCCTAGAAAGTTACAGCCTCCTTCCCTGAGTTCTGAGTTTCCACTGCACTCGTGTGAGAAGAGTGGATTAGAATGTAATTAGACAAAATTTTGTAGAATTGGAAATGCTGTTATTGGGTGAAGACTGCAAAAGAATGCTTGAAAATAATAATTACAGCTTAAAGCTCACTATGTCTTGAAAAAAAGGACTAACTGACGCATGGTTCCTCTCCAAGTAATTTCTTGTTCTGGCCCTGATGGTTGGCCTCAATGTTATGGGGTCAAACACTGTTTTCCACTGCAGACATGTGACTTTTAGTGAAAAGAAAGACAGATTCACATAGGCAGGCAAAAGCAGAACTTGTCTCTCTGTCTCAAATCGAGTGCTTTAAACTACACTGCAATAATCACAGATGCTCTGCTCTTGGCAGAATGAGAAAAGCTTTATACAGATTCACAAAATAGCTCCATTAAGTAAAGACGCCATCAGTCTTTATTACCACTATTATCATAAAGCAAATTTCACCTAACATAATATTGAATTAAACTTACAAAAAGACTGAGGAGGACGCTATGAATTAGTATAAAATTACTAAGAGCTGACGCCCAGGGAGCTTAAATCCTAATCAACACCAAAGCAAAGACTAGGAATCAAAGATGTAGAGCACCATGGTAATTTGTTCTTGTGTTGACTAGAGCAGCAAAAATAACAGTCTATCATGTCAGCATCTGCCGGTTAGTTTCAATGTCTGTAAGCATAGTTTATAGTTGATATTTGTTCAAAGTAGGGTTTTTTAAGGAGACAGTTTAATACTTCAACTTTGCCCTCCTAGCTTCTTTTAATTTCACAAGTTATGTCCAACTACATACTTTCCCCCCCTCCTTTTTAAAGACAAAACTGTATGGTGTATTATTTTCAAAAACACCTAGTTAATTTTACAGTTAAAGAAAACTCATTTTTTAGAAAGACTTCATTTTTTTCACTCCGGTGGTCATTATCACAAGATATATTCCCATCTGGCCTACTAGGATTTTTTGAACTAAGGGGCACTTGCCTGTCTTGCCATATTTTCTGAAGAGCAAGTAGCATGGCTTGTATCCGGCTTGATGAGGAATGGAAGATCCTTTGAAAGTGAAGCCAACACAAAATCATTTGTGAAACGCTGCCTTAGGATCTCGTAACTTATGGTTGCCATTACAGAGCTTCAAATAACGAAATTAAGTAATTGTAAGAACATCAACTCTCCTTCAGAACTTTGAGTCCTAACTAACATTTGTAATTTTAAAAAATTCATTTATTTAAAACGGGGAAAATAATTAACAATTTTTCTCCAAAAACAACAAAAAATTCACTTGCAAACTCAAGTGCCTTGCCTAGAAGAAAACAACAAAAGAAAAAGGATCCACATTTACTCAAGGTCTTCTCAGACATTCTTCTTTTTCTTTCTTTGTATCTCTGAAAGCTGCTATAATGGTAGCATGACCAAAAGAAGCAAACTTGGATACATTAAATACTGTTTTCTACGTATAGCCCAAATAATGTGCCAACATCTTGAAAACATTAGTCCTCCATCAGGAAACTTTCATAAAGAGGAATCAATATAGTTTGGCCTGAACATCTCAGAATACCTTCCACTGTTCGACATATACTGTTGTTTCCAGTAACACCTTGGCTGTGTGCTAAACAAGTCTAAACTATTTTAAAAGGTTTTGTTGCTGAATTATGAAAAATAAGGTGAAGAAAATTTTCCAGTGGTGATATTAACAGGTGAACTTCTACAAATGTAAATGGTGCAGAGTTGATTTACTCTAGCAGAGGATCCAAGGATCCTGAGCAATAACTTATAGTATTTATTTTGCAGAGTCCAGTAGCTGACTAAAAATTTTGTGACATAAAGCAAAAGTCTTCAGATAAATTCAAATTGGGAGTCATTGAAGAACACACCTGTGGGATCTATTGCACACTTTATATTTTGAACACTGTGCAATTAATGCACCTACTCAAACCAAAGTTCATATGAAGCGTTCTTGAGTCTGTGAATATAGAGTACCAATGGGTTTATGGGAAAACAGCTCTCACGCTTTCTAGATTTCCCAGACTCTTACTAGAGATATTGTACAAAATAATGCCTTGGGATACGATTTTACACATGCCTAGTGTGTTACTCAGCTCCATTAATAAGAAAGCACTCTGGCAATCTTCCTTTAAAGATGAACAAATACTACAGAGAACATGCTACATGCCAGACAAATGGCCTTAGACTAAAGTCCTGCCAAATGAATATGTTGCCTATTAGAGACCTGAAATGCACTTTAAATCCACAGCAATGTGTTGCATTCTCATGATGTGCATATGATCCTATTTTCACAGCCCTGGTAACCATGGATTGGGACCACATAGTAGTATTATCACTTTGTCTTGTCAACACGAAAGTTACCAAGACTGACTGAGACACACAAGTTAGAGTTTTCTGAGTCTCAAAATACTACATTGAAAAGCTTCACTGTACTGTCCAAAATTCAGGCCTTCAATAGAAAGAATGAGATTAATCAAAAAGATATCCAGACATTTTCCTCAGGTAATAAATTATAAACATGAATGTGTATTTGCCTAAAAACCATGCTATAAAGATACAAACCTTGAGTCTCTTTTGTTTAATTGAATTTGAATCTTCCAGTGTCTTATTCTTGCTTGCTTTGTTTTTTGAAAATGAAAAAGGCAGGTAGAAGGGCAACCAAACCTCAGTCCAAACCTTTCTACGTTAAACAGTTTCAGTTACATCACTAAGATAAACACTTTATGTGGCAGACTTGAAAGTCTTTATAAGAGTTGGTGTAGCATCCTGAGGTTTATGAAAATGAGACACTTTGTGTACATGCCACAAGAAAAAACAAGCCCTTACATGTGAACACAAGACTGTGAACTTCATGCTTTGCAATCAAAAAAAATAAACTTAATAAACTCTGATATAAATAAAAGAAAATCTGCAAAGTACCATTTCATAGGGCATCACCTGGGTCATACTTGGCATGGAAAACAAGAACATGTTTGAAATGTTGGATTAGTGTGGACCTAGGACAACCGTGTTATGTGGAATGCTTTCAGTACAGGCAATCTAGCACAAGACAGTGAAACCTTCTGTCCTATATCTGTGGCAGCTCTTTGGCAAACCCAACCCAGAGCTGTAAATCCTGAAAAGCTGACGTCCTGGTTTTGGTTAAACCACAACACGTACAAAACATAGCAGGCTAACTCTAAAATCTAGATGTGACAGAATACCTTGAGACTACAATACATTATTAAACCAAACTGTTAACCCACTATTTTTCTGGCTCTTAAACTAAACACCATGGCATGGTGTGTGTTTACAAAACCAAATTCTTTCCCTCTCTTCTCCACCATAATTTTTCATCCACCACAGTGCTCAGCATACTCTCTGTTCCCTGGCCTAACATGGCTCCCAAACCTTGCCCAAATATTGACTAGGAAACTGCAGTTGTCTTGGGCTAAAACCATGCCAGTGATCTTGCTCACAATTAAACAGTTTGGGTGATTGTTGAACAAAGCTGAAACACATGCCCCAGCCTTATTTAATCTATTAGTAGTATATGTAAAGTAAAAGCCAGAGACGTTGGGGTTTCCAAGGCCTTCAGTCTAGAAATGTTGCCTTGACTCAGAGCTGTACAGGCTTGTACACTTCTTGAGTTTAATCAGAGAACTTGCTAACAGGAAAGTCAAACGTATCTGGACAATCTGAGTGGTAGGTATGCCATAAGAGCTCAGACTTTTGACCCAGACATCATGAGATAAAAAGTGACTAATAACCCTGAACTACAAACTTGCCTGTGCTCCTCATTTCAAGGTGTTCTAAGAGCCCTAGCTGGGGTGCTCTTACTTCTTATCATTTCCTGGCTTCAAGCAGTAAACATAAGAACTCAGTTCACCAGTTGTCAAACATATTGGCTTCTAATCTTTTTTCTCTTTTTTTTTTTTTTTTTCTGAAAAAAACCCTCCCAACACATAAAATAATGAAGCAGCACCTCCTTGCACATGTTCACTTCTGTTGCTAGTTCACTTCTTAGGATGAAAAACATTTGTTTTTTTCCTGGTTGAAAATGAATGTGGGAATCTTTACTCAGGAAAGATGAAACTTTTTCAAAAGGCTGATGCAAGCCTGGGAAGATAACAAGAATACAGTTTTAATGCAGGATGTTAACATTAGCCAGATGGCCACAAGAAGAAATTTGGACCTATGTCTGGATGTGAACAGCTTTATTGAAACCCAGAGCTCTTACAAGGAATGCACCTTTGTTTAATAACAGCATCTACGCAAAGACTTTGTTCACAACAGTGATTTTTGACTTGTGGTCAACACCAAAACATATTTCATTCATCATGGCTAGGCTTTGTGAACGAAGATTTGGGAAGGGTTCTACCCACGCTTGCTGCAAGGACACTGATGGCTAAAAAGGCCAACATGAGATAGGCAAGTCCGGTTGCAAAAGGCACAGCAGAAAGGCTCCATAGGCGGTGTTGGTGAGGCACGGTTCTTTCTGCATTGTCTTTTCTCCTCCAGACTGATTCTGCATGTGTTCTCAAAGGAATCAGCAGCTTTTTGGATTGTGTGTCTCCATGCCTCCTGATTGGAGGCCAGAGTGGACCACTGATGGCAGTCAATATGGCCAAGGCTGAGGTATTGCTTCAGGGAGTCCTTGTATCTTTGGAGCTCCTCTCTTGTGGCAGCTGGTGGCAAGTTCGATCTTAGGGAGGCGGTGATCCTCCATCCTGGACACGTGCCCAAAACGTATTTAACACACACACATTTAACCACACACATTTGATGCACTGGTGCATCACAATATGACTTCTTAAATCACTGCACTATAATTCTCATCATTTTTGACTGATAAACCACCTCACCACCACAAAATTACTGTTTCTGATGAGGGATAGCACACTGAATATTTAACTGCAGTTGTTACTTAACTAGTCTTTTGTTAGCACATTCCACCATTTACTCACTCGCATTCTCGCTGGATCAAATTCTGCACTCTTTAATAGAGAAAAACTTCTGTTAGCACCAGTATACATTTTTGTGGACAGTGGATTGAGCCATGTATTCTGTCTGTGTAAGGAGTAGTTATTGCTATCTACAGCCTTTCATTGACTTTAAATGCAAGAAATTTCTGAAACTCTCTTCAAATTGGTACTACTTTAATCTTGGATATATCTCCAAAGATAGCAGACTTTTCCTATCACTTGACTGCAAACAATTCCTTTTTTTCCATAGAACATTAACACTGACTACACTAATTTGTCCTTAAATTCCACTACAGACATATGTCCTGGTTTCAGCCAGGACAGCATTAATTTTTTCACAGTAGCCATGAGGGGGAGAAGCCTGAAACCATGTGGGTGTGTCTAGGTTGTTATTCTATTCCATTGCATGTCATCACTGGGGGCAGAAGGAAGGGATTCTCGATTTCAAGCAGAAGGGGGGGCCGTGGCTTTCCAGGGAAAGCATGGTGGGCGGAGGGTCTGTCCGCCATTGTTTATCATTGTCTCAGGCTTGGTGAGCATGTTTGCATGTAAATAGTCCTATCTTTGTACACTTTTGTTATTAGCATTCTTGCTGCTAATGGTTTTTTTCTTATCTCATTGCTGTTTTCAGTAAACAGTTCTTACCTCAACCCATAATCTCTGGCTTTTGTCTCCCCCTGTAAGGGACAGTGGAGCAGCTTGTGCTTTCCACTTTAGTGGGAGTATTAAATTGAGGAGTGCTGTTCCTAAACCACAACATGTTCATGAAATGAATCAGAATTTGTAAAATAATGATTCAGGAATGACTGTGAGGAGGTGGTAGAGTTTTGAGGTACAGTAGATACAGTAGTAGGAAATATGCTTCAGAATAATTTGGAATGTCTTTCAGAAGCTACAGATAATTTTCACACCCTCTTTATTATATCAGAATCCTCATATATGGAGGTATCAGGTTTATATATACATATGTGTTTATGATAATGTGTATTGTGGGAAACACAGAATTATATTCACTAGTAGAAATTCTACCCTGTCCCAATTGACCTGTTTGTTACTCAAAGTGCATTTTTTTAATTAAATTATCCAGAAATGGTCAGGTAAAAGTCTACTTTGAGGCTTGATTGTTTACTGGTTTCCTTTCAGTTCTTATCATCCATCTACAACCAGAATAAAGCACACATACTATAGTAAGTGAGCAGTATTGAATTTCACCATGCCACTGCAAGAATTTTAATACAGTTAAGGTACCTCAGCAAAAAGTCTCTGAGATCCACCTACCATATTTTGCTGTAATAATTATATAAAGTTTTATAATTAATGAATGTACTTTTGTTCTTTGAAATCAAGCAGAAGACTTCTTAAGTTTTAAAGTTTCCATTCCATATTAGTCATTACCAGTTTGTTTGGTTTAGTTTGTTTTTTTTTTCCCAAACCTGTCTGCATACAACCCTCACTGAAGTAGTTAAAATTAAGCTGGGAGAACTCAATAGGGAAACTATCACTGTATGTTTCCTATGATCCCATCCACTTCTTTCAAAATGTACTCACCCTCTCATAGGTTCAGACTTGGTACTGGGCTAGATGGACCATCGAGCTGATGGAACTCACTACACTTAACTCTCATCTAGGCACGCAGAAGATGTAACCCTAAGAAATACTTCTAGCCTTTCTAATACTAAATATCTCAATAGCTTTGTGAAAGGCTGGGAGACTTTCCCCAGGACAAAAGAGCTGTGCCACTAACTTCTCATTTCTCCAAGTGTTTTATAGAATCTGGTCCTTATCTCTACTTTCTGGAGATATTTTTTGTAAGGCAAGTTTCTGGACATAGAAAATTACTAAAACCAAATTGAATTAACACACACACTAAAACCTCACATGCCAGATGTGAGAAGCCTAAATTTGCTTCCAAAATATCAATATAAGGGAGAGTGCAATGGGGACTAAGCTGAATAAATCCTCCATCTGAAAGTGGATTCTGCAGTTTCAGTAACAATTGAAGCAATGAAAATTGTAGGGTACTACTTCAAAAGTACTGCATAGGTATCCTTGGTTAGCAGAAGAAAATAAAGTAGAAATTAGAGATGAGATGCATGCAGAAGTTCATGGTCAGTTTAAGTACAACACTATGTTAAAGGAAAAACTGAGTGAGCACGTTAAAGTGCAATGCATTATAATGAGATAAAGCAAAGCAACAGATTCTTGTGATGAAATAGACAAGGGAAAATAAAAAACATTATGAGGTACATCTAAAGGATTTTAGGAAGATTTTAAAATATGTTTTCTTTCTCAACAAAGAAACACTCCTCATCTTTGGAGACTTTAGTCTTTTCTTTATATTTCACAGTAGAAACATCTTCAAGTTTAATAGTGAATCTTGTTGTACAAAGAGTACTGTATAGATAAAAATGTCTTCAACTCTATCTACTACTTTACAAATTTTCTTTTTGAAGTTTCTTTTATTTCAAAATATTATTAAAGGAAACTTTATTCAAGCTGAAATGCTGCTTATGCTGGCTATGTGTGATATGGTACTGTTTATATTCCTGAACAGGTGATTCCCTAATTGCCAATCAAAATCATACTTTCGTACTTAGAAATTACTTTTTGTAAGCAGGAATGTTTAAAATTGTGTTTTCTTTAGAATTCCCATAAGTTGAATTTGTTGGTTGAATACTGAGAAAGAAACAAAAATAAATGGAAATTGGCTTGATCCAAGGTAATTTATTTTTAAATTTGAATATTTGTGGGAGCAGTTTTTTCCTATCTCTAGTAGTTATGTTGAAAATAATACTGCTTTTTGCTTTGTAAAACTCCAGGGAATGTGTCAAACTCTGACTTACACATCATAAATATGTTCGGAGTTTTGACTTTGCAATTGAGACCAACTTTAAATGAAGTGAAATTTCAAGAAAAACAATCAGACAATTAGATTTAAGAATTAAGGTAATTCTTATTTAAGATATAAGTAAATATAACTATTTACCAAGAAAATCAAGAACAAGAAGAAAGATGATAATTTTCTACTTTAATTACTAATCCATTATAATCTAGATATGCACATTCATAAAGGTCATGTAGCAGGAAGGGTTTACAGCTTAGAAGGGAAAGAACTTGTAGTAAAAAATGCAGAAGTCAACTATAAAATTACTATTATCTCCACCAGCATAATGTTCTGATAGAAAGAAAAATAAAACAAAAAACAACTTTACAAGCATATAGATTTTCCTAAAAAAGAATTATCACAGTGATACAATTTTCTCTGCAATGTGATATCTTGTAAAGGCAGAGTGGCATAGGTAGACACAGTGAAATTATGAGTACTATCAGTCTGTCAATTGCTGAAATACAGGCCCATACATATGGGGAGAAGTACCTATCCTCCCTGAACTACTAGAACTCACGGGTCAGTTTACCTTATAGTTTCTCCACAGCCAAGATAAGGGAAGAAGAAACACCGTTTTCACATTCACAGAGCTGACAAAACACTTCATATGCTGTGGGTGGCACATAATCTTTCCATATTAATGTTGCCAATGTGTTAGCATGTACCATTGGTGCGCTCTGTACAAATTTCAGCCAGATAGGCTGTAGGCATACAACCTTCTGTTTCTGTGGGTTATTATACATTGTCCAGGTCATAATAAATAATCTCTCGCCCATCCCATACCTCTCTCTGTTGCAGTCCGTTTGCTTGGATGACATGGAATATCGTCCTTATAAGGATACCTTTCCCTCACACTTCACAGGAGTCGCCTCCAGGGACTAAGGGTTTGTGTCTGTTTTCCCATTATTTTTTTGAGTGATCCCAGCTGCTTGGCTTCCTTACCCTCTAATTACGAACTGCTATCCCCGTTGTCCTGGCATTGAAGCAGCCAGGAGCTAATACACTCACCTGGATGGCAGCTAAAATATATTTGTATCTCTTGCAGCTCTCTAAAGGATAGGGATTGAGTGGTAGTTATCTCTTCTGCCTCTTCCTCCTGATGGCCCTTATGATGGCCTTGGCAATGGCACTGAAAATGGCCCTTGTGATGGCCCTGCTGCTTTGTCCTCTTCACCCTCCCTGACCTTCTTGTCCTTCTTGTCTTCCATTACTACAGCTCTTTTACAAAGTGACTTTTGTTAGTATTTCTTCTGCTTCAGTACAGAGGTAACTGCAACCAGCGCGTCAGTTCTGTGGTTCAGCGGCAGTCTGTCACCAGGGCTGGAGCAGCTGCAGGGCCTATCTCTGGGGTTGTAGTAGCTGCAGTGTCTGTCACATTATTGTCAGAACCAGAGACCTTCTTTTCCCCCTGAGGACACTGAACAGTGTTGAACATGGCTTGATAGGCCTGAGCCAAGCCCCAGCATGTTGCACATGACTCTCTGGATATGCTAGGGTGACAACACACCTTTTTCAAATAGTTTACTAGATTTCTGGATTTTGCACTTGTTCAGAGGTGTAGTTCAAACACAGTGGAGGTCCCCCCTGCCCTAGGTACTTGCCCAAATTTATCCCACACACCTTGCCACTCAGAACTATTGAGCCTTTGGGCACGTCTTTGGATGATGTTCTTAATTAATTGCCTGACCTTAAACAAGACCTGAACCATATGCAGAAACATGCTGGCTCCTAGAAAAAGGACCAGACTGGTTTCAAGGGTATTCAAATGTGATTCTTAAATCATTAAAATTCTCAAACACTACTGTAATCAGCCTGGAGAAGGAAGGAAGAAAGCAGGATGATGTAGGAAGGTATCTCCCCCACATGTTATCACTCTGAGGAGAAAAGGCCTTTACTCAGAGAGAAAAGGTATGATTAATTGTTCCCAGTAGATGACTTCCAAAGCACAGCGGTGCCTGCAATACTAAATACATATACCAGATTAGTTGCCCCTTCTGTATCACAAGCCAATACAAAATAGTACCTACAGTGATAGTCTTATCCCAGGCCTTAAGGGAAATAAACACAAGGAACACATACTGTAAGTATGGTATTGCAGGTGTTAAAGAATACAGTCCTGAAAACAAGCACAACAATTGTGAGAGCAAAGAAACCAACTTTGTAACCAATGTCTATTAAACCAATACAATGCACATTTATAAAAAATTTGTTTTAATGCACCCTGGTCTGATCTATAGTTATCTCAGCCTTTCTGGCAATTAAGTACCACACAGCTGCTCGCTAACTCCACACTGCATACCCCTCCTCAGTGGAATGGGGAAGAGAATCAAAAGTAAAACTTGTAGGTTAACAGCTTAATAAGCTAAACAAAGAAAAATATAATAATAATAATAGTAAATTAAAAGATATATAAAACTCAAGAAAAAAAATGAAGATGCACAATACAGTTGCCCACCAGCCACTGACCAATGTTCAATCTTGATTGATTTATTACTGATTTCCATGCACCAATGCTTTAAATAGACAACTTCCATGAAGTATAAAAGTTTTCCGAAGGTTTTGAAGGAGATTTTGGCTTTTGGGAAGGAGGTTGGACAGACTGCAGTTTTGTGGTACCTGTCAATCAAAGGGCCAACACTTCTATTTTGGACATCCTTTAACTTTTTCACTGTCCAATTATAACAAGAAACTGAAGTTGTTGTCTGGGAAGTGATCTGTGACAAATAACTGAAGTACTGCCGTGTTCTTCGGTTGTGAAAATTGCTATTTTTAGGGCTGAAGGAAGGAAAATAGAGTGTTGCAGTTATTCCAAGGCAGATTTCAGTTTAAACAGTGAAGCTGTAGTTGTATATGGATAATCCATTTTGCAGGTCTAAAAATAGCAAGGTCACATTAACCAGGTATTTTTAATTAATGTACTTTGGAAATAAGAGCAGAAATTCATGGGAAATCACATTATTTGTAGAATGAAGAGGTCATTCAAAGAATGTGTGCTTAAGTGTGCACACAAGCAAAGCAAACCATATTCCTTCGTTTTATGTTGTTCCCAGACCAGCCCGGAGCTGCAGCACAGCCTTGAGAAATTTGAAAAATATGTGTTTTCTCAATCAAGACTAATAGACTGTTTTGAGATATTTACGCCACGGTACTGTGATAACTGATGTTGAATTTCTCTCCTTCAGGGATGCTAAGAAACAGAAGGAAGAACAGAGGTGGGTCAATGTTTTGCTTTCGTTTGTTGGTTTTTTTAGAGGAACTCTTTTTTTTCTGCACTTACTGGCGTTATCCCTGTAATTCAGGAGAGAACCTTCATGTATCAGCCCAGCTGCAGAAATTCCCTGACTATAATCTGCTACTTGCTGTACTACTGTCTTTCAAGAAAGAAGCTTTGGCAGGAAGAAACATCAGGTGTTCTAAGGATGATATTCTTGGTTCCTTCATTCAGGCAAAGAAATTAAAACCTTTACCAGCTTTAGAAGTACAGAGATGGGAAATCCAACCAGTCTCTGTGAAAGCAAAAAATTACTGTTTTTCCTCACTGTATATCATCTGTTCATCTTGGAAAGCAAACAATTCATGGGAACATTATGCAACTTAATGACAAAAAGAAATCGGAGGACTGGGTCAAGAAACACCTCTGGAATTTCAACACACCTGACTAGGTATGAAGATGTATTACATGCATGTGCTTGTAGCTTAATGGGGGGTGGAAGTCAGTTCCTTCTAGGAAAAGCCAAATTTAATAAGAATTCCTATTTTGCTTTGGGATAACATCTTTCATTGATTTAATCCCTTCCTGTATGTACTTGCATCGTATGAGATAGTTGTGGTTTTCATTTTACATTCAAGTCTACAGCATGATGAATAGCTATTGTCAGCTTTACTTCACCCTGACAAGTGGTTGCACCACTGGGGGTAGTCTAGGGTCAAGGAGATGGCCTCAAATAATCTACAATTTTCTTAACCCTATACCCATACCCATCCCCCTTTCCTTAGCGCCTTCCTTTCTTTCTCTTTTTTTTCCTCTCTTTTCTCTTTTAGTGCCCATCTATCTTGCTGCTTACTGAGGCTGGAACTCTAACTAAAAATGAAAGACCACTTGATATGTCACACTTTATTGTTTGTTGCATTTTTATGACATTTCCAGCATCTTCTTTCAAAATCATTCCAGTTATGAGGTATATGTTTCTAATTTGTATTATGGAAAAATCCTGCCTATTTTATTAATTCGGGTATTTCCCTTTGGTTCAATGGCTTATTTACAGTGTATTGGAATCCTGCGCTTCAAGCACTGACTCCATATGATTTACTACACAGTAGTGTTATTACTGTATTAATATACTTGTAAAACGTGTCCTTGATAGTATTTTAATGGGGCTGATTTCATCTGGAAGATTTTGGCCAAGAAAGTTACAGCTCTTCCCAGAATAAAAGTAGAGATAAATTCACCACAAATAGCTATTGGCAGTTTTCAATGAGAAGCCAGGAAGAAAAGCAGAAATATAATATAAAATGTGGACAGCTAGGAGTAGGAAGGGGAGAGAATATTAATTAAGGAACACAACTGATTAGAGGAGTTATATTCTGGGAATTCGAGTCTGGAAATTGAGAAGGGTAAGACTTGGACTTGGCTGGTGAGAAGGTTGGGAGGAAATGAACAAACCATTCGGATGGATAGGTAAGACAAGTACAAAGGGCTGGAGTGTGTAAAAGTTTGAACACAGTGAAGAGCACACTCCTTTGTATGCAGCCATGGGTAAAACTGACTTTATGGGCTGCATGCACACATTGCTGGCTCATATCTAATTTTTGGTCTGCCAGTATCCCTAGGTCCTTCTCCACAGGGCTGGTCTCAATCCTTTCACCACCCAGATTGTATTGAAACTGATGACTGCTCCGCCCCAGCTGTGGGAACTTGTACTTGGCCTTGTTGAACTTCATGACATTCACACTGGCCCACTTCTCAAGCCTGTTAAGGTACATCATATGGCATCTCTTCCCAAAAGTGTATCAGTTAGATGAACAGTGCTGCCTTGTGGCATATAAAAGGGGATCTTCAAGTTCAGATCCATCGAACTCACTAGAGACAGACATAAAGCAGACTTAGTTTAAAGAGCACACTGGTCACTCTCAGGACTGGGATTTAAGGATGTACATAAACATCATCATGGCTTGGCTTCACGAACGAAGATTTGGGAAGGGCTCTACCCACGCTTGCTGCAAGCGCGCTGATGGCTAAAGAGGCCGATGCGAGATAGGCAAGTCCGGTTGCAAAAGGCACAGCAGAAAGTCTCCATAGGCGGTGTTGGTGAGGCACGGTTCTTTCTGCGTTGTCTTTTCTCCTCCAGACTGATTCTGTGTGCATTTTCAAAGCTGAGACCTGACTAGCATGGGAGGCACCTGACTACCGGAGGCACAACCACCGCCAGCACAGCTCACAGCCTCATAAGGGCACGCAAGCTTCTCCCCCGCGACAAGGGGGACATAAACATAATAAACATTAAATTGCATATGCACAGTGCAAATAATACTTTTCTGTATATGTGTAAGCTGTGCGTATGTGCTAACCAGCAAGCATCCTTGCCAGGCTCAAAAGGCCTATGTAAAAAAACTGAATATTAGAACAGAAGCAAAAGGATTACTGGGAAATAAAAGAAAGATAATTGGCTAAACACATCCCTGAGGTCTGCACCATAAGCACCACTATTTTATTGGGTAAGTAAAATACCAGACCTTGTCCATTGAGTTACCTGATGAACTAGCTGCAGTTTTAGCTGATAATCACTGCCTATAAAACTAAGGGTTTTGATACAGATTCCCTCCTACAGCCAATTGTTAAAGAGATTAAAACTGTTGAGCAGCTAATCATATTTTCTGATTCTGAGGAACTCATTTGTTGTAGCTTTGGCCCAGATATGAGCTAAAACAGGCAAGGATCTGTTTTAATTTATGCCACTGTCAGAGTCTCTCAGAGTCTCTCTACCACTGGAGTTCCTCTCTGCCACAACCTTTCATGCTCTGACTAGGGATTTCCCATGCAAAAAATATACATATGTGCAATGCACAGATGGTTTGCATATGCGCAGTAGGCTTAACATAGCTGATTTACTGTGTATGCACAGACCATCTGTGCAGCACATGTGCAGCAGGTCTGATGTGTACTGGACACATTGGACTTACTGTGCATGTGCTACACAGTTAATCTGCACACACACAGTAGCCACAGCTCTGACTGAGTTGCCAGACATCCAGATGGCCAGAGTCCTTAAATCCCTTCCAGAGAAAAAAATGAAGATGGAATAAGGATGTTTGGGCTTTTTTTTTTTTTGCTTTTTTTTTTTTTTCTGGTGTATATCTCAGCTTCCTTTATTCTCAAATGTAGGAACATATTAAAGTGGATACACCACCTCATCATGTTTTAGTCTAAAAAAGAAAATCCCCCAGACAGAGAATAATTCTCCCTGGTCATGTATATCCAAAAAAAAAAAGGCTATAGAAAAAAAACAGAGCTGTGTTAAAGATTCTTCTCCATAAACTTTCACAGAACAAACAAATCTATAACAAGTGAACTACACAGGCTTCTCTTAGAGAGGATTGGCAGCCACTTCAGATTTTCTGACTATAAAAGCCTTTCAATCTCGAAATTTTTTAATTTTTCAGGTAAAAGCTGGGACAAATCAGCAACACAAATTGATTTCATGTCACAGTCTCAGGAGCAGTTGGTTATTTTGGGCCAATCTTTGCCATTTGGCTGGTAGAGATACAGCGTCTTAGGGCACACATGCTGCTTGCTTTCCCATCATTAAGACTGATCTAATAACATTGTTGCTAATGTTTTTGACAAATTTCCCTTCAATAACTGTTCCCTAAAACTAAGATGCAAACTCAAACACAAAAATAACTTATCAGGCACACCAGCATTTTCAATAATTGCTAAAGACACTGGTAGTTACAATGTATGGAGAATTGATCTGTATTTACATACTGGGGAAAAATCTGAAAGCATTCCATGTCTGGGGCTGGCATCCAGATTTTCTTGCGTGACCTCAGAGTGCACACATGAAAGTCTGCTCGGTTTCTTCTGAGTTCTGGGGAAAGGCCTCTCTTGCTTTGATTTGCACGCTCAAGCTCCCAAAGGTGGCATCACAGAGGTGTTCCTAAACGTTACCCTCAGCTGCACATTCTGCTTACAAACACCTGGTCCAAATCACCCTCCCCAAGAAAAAACATAAATTAAAGGACCAGTGGAAAATAAGACATGAAACAGAAATCAATCGTGCATTCATATTATCATGTGACCCAAGAGTACAAGAACATATGGCACTTAGATTAACAAAAAAAATCACATTGTTTTTTCCCTCACTGCATGTTTCTGCCTTGCAGACCTCATGCAGGTCTGCTTGTTGCGTTTTCAAGGGCAAAACACCTTTAGGTGCCTTACCTACAGGCACCAGCTTGCGCTTCTCTGCTCCGTGCTGAGCCAGCCCCTGCCACGCACACCCTCCTTGCCTGCCCTGAGCCCCTCAAGTTTGCCAGCCTGTCTCTGCGGCCCCCAAAAACAATGTGGTGCTGAGTGAGACCTGATGAGTGCTGAGCAGAGGGGTCACCCCTGACCCTTCTGTCTAGAGGGCAAAGATAGGAGGCTTGTCAGAGCAGGGCCTGGCAGTGCTGCATCCCAGGGTGTGGCTTGCCCAGCCTACAAACAGGGCCTGAGCACACAGCAGGGAGTTTGTTCTATAACCCTGCTGCTCCCTTCTCCATCCCTTCTCCTTCTTCCTCATCTACTGCTTCGTCTTCCTGCTGTTCTCCTCCTCCTCTGCTTCTTCTTCACTTCCTTCTGTAATAGTTTGAATTTCTTTTCCCTCTGGGCTATGGGGAGGTTCCACACTGGGCCCCTGTCAGGGAAGCCCCTCAGCAACTCTCCTGTTCTTCCCATAGGCTTTGTAGCCACCACCGTGAATGGAGCCTGGATGGGCACTTGGAGGCCTCATCGTCATGGCAGAGTTCACCACCCTGGGATTCAAGTACCCAATCCCTGAGATGACACGTAAACCGAGAATCACAGGCATGGGAGTTGGGGCTGGAGAGGGGCACAGTGCATCTGCTACTACTCCTTCAAAAAATGTGGAAATTTCACACATTGCAAGGGGTGAAACATCCTGTGGCAGTCAGCTGCTCTCCAGGTCCTTGGTGCGACATCCATCCCTGCATCACCAAGAATGGGAAGTATGTGGATCCAGCACTGCGCATTTACAGATGTCCCAAACCAAGACCAAGGTATGTGGGAGCTTTGGCCATATTAAAGGGATATTAGCACGACTTGGCATGGGAAAGAAGGCATTTGTAGTCTTGATAAGACTCAGCTGAAGGCCAGTCTGTGGGAAAGCAGTTGCTTAGGCAAGTAGAAGGACAGGACGTGCCAGCAAGATAACGAGAAACCATATGCAAATACTGTGATAGTCAGCCAGTTAGAATTAGTTATAGGGGCGTGAGAAGGCGTGTACAGTAGTGGAATGAGTGTATATATCGGTAGAAACTTAGAATAAAGTTGGACTTGAATATGCATCATATTGATGTGTGTTGTTCATACCCGCTCGCGTTATTGATCCCTGGCAAAGGTCACCCCTGGACCTAGTGAGTACCATTTCTCCAGCCCTTCTTCCAGGCAAGACAAGCACACCTCACTGTTGAGGGTACAAAACCTGTCCAAACCAATACAAGCTGTGCACCGCTGCCTCAATTCTGTTCCCACAGAGCACAGCATCATCGACTTCATCTACGAGTACAGGTAGAACATGGGGACACACAAAGGTGTGGCTTAGTGTACAGGACATGGCATCACATATTAAGAGGACACCTTTTAAGTTCTGTTATATATATGGATACAGACCTGTACTTTATGCATCATCACCAATGTACTGTTCCATAGTGGAACTGCATGAGCGATGAGACATGCACAGACACACAGCATAGTCCTTTATAGTCCAGTGGGACCCGAGGACACAGGTTTTTTCAAATGCACTGAGTATGATCTGCAATGTGCAATTTCTGTGCAAGGAACTTTTTAAGCCTTTTATGCACTTAGAGAGGGTCTTGTTAAAATTAGGTAATAAAACCCTACAACCAGATAAAAAGTCCATCATAAATGCACTTAACTGGGCACATATGAACTGCAATATATTATCATATGCTAAACACAGAGAAGCTCTCACCCCCTCTGGGTTGTGTGGCTTCCACTCTTTTACCCAGGACATCTCTTGTAACACGTGTGATGCAGGAATGTTGTACACATGGACCACAGTGAGGTTGCCTGTGTCAATCCATTTATTAAATACTTGTAAAGCAAAATTTCTTTTGTAGATCAAAAACCAAGTTGTAACATTTTCTTGTACCACAAAGGACTGAACATCCAGCGTGTTAACCCAAGCTTCATTTGCCTCTGGGTGAAGCACTAGATTATATTATTGGGTGGTAACCAGCTCAGGGATGTGTGTGTGGGGTGGGGAGGGGATGACTTGAACCTCATGGAGGTGGAGTGGCATCGTATCCCTCACGGCAGTCCCCTGGAGCCCACATGGGGAAGCCTTGGAGTAGCTGTCAGTCAAAGGCAGCCCGGGAAAACTATAACATACTACACCTCTTGGAGTACCTAACCCAACCTCAGATGGGCAGGGACAGTGAGAACACACCCCTCACCCTGCCCAGGAGCCCCAGAATGACCAGTGGACCAGAGGTCCCCCTTGGGGCAGGGGTCAGCCATAAGGACCAGAGCAGATAAAACCAAAGGCATGTGCTTGCCATGCAGTCATGGCCCTGCCATCTGGACATGTGGGAGCTGATCTTCCAAGAAGGATCCAATGGTAACTGTGTCATGATCTTCTCTCTCTCTGTTCTTGCTTCTTCTTCTCTTTCTTTGCTCCTTTCTTGATGTTTTGGGTAGCTTAAGATTAGATCTTGCTAAGTTGTGAAGGTTATTGTGAGCTGGGTCAGTACTGTGGTGGAATCTTTGTTTGACTGCATGCTACACTTTTGAAGTTTTGCCAGGTTCTCCTACTTTCACCCCTAAATAATCGGTAAAGGCACCTCTTGAGAAGCCTTGAGAGGCTTATCCTCTTTACACTGTCTCAGGTACTGAGGAACCCTTTATATTTTTAAAAGTAAAACTCCCTGTTGAGCTTGAAGTTCTGGGACTGGGATGTTACTTTCTGTCCCTCCTCTGCAATAGCAGCATTTATTTTTTAATATTATTCTAACTTTTTTTTTGCTCTGATCCTTTTAGCTCACCTAGATCTTGATGTAATTTTAGTTAAAATACTTCCTATTAACCACAGTAATTTCTACTCAACAGAAAGGCACCTGAGAAGGAAGATGTCTGCTCTGGCTTTGACTGTGAGGAGACACCGGCAATAAAAGTCTTCCAAGGCCCATCCTTGGCAGGAGGGCAGGGGTGGAAAACAAGGTAGAAAAGCTCATGAATGGAGATAACGATGCATGAAATGGACTCGGCTGGGGGAAATTAGTGTAATTTACTGCTATTTATTCGGATAGTGAGAAAAATAAAAAGACCTACCTCCTCCCAACTGCTCCTCTTTCTCTGTGGGAGCTGCACCTGGCAGCTCCTGCCTGGAGCCATGCTCAGGTGCTGCCTGGGTCCACTCTAGCATGGGCTCTTGCTGCTACAGCTCCCTAAAAGACTATGTCCCTGCTCCAGCACTGCCCTCCAAGAGTTACAGGGGACATCTGCCCACTGAGGACGCAGTAGGGATTGAGTATCGTGGTCCTGGGAACTTGCTCACTGTCTCCCGCTGTCTGTCACAGCCCCCCTCCTTCAGATTGATGGGCACCCAGGCGCTGCCAGTGCCATCTTCAGATGGGCCATTCAGCAGTGCTGCTATATCACCTAAGGGGCTCTGCTGCGGCTGGGCATAGGGCTGTCACGGAACTGGCTGAGTCCAGGTGGGGCAGCCTCAGATTCTTATCACAGAGACCTGCTTGTGTCCCAGTGCACAGACAGCACAGCCCTTTCTAGTCCAGTGGTGCCTGAGGACAGAGCTGTTGTCAAATGGGCTGAGTCTGGACCGAACTGCTGACTGCAGAGTTGGGAGAGATTCCTGCCTAGGAGGGCCTGTGAGAGCTGCCTGCTCCAATTCCCACCCCTTTCCCTAGAAACCAGGGGAGAATAATTTTGACATCACCACTTAGCCAGAAAGGATAAACAGCCTCCCCAAGGACTGTGAGAGTTAAGTGGTCTTTATCTCAAACTGTGCAGTTTTCTTGCTTTTGCCTTTCTATTTACTTCCCCATCCTGCTCTGGAGGGAAAGGAGTGAGCGAACAGCTGATGTGGCTTAGCTGCTGGCCAGGCTCAACCCTTGAGTTTCTAACTTTCTTTAACCAACAATGTAAGAATGGTGGGGTAAGTAAATGTTTTGAGCTAGCCATAAGTGCCGCTTGCTGTGCCTGAATCATTTACAGTGGGAGATCCCCCGAACCAAGCTGGGGAGCTGGTACTGTCCAATTCCCAGATTGTCCATTGTATCTTTTGATGTTTTTCCAAGACATCTGTGTCACAATCTTACTGGTAGAGGGGTGGGAGAGAGCAAAGCTCTCATCTCAGTTGCTCTGGCTGTTTCATTTGAGGGACCCCAGTGTCTGCAGCACTTCTCAGATGTTCCTGATCTCTTGGAGCAGCTTTGTCCTTCTGTTTGCCCACTTCTCCAGGTTGTTTGGGGAGTTCATGGTCACCAGGATTTTCAGTGTCAACGCTCCAGAGACAGATGAAGGTTAGTTACCGTGGAAGGGAGGGCCAGAGGTAAGTTTCATTACGCTGATGTCTGTAGTGTGCAAGTGTTTACATCTGCAGAGTGAGTGCCCACCCCCCAGCCCAGGTTTTCTGGCTCTGTTATAGTTTTAGAATTTGTCAGAGTTTTTTGTTCCCTACCAACACAGACTTTGGGAGCTGACACCCTCCTTGACAAAGACCCGGCTAATGATTCGAATTCCAACCTGATGGCTGGGGAAGGAGGGGGGGCAGGGGGAGGAGAGTTGTTTCGTTTGTTTTGGGAGTTGGTTTTTTTTCTCACTTCTTCGGGGGAGGTTTGGGGAAGGAAGCACCTCAGAGAGACTCCTGCAGTTTTGGCTTCTTCCCTGCCTCCTGTTCCTAGCCTGGCGTGCCCTGTGCTTCAGAGGGACAGACAATCTTCATCGCTTTGGAGTTACTACAGTTTTCCTGAGGCACCGACGGCACAAACGTAGGAGCCTCCAGCCCCCCTCTGCCCACCCCGGGCCAGCACCTTTTGGACAGAGAACAAAGGAGGGAGAGTCCACATTGCCTGTGGGAAAGGTTTCACTCCATCCCTTCAGAGACTCATTTCTTTAGAGGTTTTGGTTACAGAGTTATTTGTTCTGTTCTGGTGGTTTGGATATATATATATATATAGTAGTTAAGAACTGTTATCTTTTCTTCTACACACTTTCCAAATTAAAATTTTGTTTTAAATTTAAAAGAGGCGTGGTCAATTTGGGAAAGGATTTCTAAATTGTTTTTTTTAGTTTCCTCTAAACTAAGACATGCTCCCAGGTTTCATGTGTCTTTGTTAATGACCCCAATCATTTACCCACGCTTTGTTTAGCAACACCCTAAGGTTTCCAGTCCCCAAGTTTTTACGGTTTGAGACCTTTATGGCTTGCCTTTCACAGCTGTCTTATCCTGACTCTCATCTCTGCATGAGACAGGTCAGTGACTTCATTCAGTGCATAAACCTCCCCTGCTGTGCTGCCTGTCTCTTGCCCCCATAGACACCGCTGGATCCCAGATAAGAGGTGGGGTCACACAGGTTGTCAGCACACACTGAGGGCCCTCAGGGAGCAGGAGGAAATGTGGGCTGTTACCAGGGTTGGCAGGGTTGGGGATTGATGACATGGAGCGACCCTGTGTGGGGACAGGGATTGTCCCTTCAAACTGCCATAGGTCATCCTTCAGTTTTGCTGTGTGTGGGAGGACACATGGAGTGTCTCCATGTATGTGCAGGGATGATGCACAAGATACAGGTCTCTATCCAGATATATAACAGAGCCTAAGGTGTGTGCCACTTCACAGGGGTGTCCACATTCAGCTCTGCCTTGTGTTGCCCCAAATGTCCCATGCTCCAGTGACCTCCCACTATATGATGCCACGTCCTGTACATCAGCCCATGTCCCTGCGTGTCCCCATGGTCCACACACACTCCCAGATGAGTTCAACGATGCTGTGCTCCATGGGACTGCGGCTGAGGCAGCCCCATGTCCACAGGCAGTGGACAGTGCTGCTAGCCACTTCATCCAGCAGCCCCTGCACCACCTGCTTGTCTGCAGCGAAGCACCAGAGGAAGAGTTGCAGATAACAGCCATCTGCTTACAACTGCTGCAGGCAGAAGTGTCCCAGTGACCGCAGCCACACACACTCCAGCAAAGTCTTTATCTGTGTCTGAATGATCCCTGACAGCACCAACACCTAGAACATGGGCACAGCAGGGACACATCACTTGAGCAAACAGGGATGCACCCAGGGCAAGAATGTGGGGACACTTGGGTACTGCCCTCTCCAGGTCATCAGCTCCTAGGATACTCTGATCCTGGTCACCAGTCCCCAGTGTTCCCCTAAGTCTGATGCATGGATACAGGGACACTGGGGACATGTGGCATGGGGAAATGGGGGCTACTTCAGGTTCAATTCCTCCAGTTTAGGGAGGGCCCAAGTCCCACCAATATAGGCACATCAAGTACATTCTTACAGTGGGTAAAGCAGATATTGAGAAGGCTGGCAAGATTTAATACATCACCAGTGCAGCCGGCTAATCTTGTTTCTTGTTGGTTTACATTAGAAGTGCCAGCATTTGCTGAAGAGGCTTAACTGGTTCTTGTGTTCTTGGTGGCATTCACTTGAATCTTCAGCATCCTCAATATCTGCTTTACCAACTGTAAGAGAGCAAACTAACATCACTATATAATTTTGTTAGTGTATTGAGGATTGAAAGTGTTATGAAAAGTACTGATTATATTGTATTTGAGTACTTGACCAGTGTGAGAAAATGTTATCTGTGTGTGCCTTTGAAGTTTAAGTGCCCTTCCTTATACTAAATAGCCTGTCTTAAAGGACTCTTTTCTAGTTTGCCACTCCATTGTTTTACTTCACCAACATCATCTCCATTTAAATCAAAATATGTATGTTTCAGAATGTATTTCTTCACTAGTGCTATATTAAATCAACTTCTTGCACTAAACAAGTTCTGTTAACAACAAAAACATATACTGTATCTAGAGGCTGAAATGTCAGACTTATCCTACAGTAGAGAAAGGAAAAAGCCTGTAGGTGGAAAAAGCCTGCTAGATTTTTTTAGTTGCTTTCATTACTGTGTCTAATCACAAACACTTAAAAATAAAAATTCCTCCAAATTCTTGCTCAAAAATGGAATGTTTTGAATGAAAGCTAGAAGTTTATTCACATAATCCATGAATAGCAACAAGCTATGACTTGCAAAACAGGGTAATTTACTAGTACTGAAACTGGCAGTGGGTGTAACATACTTGGCACATTTTTTATATACTTAGCATATTTTATTTCAAACTTGTTAAAAGGATATGCTGTAATTGATCTGTTTTTAGTGACAGTATAGAAGAATATTGCCAGAAGTTGTAGCCTTATCAACACAAAAGGATAGCAGAATTAAAAGATGCCTACTAAAACTGATTAAATGCCTCAGTAGTAATTTCTATGCAAGATCTATTATTCACAAGTAACTGGATACCTATACATTTTCACTGCATGTTATAAGATTTCACTGCATCCTATAAGATTTTTGTACAGTGCACTTTAGTAAATAACACTATTGGATGAATTAAAACAAAAAATATTAGAATAAATTGTACCTGTATGTTCCAGAGATAATTTGGGTGATGTGAAGGAACTCTGCTGTATTGAGAGCTCCCAGCACAATACTCACTAGTGCAGTCAAATCTCAGATTACATGAGATCTAGTGTATGTCACACTAGACACCTTTTCGACAAATAAAAGGAAAAAAATGTTTAAAATACCAGCAATTAAGTTTGATCTGGTTTCAACTTTTGGTTTTAAAACAGAGGCTTAAATACCAACACATTTGAAGGCTTTCATATCTGTGCATTCACAGGTAGTATTGAAAATCAAAAGTCAACTCCATTCCTTGAACCACCCCTGTAGGGATACCATAATGAATGGACAAGTGTATGTTTTGGAACACTCTTTTTTCCATAGATCCTTTATGTATAATATCAACTATTCCCTACTGCAAAGATCTGGGCAAGACTGAAGTCACATGAGCAACATAACTACCTGGCAATATAATATTTGAGTTATTTGCTTGCATTTTTCAGAGTTGTTTAAATATTTCATTGGTTCCCAGCGACAGAAGAGTCACCTCAGAATAACGGCTAGCTCACATGTACATAAGATATAGATCTTGATTTCAGTTCCCCTTCTGAATCAGTTAAGGACAGAATTTGAGTCTCTCTCATCGGCAATCTTAACAATTAATGAAAATTATAAGTTTTTCTGTTTTTCTTTTTTTCTGATACTCTACTATGCATCTTTAACTATAGCGCTCCAATACCCAGAAATACTACCCAAAAGTTTAATTACATGAAAGTGGCAAGAGGTACCCAGTATGAGCATCCTTTTGGTTCAGAAAACACAGACTGGACTTATCAGACCCTGCTGTACCTCTTCCTGGACCATGCAGAAACACCATGGTCAAGCTTTAATTCAACTGCCAGAGTGTGCCCAGGTGTGTGAAGAGATGAGACAGGTTGTACCATCACTTCTTCCTTTCTGTTGCAGACAGTCACACTCCAGTCACCTGCCTTTGTAAGCCAGTATTTCCGTCTCATTCCCAAAATCATCTGTGATAGAACAGATCCCAGGTTCACGAAAACGCTGGTTACATCATGCTGGTCTGAACTGAATAAAAAGCAACAGATCTGTACAGTTTAAAATATTTCTTTTGAAGTTTTCTTTATGTACTCAGGGGTCATCATGAGCATGACACAGAAATGAACGCATAGGAAAAAAAATGTAGGAACATGGTAACATATTTTATTCCGGTAACAGAAATCATACATTTATTTGGAAACACTGATACATGGCTGAACAAATGTTTATTAATGGCAATTTGTTGAGGTAAAATAAAAAAAAAAAAAGGCTTTAATATGAGCCAGGTAGGTCACCCCAGGAACATATTTTCTCTTTTGACAAGCTCTTGAGATTACTCAGTTTATCCTTCCCCAAACAAGAGCAATTTTAAATAGGAAATCAAATTATGGCACAAAGTATTTATCTAAAGAAAGCAAATTTTTGGCTGCTTTTTCAAAAATCTCTGCTTCCAGAAGTCCTTAACAGCCATGGGAACTCCTTGACTAGGACAGGCATTTTCTGTTCTATTGAAGCAGAAACCACCATGCTAAATATTTTCTACACCATATAGAGTAATGTATGAGTAATAACTCATACATTTTGCATGAGTAAGAAAGAGTAAATATCTTTGTCTGGTTTCATTGCCACTCACTTTCCAGCATGGATGATAGGTAGAACTCCCATTTAGAATTTTCATTTGGCTGTTTGCTTAATATAAATGAACTTCCACTGTTTGTTTTCTTCCTATAAACTGGCAGTGTAGCAAATGAATGGACAAGCAAACCCGAAATTTTACTGAAAAGTCAATTTACACTAGCACCTCAACTTCTGGAAGGTTCAATCTTTTATATGCTATTGTGAACTATACTACTGCTTTCACTGTTCATCCACCGCATAAGCACTCAAGGGAAGGTATAAGAGGAAACATAGAACAGAGTATTAGATTTGATAATGAAGCCTTTGGAAAAATTATTCCTGTATGGCAGTTAGTAAGAAGGGAGATAATGGCAAAATGAGAGGGAGGCTAAAAGATTATCAACTTCTGTTTTTAAGAAGGATGTTAACCATTTTCATTGACATCAATTTGATAAATGTGTGTGGTATCAAATATGTAAATGCACTTCACTCCTGAGGCTGTCTCTATAAGCCCTTCAAAACTGAAGAACTGCTGATTAAGTCTGGGGACTCATACAAGGAAATCTTGCAGGACCAAAGAGGATGACAGATGTTTTTTGACTTGAGAATGAAAAATAAAAGAGAGACATAAACCCCAAATCACTAATTACAATTTTTCCCCTAGAATATATGATAACTACATGTTCACAGGAGAAATCAATTTGATTTACAGGTCTAGTAATTAAATAAACCCTATGTAATAAATAAATCTAGAACAAACTTTTGAAACAAAAAATTTGAGATCCAAACATCAAAATTTTTATATCACATCATTTATGGTTTATATAATCAGAAATTGGCTTGTACAGCTCTGATCCATCAAGGGAGATCATTGGATGTACGGAGTAACTATGAAAACCAATATGGATTGGAGAATGTTTCCTATAGCAGGGCTTCGTTTCTCCCTGTTCAGGTAGAGAAAGGCATAATTCTGTCCCCTTCTTCTGTCCTCTTTATTGAGCTGAATGGAGTTGCTCACTGAGGAAAGAAATGCATGCCAGGTACAGCTTGGATCCAGTTTACCTGGGAGCAAGGGGATAATGCAAGGAGATTATCAGATCAGGAGTCTCACTGTGCAGCATCTTCCTCAGGACTTCTAGCTAGTTTATATCAAAGAAACCATTACATTAATTTTACATCAGTTAACATTTCAACTTAAATTCTTCAGCTACCTTAGTTTTGATTTTTTTTTTATTTTCATGTAAAATAACACAGGCACAAAATCAAGTGTGTGATAGGTAATTTATTTTTTTTAATAATCACAGAATTATTGATGAACGTTTCAAATCAAATACCTAAAGCAGAGAAATAATAATATCTTATAAAGTAGAGAATATTACCAAAAGAAAAAAAAATTAGTTTGCAAGGAGAGTATTATCTGTTATTTTTGGAATGTCTCTAAGATTCCTGTCTTGGCTGTATTTCAAGAATCTGTCTATAGGTTGCATTCCTGAGCCTATCAGCCTTGCAGATCAGTTAATAAAAGTCAATCAGTGATTGTTTAACTTGCCTGCTACTGCCTGAAGCAGAATTACAAAAGCTAAATGTATTCAAAACTCCACCAGGAGTTTCTGTCATCTAAGAACTCCAAGTGTATGACCTCATGGCAACTAAAAAATAAATATCCCACAACAGCTTGAAGAAACTTGCAGCTACTATGCATTCATGTCAACAAAATAAGCAATCACGCATGAGGAATAGCAATGTTTTTACTTTCTGCTCTTATAACAATTCACTTAGAAGTGAGAACTAACTGGCAAAAAGACTATGAATATGAAACAATTGATAAGGAGAAACTAACAAATGCAATTAATTAGAAAATAGTAAGTTGATTGCCAAGTGAGACAGGTTATAAGCAATATAGGATTGTCATATGCATCAGTCAGGTTCACTGTAGTTGCAATTAACTGTTCAATATTAAGCTTCCTCACATCTTCTGAATATCCTGACCAATTTACCATGTATTTCTACATAGTTCTGACTTTGAACTTCCATTAGCGTTCATTCTCCTATGTACTCAGCTGGGGTATATTTTTTTTTCATGAAGATGACTTTGAAATGCACTGAAGTAATTTGTTAATGCAAATTGTTTTTCTTTCATGAAATCACACACAATTTTTGTTAAATGTGAGGAGAAACACTGTGAGTAATTGCTGTAGGAGCCAGTCTGCAATGAGCTTTCATTAACTTTTAAGTGAAGAGGTGCTGTTATTCTTATAATAAACCAGTAGCATATCTTCTTATCTGTTGTTCTAATCTGTAGCTTTGACCTCAGAATCAGTGAAAATTTACTCATAGAATGTGAATTGGAGCTAGCAAAGATACAGATTTCTTTTTAGTTCAACAGTTCTACCAATAATATTTTAATATGCATTTTCTAGCAAAAAGATTAACACTTTTCACTAATCCATGCTCTAGAATCCTTAAGATTATATACATATAGCTTTAAGCTATAAAAACTTATCTGTATCTTGGTTCCACAATCAGAAATTTAATAATATATGCCTTTCACCTGGGAGCCTAGCAAAATTAGATGTTTGCAGTAGCCTTAGCAGCACAGTTGTGAGAAATTGGGCAACAGTACAGCAAAAACACAACAATACTTCCTAATTTGTATGCCGTTTTCCTTCAAAGATCAAGCAGCTTTTGCAACATAAGGGGTTTACGTGCCTAACACTGAGGATGTGGCACCATTGCAAAATAGTTTGGGAATGCAGCAGTGGCCTTGGCCAAGGAGGTATAGATAGCCTTGGCCAGCCCAGCCTAGCCCAGCAATACTATCAGTAGAAGAATATTAGGCCCGTTCCACATCGCATGCTGTTCCTAGTTTTCCTATTTGTCCTATTTTTCCTCTTTTTCAAGAGCTCAAATTTTAGAAGAGGCATGAATCTGAGCTTACATTAGAGAAATACTGAGGAGGTCCATGTTGCTTTTAATTAGCCTACACTATACTATTTAATCTGTGAAAAGTTACAGTTTAATATTAGGAAAGCGAGACTTAAATACCCACACTGCTGTGAAATTTTCCAAAACCAAGAGTCAAATTTGTGTTTTAGTTTCTCATGATCACTTTTTCATTGATAGGCATAGTGACTTCCACAGCTGATGTGGACTTATTAATACATACAGTTTAATTTCAGAATGCATAGTTCACTGTAAAAGGGGATTAGAATATCAATCAATATCAATGCATTGTATTATTCAGTTTTATTTTGTTCAGAATATTCAGATTATTATGACTAATAATTTTTTTTTAAAATCCTTACAATAAGCATCTCAATAAGGCTATCAAGAAGTAGCCTTACGCCTCGATGGAAACATTTTCATTCCCTCTGGCAATGAAGCTAACTCCGCTGAAGGCTTCAGTCAGTTCTGCTAGCTTTTCTCTTTCCTTTGGTTCGTCCAGCAGAAATTTTAAGGGAGTATCACCCAAATAGGTGCTAATGGTTCATTTCCCACTGAAGATTTCAAAGGGAACTGTTGAAATGGATCAGGCCACATGCAGTCTTGTTTTACAGTTACCAGACTTGTACCACTAAAAAATGTGGTGCGTTTATTTTAAAGCATGCTTTGCACCGCAGTTATGTGGAACAATGATCTGCTGAATTTAATTCACAGATCAAAGAGAGAGGAAATTAACCAACACGGTAAATTGATTATTTCATGGGTGACATAACCAAGGCAATGATTTATCTTAATAAAGAGCAACATCCCTCTAGTCCTTAACTGAATTCCAGCCAATGCAATAATACTCAGTTGTTAATGACTTTGATGTTGATGTGGAAAAGTGAATGACTGTATAATCACTGAAATGAGACCTCATCACAGTTGGAAATGTTTAAGCCAAATCATTTTGGACTGTGAAAAGAGCCCTGAGTGGTACAGATTGGCTGGATCCCAGATTTTCAGCCTTAACTAAACAGGGTCTGAAAACTTCATCATACTGCCATGCTTCGGGCTGGTCTGCAGCTCTGACAGCCCCAGAGAATAGCAGTTTAACATATATGTGTGGGCTCACTGTGGAAAAAATAGAATTCAACGTTTACAGAACACCATGGAGGTACATGAAACCTACATCACGCAGGTGATGAACTCGGAGAAACTTTGACTCGCAACCAAAACCAATGGCCAAAACTAACCAGGGGGGTGACCATGACACCCTGGTGACACTGAACAAGCTACAGGGCCAGGGTTGTGGCAGTTCAGGCACCGAATCCCAGGGACCATCTGCTGGTGGCGGCCCAGTCCACAGGCCAAGCTTCCCCTCGTACCCACCGCTCCCAGGAAAGGCACACCCTGGGTGGGGTACCTGCGGGGCTCGTGGCCAAACATGGTTATGTTCCAGAGAGCCATGAAGTGCTGGGATCAGCCCTGGTGGGAGCTGGGTGCATCTGCCACACAGCACCAATTATAAATACCTGTCTTTCAGCATCCACCTAATAGGTAGTTAATTAAATCCATCTTTAGGAGAAGGAACGGAAGAAAGGAAACAGAAGTCAAAAAGGACAAATTGTACTGAAAGCTTGTGTTTATACCCCACATCACTAAATATGGCTTAGAAGACTGAAATGCAGCACTAGTCACTCATAGCAGCCTTCACCTCCCCCTTTACCCTTCTCTGTGAACTCTTACAATAACAAACAGGCTAAAATTAGAGTTGCTTTATAGTATGTTAATTTGATTATCATTGTCTCGGCACTGATTGAAGAGCTCACATCAATAGGAGGGATCCCCTTTACATCAAGCCCAGCTTTCCTTGATGCTGATATTCAGCTCTTGGATCCAAGAAGGAAGTCAGGTAATTTTTTATTTTTTTTTTTTTTTTGCTCAGGTTTCCTCACAACCACTCAATTCCCAGAGAAAGATTCATAGCATTGGCATTGGACTATGTCTTGTTAACTCTTCTTTCTTTTTAAAAAGACAGGAAGAACACTTCCTCCCAGCCTGGCTTTGCCCCCTGCACACCATGAGCAATCAAGAGGCGATGAGGGAGGAAGAAGGTGATAGCAAATGACAAAGTTTGCAACTCCAGCTTTTCTAACCTCAGCAGAGAGGCAGCTGCAGGTAAGGCTGGAGGAATTCCAAGAACTCACCCAGTTTGAATACCACACAGCCCCCAGGCTCCAGAAACATGATACTCTGATGCTGATCATGTT
>VWZG01005437.1:0-13801 GCA_013396735.1 Grallaria varia | reverse complement strand
CATAATTAACCTGAGTTCAACAGACAAAGTCATTATAAAGAGAGTTCCAGAAAATCTGATCCCATTTTTCATAGTGTTCATAAATGCTGTGGAAGGTCCTTTGCATAACTATCAGTAATTACAATAAAGCATAAAATTTCTTCCTGAACAAAATTTTAATAAGTTTATTGTTTCCATCCAAACTGACGACAGCACATTTTAGTGAGTCTTTCACCTCCAGAAATTGTTTATGTCTCTATGTTTTCAATGTGGAAAAAAAATCTGCCTTAGCCATTAGAAAAGTAATGTTCTTCCAGCATTCTAGAAATCCACCTTGATTCCAGCTCATCAGGGAAGTTATCCCTTAATTCATTCTAATCTATGGGCTGTGCTAACCTGTGAGATGATTGTTGATTATGCATGACGAGTAATATTGATTCATATTACAATTGCATAAGTTTGATACATAGACCTACAGCCACACAATACATCGAGTACAGGATAGCTATATGCAGTTGCTTGGCCACATTTAATAACTTCTGAAATGTGTTCAGGAACAGAATTATAATAAGAATTTGTTTTTAAGAGGTGATGATAAAGAGATGGCGGCTGTTGTAGTCACTCTGCATTGTACAACATTGTAAGAATCAACAGATTTCATCTTTCAGAAAGGATAAAATGTCTGACAGACCAAAATATGCCAGGTGGTGCTAGGTAATGTTAAAATTTTTCTTCCATATTTGTGTTTCCCTCAACTACAACACCCCGTATTTAATGAGGAAGCCAATTCCGTAGCATTACTTACCAAAAAGTACAGTGCTTACAACAGTGTGTTATTATGAGAGAAAGGAGTTGTATAAATCAAGAATTTCTTCCCTCCTCATTTGTTATAGTCTAGTAACACACAATATGTTTAGACAAATACTGCAACTAGGGTTTTTTATCAGTACTTAGATTGCTGGTATTACTTCCTATCTGCAAATAGAATCATGTGAATCTACTGACTTGAAAATGCAAAAGGATTTGGACCTAACTGCATTAAGAACAAGAAAGATCAGAAACAGTTTGAATATTAGAATTTTGTTGCAATTTTCCTGTCTTCCACTTAAAAAAAAAAATCCTCAGAAATCTACAACAGAAGAGGATCACAAGAAATAAGGTCTATGAAAATCCAGTTTGTATTTAAGGATAGGGCTACTTGTATGCAAAAGATGGATAACTGTCTTCATATATGATTTCCTTGGTGATGGTAGTGTTTACCTCCTGGTTCTGCATATTAGTATTGAAATCTATTTTGTATTCATTAAGAAACCCAAACACACAAATAAGGAAATGCTCCATAGTGGCTAAAGCAGAAATTGAATGCCCAATGGAGGAATGGAAAGCTGGAATAAAATTCCTTTGTTCTTATTCACTTAGCATTATGAGTGATTTGTAAACATCAGGGACTTTCACAGGGTCTAGATAGCACCTTACTGAAAAATTATTTATGGTCCCATGGGTAGATACTAACTTCTGGTTTCATACTACCAGCTGAATGTAATTGGGTGTCATCACAGGAAAGTTTGGTTTTGTCAGAGTTTTAAGAAGCAACTTTTAAATGGTAAAAGCCCGAGAGTGTTCTCTGTGAAGAAAATGTTACTGTCATATTTACTTTGCCATATTTATTTTGGTGTCACCAGGCAAGAGCTGTCTTCTGAAGTGGATCAAATGAAATGTTAATGATACGTGGGGTGACATGTAATAATAGTGTGTGAAAGTTCTTCACTGAATACTCGCAATGTAAATCCAAAACTTACATAACTTCTTCACTGGTCAGTATCATTTAGCAGCAGCTGTGAAAAATCCCACACACTGATGAAAGAGCTGCAGAAATTACATAACAGGTTCTCTGGAAGGTTCATGCTTTGCTAGTTTCCCTCTTGAATTTATTGCTTCAAATTGAGGGACAAATTTAATGCATACTCTCCACAATCAGAAATTGTACTTGACTAAAAAGTTTCTAATTTCCATTCAAACAATATACTCGTCTTTCCAAAGGAAGGTAGTCTCTTTATTCCTACTTTACTGTATGTTGAATGATAGAACAGAATCCAGATATACAGCCAGATTCATTATTGGGGACGCATCTTACTCGGTGTACTGTCCCTTGAGATAAGCTAGGTAGGGCTACATTTCAGGCCATCTAATTAGCTGCAGTCCCTCAGCAAGTAGGAAATGAGAGAATTTTCCCTTGCATATGCTTTCTTCCAAGGAGATTTCACCTACAATGATTAAGCTAATTTCCCTCCATGTTTCCTCCCGTAATTTATTATTGTGTAATACTAAGATGCCTGCAATGGGTTTGTTTAATAGTGTGGGGGCAGAAACAAATAGCGCAGCAATCTCTTGAAGACTGCACTTTCTGCTACTAAATTATCAATCTAATACTTAGTAAGTTTTGAGAAGTTCTGCTGCTAATTTAACTTAGAAGCATTTGTAGCTCTTCCTTACCTTTGCTTTTCACTCTGTGCGATTCCCAGTGACTCATACTGTTTCCCTCTCCACCAAAAATCTCTTTTTTCTTGTACTTTTGATGGTGATTAACCATTGAAGTTATAACTATGATGTTTAATACAATAACAGATAGCTTCACAAATTTTGACAAGAAGATCTAGCTGTATACCAGGGAGTCTTTACTGCCACAAACAACTAGTAGAAGACAGATTCAGCTTTCGTGATTCCTGTGATGACAAAATACGCAGTACAAATGGGGGTATCTTCTCTTAGCCTTCAGATAAAGCAAAGTATTTATTGTGAAGAAGGAGCAGTTGTTATGGGACATTAAGTCCCCAGGTCACAATTTATAATTTTGGGGAAGGGACCATTACAGCTAATGAGTTATTAAATTACTCTTAAATCAAGTCAGCTTAAGGTAGATAGGTGGATATGGATAGAGGTATGTATAAACGAATGCATTTATTCAAATCACCTAAACGACACAACTTCGACTGGTGCATTAACGTCTCCTTGTTACGCCAAGAATTTCATAATCTCAGCTGGATAGTAAACAACAGTATGAAATGTAAAGTTCTTCACCTTTGGTGGATCACTGGTATTCTTCAGTAGGAAATTCATCTTCTTCCCTGCATAGATACAAAATATCTATCTATAAATAAACTGTATAGGACATTGACATCTAAACTGCCTGATTGTACTCAGCTCATCAATGGCTTGCAACTGAGACAAACTGCCATAACAATGTCTGTCCCTGTATAGTCACTGTGGGGTAACAACAGGGTCACAAATCAAAATTAGGCAACTGTTTTCTACCTTCTCCCATAATATAAACAGCTAAACTCATTGAGATGACCACTATCTGGTCTTAATTAGGGAGATTTCTTTTCGCCTTCCTAAAAGATCAGGCTCTAACTACAATGACCAATGTTAAATTTAAGTGACCGAACTGTTGCCTCTCTTTTCCACAAAAATAAATGTCATCTGAGGAAGGAAATGTTGATTTAAAGTCATCTTCAATTTATATTTTCCACTTTCTCACCACTATTTCTAAGGCCCCTTTGTTCAATTGGATTTGAAGTACCAAGCACAAAGGACTACCAAGATCTACCGGAGGTTTTAAAACCAGGATTCTCAGGTTGATAGGAAACCTGAGCTCAACTGCATTTCTTAGAAAGTTCTACATCTTTCTTCAAATGCAGAAAATCAACCTGACTTTGTAAACTATGAAAATGTGTTAAACCCACAAAAGTAATACAGATCCACACTTTGAATCCCAGAAAAATTAATGTTTTTCCCCAGAGAGCCTATGATCTCATTTTTATGGAGACAGCATCTGAAAAACAACAGTGCTACCTTAACAGAACTGGCAAGAAAATATACTGACACTGATAAGCATGATAAACTATTACTGCCATACTCTATTTTGGTACAACAGCAGTATATTACATACACATAAAATTAACTTAACCAGGAAGGCACATTTTTCAGAAAATCAGGAAAACAAATTCAGTTTTATAAATAGTATGATCATGAAGTCATTCAAAACAATGGACCTTCCTTTCAACTATAAAAAGGTTCCAATGTATTTTTATGAGACCAAATATAAAAAAAAAAAAAAGGAAAAGGAAAAATCCTTTTCATTGAACATATGCTATTCATGTTGGTTCTTTTCCCTTTAAAGATATACTATATGCAAATAAAGGTGAATTACAGTACATGGAGCTGCACACTGACCAGCAATGAATTATTATTAACAATCATTTTATACATTGGTAAATGCCACTGGTTTGGCTTTTTGTGGGGTGACAGATTTTGTGCTTTGTCTGGACTTCACCCCTTATAAACTTTAGGAAATGCTGAAAAACATGTGGCTACTCATCATCAAGTTTAAATAACCTTGCCCTGCATGAGAACTGCAACTGTTCCTTCCAAAATAAAAACAAAATAAGGAAGGGGTGCAGAGGTTCCTCTCCCCCTTGCCAAAAGAATATGCTTCTGTGTCCTGTCCAGGCTCCAAGAGGAGGAAGTTGGGTTCAGTTGGCAGAGTGCCAGTATCATGGTCCAGGAGAATAGAACTCCATTGCCTGTTCTTGTACCAATGTCCTGTGTGAACTCAGACAGCTCAGAGTCCCCTCCCTGCCCCTGAAAAAGGAGAATAGCACTGTCCTAAAGCCAGCTGTGGCACAGATAATTAAATACCAGGCTGCAAAGTGTCCAGACTGTATGAGAGGCACGGGCACAGGCACAGCACTACAATCATTTCTGTCCTTAAGTTGCCTCACAGAAGTATTACTGCACAACATACTTGGAATATACAAATACACTTTCTCTTTCAAATTATCCAACTTACTCAAAAGAACATTTCTTTTTTCCCCTTCCCAATTCTTCTCCAAAGCTTGCAGGCAAAGTGCCACTCAACATGGATTAAACACTCTAGCAGATCCAGGATCATAGCTTATTTGCTTTTGCTTCTGAACATAATCAGTCTCTCTATAATGGAGAAAAACACAGATAAAACTGTTTGAGTCTAACTATTTCAACATTTCGCTCTTCATAGCACTGAGAATAACAAAGTCTGAAGGTCTGGCATTGTCACATCACAACCTAACATTACCCATTCATTTAACCACTGTTATTGGACAATAAACATTACTTCTCTTGTTTCTTGAATAACCACAGACATGGCTGTGTTAGGGTACCTAAAACAAAATCTTTTTTGACCTGGGGATTTGAGAAATGTTTTAAGTTTATAAGGGAATAGGACTGGGAGGGTCATGGTACTGCTTTTAGATAACACACACTTGATGTTATGTGTTGTATTGTTCCAGGCAGAACTTCTCTACTTAACTCAGTGATCCATCTTCCATTTTTGTGATTCTGTCTTTTCTTCCATACATTCTCATTTCAATTTAATGCAAAAACTAATACTTGATTTATTTAATTGAAACATATTACTTTAATTAAACTTAGAAGTACTCTTAAGAAGAGTACTAACATATTTCCTTGTTTAACTTAGTATTTTTATGTAAACATGTAAAAAAGGGAAAAAAAGCTAACTAACAAACATTTGAAATAAAGCCATTTAATCCTCATAGTAAAGTATTTTCCTGTAATTATTTCATTCTCCATTTATTCACTGTATGTCCAGAAAAAAAAAAGGGGGGGATGAAAAATGGCCATTTCAGTGACCTTGTGTCCCTCCCTTAGAGGAAGACAGCTGACAGGTAGATATATGAACAGTTTGTTATTGTAGATTCAGATCGTGTGATTATCTCTGACTCAACTTCTGGGGTTTTATCTGGAATTCCTGTGGCAGGTCAAATTGTGTACAACTCCATGTCTTTACCTTGTAACAACCCCAGGTTAAAAATAATACATAATTACAATTGCAGTAATACATGACAGTTACCAAAATTTCTGCCCGAGTTGAAAAAGTGACGACAAGCTCTAGATTTAGGATGATCCAAAAAATATGTCTCAAAAAGTAGACTTCAGTTTAACTGCGAAGATGTTATGAGTCTACCTATACTTTTTTGATGCAGTAAGTACAGAAAATAATTGCTACTAACTTTCTTAATGAATAAATCGTACACATTTTCTCATCTTGAAGCATATTATGTGATCCTGCCAAGTGACACAGTTTTAAAATACCTTGCTGGAATTGCCTGGGACCTATTTGATGAGAAATGACAAGTATTCACATCTAAATCTCTTACATATGTTTAGAATATATGTATATATTTATTCATTATAAAATAAGTAAAATATAACATATGAATCAGTGTCACTAACATTTATAAAGTACTCTAATATCCTCTGGGATCCTCTTAGTTTGTAGAGAGACTGACACACATTGTATTTTGTCTAATCTTCCAGCTTCTTCAACCAATATCAGGTTATATTTCCTTGCCTCTCCTAAACAAACTTCAAATTCTGTCATGTTCTTTGCTAATAATTTTTGCTACATTAGCCCTCTTCAAAAGCTTTATTATTTTCCTCAGCAGCAGCCAAAAAGGGTGAACTTTTAATCTTTGAGAGCTATGAATAAGTATATCTCATTTCTGAACACATCCTACTAACCTAGGATGAGATCACCTCTGGCCTTTCTTACAGCAAAAAATAAACCCACTTTATCCCTCTTCCTCATCATTCATTTCCTGGCAGAGGTTTGCTGATGCTTTGCTTCCTTCTCATTAATCTCTACCTTCTGACCCCCCACTACAGCTTACCTATCATTCTTGGTGTAGCGTTGCAGGATTTCTCCAATTTCCTGTGGGTATGCCTTCCTAGCAAGACACAGAAACCGGGAGAGAATTGTGACAATGCACTATAAAATGAACAATGCCCATGTTATTGAGGACTAAGGGAAGAATGGGGGACAAGAGTTCTGTTATTTTTTCTCATGTCTCAACACAAAATTAGCCTTCTCTGCACATAAATGCAGGAAAACAAGACATCTCCTTCAAACTTGGACTTCAAACTGTAAGTCAGAGAAAGAACCTATTTTGAGTGGTTTGCCATGGCTTGCTCCTGTGTTTGTGCTGTAATTTGTTTCTTCTCAGTAGCACTGGTTTACTGGGATTTCCTGAAAAGTACCAAGAAATAAAGCAAAATAAATGGATCTTAAACCCAATAAATAGCATTTCATAAGAGACTACTTTTATAAAGCAGAAATATATTTTTTTGTATTTTTTCCAGTTACAGAGGTGCACAACCTTTCTATGAAGGCTTGGAAAAGAGACATATGAAAGAAAGACATTGAAGGGGACTACTGCCTGAACAAAGGCATTTGAATGCACCTTTTGCGTAGATCTCTCCCAGTTTAGGTGCTCTATGGTGTCACCCTTGCCTCCAACCATCACTCCGGAAGCAGTCAATACTTCCACAAGTCTTGTGGCATACCTCCATCTCCACAGAAGTATCTCAGGTATCTCAGGACATCTCAGATCACACTAGACGTTTAATTGAGCAGCAGGGGACCACCCTTCACAACTGTGTGCTGTGAGCCTATTGAGCCCAAACTCGATAAATACACTACAACCCCACTCTGCTGTGCAGGCAATGTACACCCAACCTCAGACTCAGTGTTTTTGTGTTTGTGTTGGCATTTGACGAGGCCACTGCAGGAGGACAAAAGAATTATGGCCTCACTGCAAAGTTTTGGACTGATACACTTTACCTTCTTGGTTAGGAGCATAATTTAGAGAAGAATACATGCTAAAGCAGCAAAGCTTGGAAATGGGTACAGGGAAGGTGAGGTCCTTGCTCCCTAAACCAACACTTGCCTTCATTGCTTCTTGTTGTCTCAAGTGCCAAAGGGGATAGATTTTTTTTTACCTCCTCCCCATGTTTTCCATATGTCTGCCCATTACACTATCTAAATTCAAAGTGCATAAAATTACTTAATGTATTTAATTTTTAGAAAATACACATATAAAATTTCCTTAAAACCAATTGGTTGATTTAGAAGAATGTTCATAGCCAAAGTGACATTATTCCAAATACTAGCTCTTTCCCAGAAAAAAACATGATTGATTAAAATCCAAACTGTTTAGAGAATACACTTTGCTGGGTGACCTGTAGAGTTCATTGTTGTGAAAATGGCCCTTAATTTTTTTTTATTTTGACACCATACTTCACTGGAGAACTTAAAGTGCTATAATGTCATGGATGTTGAAATAAATGTAAAAATGAAAAGGAAAAATTAGCCTACGAAACAAGTTACCTCTCATTTAATGGTGATACTGTATAAGAAAGTTGAAAGATGGTAAGATGACTGCTGACAATGGAAGACTAGAAAATAAAAGAAATATCCCATAAGCTATGGATTTTAAGAATATAGAAAAAAAAAATCTGATTTAAAAGGTTTAGTCCCAAACCCTTTGCGTCTTGCAAAGAAAGATGCTTATATAGTTGGACATTTTGAGTCTCCACTCAATATGCCAATATGCTGGCATATAGTGACTGAATTAGAAATATCAATTCACCTTCTGTCTGGATTTAAAGACAATATATTTGGGTGCAAATTCAAATGAAATTAATTGCCTACCCTTCTGTAGAGACAAAAATGCGAGGAGATATAAGTGAAAAAAGAATTACAATGTACTAAATGGGCTAAAAAAGCAGTAACTACAAAGACAGGGGAGAATGGTTTACATATAAAAGAGGAAATACGCCCAACTTGTGGCATTCCCACCCCCGGGGAAAAAAGGGGAAAACAAAGATGGTGGAGGGTCATCCTTTCTAAAACCACCCCCCTCATGGCACCGGCAATGCCTGTTCAGCTTGGTAGGGCTTGGGCTCTGCTGGTTTTTGGTTTTCTCCCCATAGCTGGGGTGAGAACCAAGGGACTGCTGTCTGGTGGCAGTTCCCACACAGCTGTGAGCATGGCAGCAGCAGAAGTGCAGGGGTGACCCCAAATGACTCCAGCTGCATTGCAGTCCCACATCCCCTTGGCTTTGGTGTGGAATGCCATCAAGCCAACAGTGGGGTGGCAAGGGCTAGGCACTTGATAGCAGTGGCATGGGGTCCCTCTGCAGCCCCAGCACCTGCAGTCCTGGCAAGAGAAGTGTGAAAAAACCTGAGCCCCACCCCTCTCTTCTGTTTTTCTGACATGGCTTCCTTTTTTTTTTATCTCCTGCAATTCCTGCACTGGCTGAGCCCTTCTTGATGTAATGGTATGAATATTCATCACTAAAATTCCCTGGTTTTGTTACCGTAACACTGCCTAACTAATATGTACTGTTCAACATAAGGATATTGATTCTGCTTGCACGTTTCTGACTTCTTTTAGTCTTATTGTTTGTTGCATCCATGGGGAGAAACACTCACCTATTGTGTGAATGCTGTTATTCTAATGATGAAAGCTGGCCTTCATTAATTGCAAAGGAAAAAAATGAACAGTTATCAGAAAAATAAACAATTACAAAAAGACTGACTGACCATAGGAAAGAAAATAAAATACCATATAAATAATTAATATATATCATATTATATAATATCTTCTCTTTGTTGGCCTGAGTTACTGCTCTTCCTTCACTCATAAAATGTTCTCTCCAGTTTTGTTCCTTCATACAGAATATTCTACCAGTCTTTTTATGGAAGAAATAACTCAGTTAACATCGTAACTGCCAGCTTCTTCTAAGTGTCTATAATGCACATATTTACATAACTCTGCATGGTTTCGGTTGCAAAACATTATGGTTTCTGAATCAAAGCACCACATAACAAATGCTTAAGACCATCCTTAACCAAGACAATACCTTCACTGATGCTGAAACACAAGCAAAAGGCAATGATTTTATAAATTGAAGCATAATGAATACACTTTTCCAAAAATATTCTGTAACAAATACAAATAAAAAACAGGACATTTCCCTATTGTCATAACTTATGTTGTCGTGTCAAAATGCCTCATTGAACTGAGGAGCCTGTTGCTACAGATAATATGCAGATGAAGTAAGAAGCAGGAATATCTCACATCTGCTTAAGCAAAGCAGACTATACAGAAGTAGCTGCATGGAAGCATTAAGTATTTTACCAGCATGACAATGAGAAAGTACACTTAAATTGGTGAGTTACATGATGAGAATACTGCTGAAGTTTTAAGCCCCGAGACCTAGCTAGATAGCTGGTTTTGCTGTCCATTCAAGAATGTTCTCTGCTTTTATCTGTTCCGCTCATGCTGCATGCATCAACATTGTAAACAGTGTCTCTGTTCTGGTCAACAAGAACAATCAAATAATTGCTGCACAAGTGAAATAAACGTTTCACCAAAGGATGTGTTTTTTGTTGTATCTGTTCATTCAGAGTCATCATTAAGGTCATAAAAATTGTCAAGTCACTTTTGTCAAGATTTGAAAATGAAAGACTTAACAGTGTGGGTGCCCAGACTCTTTTACAGAGATAAATTTCTTGTCTCTTAGTAATATCAGCATAACCGGATAAAACACTAACTATCAGAAGGTCCTAAACACCTCCTTCTGGAAACAAGCTTCTTCAAAGCAAGTCAAGATCTGAGACCTTAGAAGTAAATTTTTTAATCTTACTGAAACTACATCTGGTTTTATACTTTGTGGCAGAACTGGAATTGGAATTTACCGATAAAAGAAAATATTTGTCTAATTCATGAAGATGATGAAACCTGAACTATCTTCAGAAAAATGAAACAATTATCTCCTTGCATTGATTAAATTGTAGTAAAATAAATTACTTGATTCTCTGTAAAATATATCTAGATTTCTTTTAAACCCATACCTTCGGTACTGTCTTCATGTACAACCGTAAGAACTCTGTAAATTTCTGTTACTTCTGAACTTTTGATATCATGAGCATTCAGAAAGACACATGTGATGTACTATTTTGGCCTTGGACCTACTCTTGCCAAGCAAGCAACTAGGGCATCTCTATATTCCCTGTTTGTTAAAAAAAAAAAAAGAAAAAGTATTTGTAGTGTATTGATGATTAACATAAAGAACCAAGAGTAGTTAACTAAAAGAAGTGGTTGCACAACCACGTTTCTGCCCTATAAAATCATTTGGGGCAGAAAAAACAATAGAGAAGACACCTGAAGCATAAAGACCTGCCTTGAACTCCTTAAATCTGCAGGAATAAAATAATGTTTGGATTATTCCACAGGTTAAATGAGGTTTCATATAAATCCCATCTATAGATTACAGTTTATCAAAAGACAAAACTGGAACTACACCTGCAGAGAGAAGAGGGGCCTTTTCTTCTCCTTATCATGCAAGAATTGGAGCACCACCCATAGAGGTGGTACTCAGCCCACAATAAGGGTTTTCTTGTGGCTTCTTCTCCCTCTAACCATTGATTATTAATGCAAAACTACAGAGGCAGGCTAATGAGAAGATCTAGCAGAATGAAGTAGAAGTAGCCAAACCAGATAATTTTTTTTTGGCTACAGGTATCATTTGTTGTTTGGTTCTAACTTGTCCTCCCTCTATGGAATTTTCATCTCAGCTTTTCTTGACCCTCATATCAGTTACACTTCACTCCATTTTTGCATCTTTCTGTTCCCTGAGCAGAGTTGCAGGGCCCATTAGGAGAGGGAGGACCTGTGCAGATATGAGGCTGTTTCCCAGTGTCATAATCAGAAAAAGTACTTGGAATGCTGCTAGTGCTGACAAGATCACCATCGCCATGTTAGACCGAATGCGCCAGTAACCATCCTAAGCCCTCCCTCCCTGCTTTCAGCCAGAAATTATGGAACTAACATTTGCTGCCATCACATTGTTCACACTACTGTTCTGTGTTATGCCTCATCATTCACCCTGTTGATTCAGATTATAAACTCTCTAGAGGTGGGACCATCTGGTATTCTCTGTTTGTAAAGAGCCTAGCACAATTAGGTCTTATTCTGGGCTGACACACAATCATAACAAAAACAACCAATAATAAATAGTTTTATCTCACCGGTTAATTTTTTTATTTTTTTTTAATTCTCAGTGGATATTCAAAACAAAAGGGAAAATAAAGACAAGATGAGGAACAAATTCAGGTTATCCTCTACATAGTCACCTTTTATCCTATGCACTCTTATTTCACTTTCCATTTATGCAATAAATAACAGCTTTAATATACAGGTGGGATTAAATCAGATATGAGTTGATTTCCTACAGTTTTTACATACAAAGGTGGAGACCTACCTAAAACTCATAGAACTCATGCTGCAAAGTACAGTGATGAGAGTAATTACTTATAGCATAAGGTTAGACAATAATATAATTTAGCTAATTACTCACAGCTTGGGGCCCATTTTTCCAGTATGGTGGACAACAGCATGCATTTATTCTCCATAACAACAATAATGGGATACTAACAGTAATGAGATACATCATTAACCCTATTTTATTCATTGTTAATTTTCATAATACCAATAAAAAAGATCATTAACCTCTGTTCTGTTTAACAGCTAATCAGCCATTTTAGTTAAATTAATGTAATATAAAACACTGAGAATTACTTTGTTTGGCTAGATTTCCTCTCAGGAGGAGAAATTTTCCTAATGTTTATTAATACGAGTTTACTCAACAAGTGTCAAAACATCAGTGACAACATGGAAAAGTTTCCAAGGCAATATGCAGTGTTTAAACAAATCTCTTTAATCTTAATTATTTGATAATATTTTTTTTAAAAAGGCACCTTTGCTATTAAAACATATATTAAATATGTGTGCTTGTTTAAAAGTAAACCAGCAGGAGAAATGAACCCAACTCAAAAGAGTTTAGAAGTCAGAACTACAATTTAATAAAAAAAGATTATAATAGATACGCTGATACAAAGGAAAACTGGTTTTAGCCCACAAAACCCGGTTGTACAACCCAGCTCCCTGGGGCACAAACAGAATGGTGCTCACCAGCCCCTGTGCTGAGCACCACATGGTCCCCCTGAGTCCAAAGCAAAACAAAAAGGAAAACCTGTTTTCCTTCCAGAAGGTTGGTGGTCACAGGCTGGTCGAGAGTTGCAGTCCTGTTGAGGTTCTGGTCCTCCTCTCAATCTGACAAGTGAGTCCTGCAAGTCCGCAAACCCCAAGCTTATATATGCTTGGGTTCAGATGGGAATACCCAGTACCTTCCCCAGGGTGATGGATTTCACAATGGGCAATTTACTCAGTGAGTCACAGGATATCTTGGTCTACTTGATGGCCCATTAGCAGACATGACCCCTCAGGTTGGGTGTGAGAGTGCTAATGACTCCCCGAGGGGAGTTATCACACCTGAATCACTGGTGTGAAGGCAGGGAACCTTCTTATCTCTGTTTTCTCACACACCCAGTTCATAGCCTGAGGTGTCAGGTGTGTCCTGGGCAGCTGCTGCAAACAATGCATCATTAACAGTTCATGACAAATGGCAGAGAGGGCACGGAATAGGCAGTTCCAGTTATACCCACACAGTGATAAACTGGTCTCAGCCGCTATAACTAGGACAATATGTTTGATAAATTTTCCCTTTGATTATTCTGTTACATTCTGGACTTCAAATATCACTTAAATTTGGGTGTTTATAGATGTAAGGTTTGGTTCAGTCTTAAACGTCATCCTTTCTTTACAAAAGTAAGAGCTAAATCTACCTCTGTTAGTGAAGGCAAGCTGAGTTAAGGGGAAAAATAAAGAGTATATATTTCTGCTTTTTTTACATAAATGTCCCAATGAGCAATACAGGTAAACCCATAAACTGATATTTTGAATAACTTCTAGTGACTTGTAAAAGACACTTCTCCACAGACACCCCCTTGTCGTGGGGGAGAAGCTTGCATGACTTTATGAGGTTGTGAGCTATGTGGTGGTTATGTCTCTGGTAGGGTC
>VWZG01005436.1:0-10765 GCA_013396735.1 Grallaria varia | reverse complement strand
TCTGTAAGACTTTTTTTTTTTTTACTTTGCTTGATTTTCTTCAGATTACAGATCTTCTATTTACCCTTCTTTTGAAAACAAGCAAAGATAATGGGACAGTAACGAAGACTTCAAATTTCATGGTGCATGCCACTTAAGTTTAAAGGCCTTCACATTCTAATCATAGATGTTTTACTTGGTAGGAGATATTTGTAGTTATCAAAGACTTGGAATCAGTATGAGGTGCAATGTTAAGCCATATGACATCTAAAAGAAGTATGAGTTATTATCCATAAGTTCGAATTCCCTTTATGATGTTCTAATGGATAAGAAAGAAAATTCCTAGAGGCAGTTGTGTGAAATCAGGTATAGGAATTTTTTTCAGTGCTGTGATTTTCAGCATGGGGAAAAGAAGCCTTTTGGGAGAATTCATTGCATACTTTCACTACATAAAGGAGGCTTACAAAAGGAAAGAGAGTGACTTACAATACAGACAGATAGTGACAAGGCAAGGGGAGACCATTCTGAACCGGAAGAGGGTGCATTTAGATTAGATATAAAGAAGAAATTCTTTAATATCACCTTCAGTGGTGAGGCACTGGAACAAGTAGGCCAGAGAAGTTGCGAATGCCCCATCCCTGGAAGTATTCAAGGCCAGGTTGGTGGAGCTCTGAGCTACCTGGCCTAGTAGAAGGTGTGCCAGTCCATGGCAAAGGTGTTGATACAAGACCATCTTTAAGGTTCCTTACAACCCAAACCATTTTATGATTCTATGATTTAGTTTCTGCCACAAGAAGTGTGGAAATTGAAAACTGGAGAAGGAACAGAAAAGTTCACGTGTAAAACTAATGACGATTGCCTGGGCATTAATGACTGTATAACATAATTTAAATTTGCAGGTTGCATAATCACTTTGAACTCCAGACAGCACATTATACACATATCTTCAAGACTTTATATACTCCAGCTTGCTAAAGAGCATATGTTTCATACATGTGTATGTACTACGACATTTAAAACATACAGCTAATTTCAATGCTCCTTGCATTTTCTCTGTCAGATTCTCTACAAAACAACATACTGCTGTCTGGGACAAGATGCTTGATCACACTGCAAATGTATTGCTGTATATATATATATATTTATGCATACATATATATAAGTATGGCCAGTATTGTGCCATATAAAGACAAGGAAAATGAATGTGTTCATATGTAAACTTCTATTCATTAAGATTTCATGTCCTTTCTGACCTGATTTTCCTCCGCTAGAGGAAGAATCTACAGTTGACTTGTTAAACTGACATGTCAAAATTGCAGGCTTCAAACCCACTGTCTTTTCTACTATGAGGTTCTTTGAGTTGTTTTTGTTCTCCTAGGCTTTCACAGTGCTCTGAATATCGGTGATGAAAATATCACTTTAATTTTTGCCTCTTTACAGTAAAACAAAAATAATGTTATCTCCCATTTCCTCAGGAAAAAGACAGTGCAACCTCTGTTTTGTGGGGAAAAGGAATAATTGTAAGGTTAATGTTCTAACAGATGCATAATAAAAATAAGGGGGTGGAAGGAATTTTTCAAAAGGCATCTACTGAGAAAGAAGGCTATATTGCCTGTGGTATGCACTGGAAGTTGTTGCAGAAAGAGGAAAATTGGCCTAGTGATATGGATTTCATCCACGCATATTTCTGGTATTGATTTCATATGTAGTGCCTGATAAGTGAATTAGATCAAGGATATGGAGGACCTCTATTTTCTGCATTTTAAGTTTTTGAAATCAGGTCTCTACTTTTCAGATGAAAGTTATCTACAAATGAAACAAATAGAAATATGTTTATAGTCACTGTGGGTTTTTTAGCTGAACCTGCACCTGGAGTTTAAAAGCAGTGCTGGATACACAGAATACTTGTCTGAAGATAGTGTACAAAATGCTTCATTATGTTTACATGAAAATAATTGGACAGTTAGGATCTACTGTTCTGTAGGTGAATGAGTATCCAGTATGGAACAGAGGCAGTTGTGCTGCAGAACACTGCTGTAAATTCAAAGAGTAACTCTAAGATAATAAGTTGTAGGAACATTTTATTTTATATAATAGTTTAAGAATGCTGTGATGCTTAAGACAATTTTTTAGAATATGTCTAAACTCCATGCAAATGTTATATAGTATTATCAGAGCATGCCAAGAAATATTGGTATACAATCTGAAGCTTTTCTTTACTTTGAATACATCACATGCAGTGTTTGGGGTGTGAACTTAGTTCTGATAAGTCACTATTTTATTTTTTGGTCAACTCAAGGTGTGTTAACTGTATTTGCTAGGTGAGTACATGTTATTTTACTCATATTTTTGTACAGAAATACGAAAGCAATCACAATATCAACTATGTATCCCTCTCTTTCTCTTTTAGACTCTTCAGTTGAAGAGACACCCTAAAACAGATAGGAAATTTAAGACCTATTAGTATATATTCTACAATGGAAGAAAATATATTTGAACTCATTAGGATATTTTCCTCTCTAAAAAGAATGACACAGCCTCCTAAAGTGGAAATATTAATTTGCTTATGAATTAATTGCATACCTAAGGTCAGGTTTCTGTCAAGATTTCTGTCAGAATTGTATACAGCTTTCATGATCACATATATATTTGTATTTAAAATTACCTTTAAGGTCATGGAGGGAGGAGAGAAAATAAGATAATTAGATTACAAAATTCCTATCAATGTCTTTTCAGTAGAACATGAGTAAAATGAAATGGATAAATTATTCGTTTAATTGGGAGTGGTGTTGAAGAGGTACTTCTTAGTCCTTTCTCTATTTTGACAAGAACTTTTGTATGAAACTGCTTCTTTTCTTGCAGATGTTTCTGCATGACACAAGTAGTTTTTGAATGAGAAACCAGAGTAAAGATAGTAATAAAGTTCCAGGGAAGCCAGGAATTTACTCAAATATACTTCTAAGGAGCCCTTGGAATTTATATATGGATGGCATCCATCATCGATCAGTCACCTTTTTGAGAGTTATATTCTCTGGGATTAAATTTGTACCCTGTATACTGAACCCTGCACACTGCATCTGTCAAGTAAACCATAGCTTTGCTCAGAGCTTTCTCGTAACCTGGGTAAAATTTTCTCTTTCCAGCATATTGGAACACCGTTTTCTTTTCTTTTTTTTTTTTTTTTTAAAGAAACCCCTGTGAATTCATCCATGATAACTGTTGCAAATAGAGCCAGTATAAAAAACAAAATTAAATCCAGTAGACTAAGTAGTAATGAATTACCTGACTAATCACTGTAGGCAGTGGTTCTTTTTATTAAGTTTTCCATTTTGAGTACAAAAGCAGATTTGGGTCAACTGGAATACTATTCCATTGTGTGATCAGTATGATTCTACACGCAGATCTTTGCTGGAAATAACTTTTTTTTTTTAAATTACCTGAAAATATATGTACTCATCACCTCTGTCTTCTACCAAAATTGTATAATAAAAGTTAGTTAGTGATTTTGGCAGCCATTTCTTCAATTAAGAGGTAATAGATGTAGAAGAAACATGTTATGAACACATTTGAAGAAACTTTAAAGCCTGTGAAGAATGTGAAATGTAATGTGTATTTTAGAGTTAATGAAGCAAAGATCAGCTTTTGGTTACTGTTTAGGTTATTCCTTTGGTTTAGTTCCCATTAGCTGCATTGATTTCAACAAAGCATGATCACGACGACTCTGTGCTCTTCTGTCCTTTGTTTCATGCCTCTCTCAGAGCAGTAGACCAACCGCCCTCAGTGTTCCTGCTCTTAAGGTGTGCAGACAGTTTGTTTCTGGTCAACTTGGTAGTGCGAACACTCCTTGCTGATCTTTGCTTTTCATTTTTCCACAAGTCAATGTAAACAGTAACTAAAAAGTTTGGCACACAAGAAAATAATTGATTTATTGTCCTGAAATTATTTTGTCTCTGATCCTTCTATGACAAAACTATTTGTATATTTGAATATCCTTTTGGTTTGGGGGCAGGATTATAGTATCTTGAATATCTCAGATTAGGAATTGGTGGTGTACTACAGGCCCTCTTTCTCCAAATAGTTTTGGGCATGATTAAAAACAACCTTTTGGCTTTGATGCTCTCTCAGACTCTAGAAAAAAAAGTACGTTTTCTTTTTATACTGAAAATTCTGTATCATCATTAAGATTTTGAGATTGCTGTAGTTGTAATTCCCATGAGAGAAGCTGCAGCTTCATTTGGTAAAAGTTTGAATACTAAATTACAGTATCTGTCTTTTCAACCCCTTTTCTACTGAACATGACTTCTGTAAGTTTTTATATATTTGACACAGTTTTGGTGGTGTTTTTTATTTTGTGCCTTTAGATTGTCATTAGTTAGAGTGCCAAATTGAAGAACAAACCCAGCTGATAACACAAGCAGCAGTCCCTTTGCCTTTTCCCCTTTTCCCCTTTCCCCCTTTTTCATTTTTACCCATTCCCCTTTTTCTTTTTCTTTCCTCTTTTAATGACAACCAATTCGTGTTTAGTGTATCTGAGTAGTTTTTCACAGGACTTTTTTCTCCCCTGAAAGTCGGTTTCATATCATAGTATTGTCAGCTTGTTTCTTCATTCTTGAATAGTTGCATAAGAGTGTTTAAGGATGACAAGCGCTTTTTAATTTTGAAAAAAATTAAACAGAATATATGGTTTTGAGGTGCTCATTTGTATTATCACAACTAATTCTTAACAATTAGGATCTTCACATTCCTTCTTCCTTGGCTGCTTTCATTACTTTTGTTGTTGATACTTTCTCTCAGTGTATTCCCTTTGTGATCTTCCTACTTTGGAGTAAATGCATACCTCTCATATCATAAAAATCTGATGTTGATAGGACCACAAGGTAAAGAAACGATGAAATGTATAAAAATGTTTATTTGTAGCTTTACTTATTTAAGGAGTGTCTCTACCATTCCTACTCTCAGGAAAAGTTAGTTATCCCTACATACCTGCATGGTGCTTGATTAAAAAAGTATCAAAACAAATAAACAAACAAAAAGCTGTGAATGGACTGTGCTATGATAAATAGAACATATTAAGAGCAATATCTGTAAAATTATAGTATTTAGAATTAACCATGAGAGTGATTGCATCTCATGACTAACCTCAGCTCAGTTGTTATTTCTACTGTATTATTTAATTCTTTTGATTTCCATATAACTGAATCAGTAATTTGACGTAGGTAGCCACACAAGCATGAGTTGAACTCTCAGGCTTTCACTTAAAATCTCAGTATAACACTGTCTTAGGAGAGAGGACTGCAAATGTGACCCAGTGAGAAAGGCCATCATGAACTTACTAGTACAGTTTACAATCATCAAACTACTGGTATGAAACCATGTGAAATGATAGAGTCACTACACTTCATCTGGTCTTCCCTGCAAATGTGACAGTGTGACATTCTCTTCTATTACTAATCTGACCCAACCCAGTGGGGATCTGCTGAACTCAACATTAGGCTGCAAAAGCCAAAGGCAGAAGGTCAAAGAATGTCTGTGGCACTGTTCTGGATATTTAAATAAATTCTCATGATCTGTCATACTGATATAATGCAATAGATTCAACTGTGCATTGTGAGATAATTGTAAAATATACCATAATTACAGCAAAGTCTGGACAAACTTCCTCTCAGTATAAAAGAAAGCCAGAATGTCTATTGTTGCCTTAAAGGACTGAGGAAAAAAAAAAAAAAACAACAAAAACCCAGGCAACTTTAGTAGGGGATAANACTAAACAGTTAGTGGAATTTTGAGGGATTGATATAGGATGGAGTTGGTATGTGTAAACATTAAGCTACTGAGCTACATTAAATCTACAACTTCTAAAATCTACAAAATTAAAAAATCAAAAATCAAAAGCCCTGAGGCATCACTATCAAGGAAAGTGGGGAACCTGTCTGAACTATGAAGGCGGGCCCTCTTCCCAAAATAACACCACAACTCTTGAAATTAAGAGACTTTAATGAGAAAATGTAGAGAAAGAGGATAACAGTTCTTTACTACAAATATATACATATATAACCAGAAGGAAAAAAACCCAAAAAAACAAAAAAAACCAACAGACTGGAACAAACAGCAACACCATGACCAAAATTTTCAAACAAATAAATTCTTACCTCTGCCCCTTCAGTGCAGCTATATTCACTGACAGTGAGAGGAAATGCTGTCTCTAAGGAGGCAGCAGGTGTGATGACCCACAGGCTCTGGTGAGGCAAAGATCAAGGGTAGGGAGAGGTGTAGGCGTCAAAAACTCACGTGAGAACGGCAGCCACAGGGGAAGGGCTGAAACCTTCTCCAGGGGCTGTGTAAAGACCCTCTCAATCTCCTTTGCCCAAAAGTGTTGGGAGACGGTTAGCAACTCCTCTGCAGATGGTGTTGGGCCCTCAAGCAGTCTATAGCGAATCCAAGCAGTGGTGGCTGTTCTCTCCTAAGAAGAGCACAAGGTGTACGGAGTTGGGGACTGAGCCAGGGGAACCCTCTCTTAGTGCTTCCATCAGCCCAGCAAACTGTGGCTGTCACACAAAGCAGCCGAAGAAGTGCAGCGAAAACCTGAAATCCCTGCTTCCTAACCCACCTCCCCTCAATCCTCTCCCCAGCCATCAAGTTCGAATGTAAAGCTGTCAGCCATCCTTTTATTTAGGACTTAGACAGCTAGCTGGCTCTGGAAGCAGGTAGCAGGGGGCTGGACTTCAACAAGCCAGTTGTCCTGGCCTCCAATTCCCAAACTGTGGGGTTGGTAAGGGACAGAAAAAAAAAAATTCCATGAAAGATTTTGAAACTGTAACAAACCCCTTGGCTCATTATTGAGCAAAGGCATGATTTTGAGACTTTTCTGCTCTGGAACAATTGTACTGTAAATGATGATGATGGTGATGATGATGGCAGTAATAATACTAATAGGACATACTTTTGATTTACAAAAAAAGGGAAAAGGGGTTTTTGTCTTAGTTTGCTGTAGAGAGTTGTTTATGGTGTTAATACCACCATCTTGGCAGATATTGAGATATTGTCTTCTGAATGCATTTATTGCACTCTCCCCATGCTTTTTGAAGAAGTACAGATTGGGTGAGGCCACTCTTTCATCTTCATCATCTTTAGTGTTAATTACAGCAGTCTCCAAGTGATTCATAGCCATTCCCACTGTATAGTTGAATGGTTCAACCTTGGGTCTGGTTTATGTAGTATATATTCAATTGCTGTTACCTTGGCTGTGGCACTGGAAAGCTTGTCTTGAAGTCCACTTTGTCAATTAAATTTACAATAATAAAAAATTTAAATTTTGAGAGCACAAAAACTAGTCAATGGTGCTGACAATAGCTCAATGAATGTCTACTTCAGCCCCATATGTAATTTTAAATTCTTTTTCATTTTAGTTATGTATGAAATTACAGCTAAATGAAACAGATTAGATAAACATATAAGGGCATTATTAACATGCTGGTTTGGTATTTATTATTTATATTTGAAGTGAATTATTAAATCACAATAACTGGAAACATTTTTAAACTGATGTCATATTCTTGGTTGTTACACAATATGCTTTATCATACAGCTGCTCTGAGCTACTGAATAATATGGCAGACAGTATCCTCTAGCCTCACCAAATTTTATCTGTTTAGGTATGTGGTGAAAATCCTTCTGTGAAAGTCATGAACCTCAATTGAGGATTAAGAATAAAAGATTTTGTGAAGGCAAACACTCAGTACTTTAAATACCAGGCTCATGGAAGCAGCCTAACATTTAATTTTCATGTGAATAATTTCTTAGAGAAATTATTCCAGGATATGTGTAATTGCAGAAAAAAATTATATTCACATCTCATACATGTGCATGAATTCTCAAATGTCCAGATAAATAAGAAGGGATCTCCTGTGACAATCTATCACAATACGGTTTCTTTGGGACATTTTCTAACAAGACTATGAAGAAGTGCAGACACCAAGTGACTTGTAGGTTTATGTATCTATCCTTATAAATCTATGTCTTCAGATACTGGGAGGCAGAATCTCAGGTTCTTTGCCTTTTGTTCCACTTGACTCAACCTACCTGTTAAAATCTCCGTAGGGAAAAAACCCCTCCAAGTTCTGTCATTTGAATGTGAATTTTGCAATTTTGTTTCCAAATAAAACATTTGATTCTGTGGATGTTTTGGTTTTGCTGGATTTTTGGTACCACTTATAGAGGAATCTCTTTGAACCCTGAACTCCTGTGCAAAACACCAAGTGCACTGTGTAGTCTTTACATACGTTGAAATGCAAAAATATTTTTTTCTGAATTAAAGAGAACATGAAGCTCTTTCAAAACTAAAGTCAATGTTATATGTACAGGCACCAGTAATCAACCTGTATTTAATTATCATAGCAATTCAATGACTTAAATCCCATCTGAATCATGAGAAAGACATTGGGATATAAACATTTGTTCTGTTAAATAGAACCAGGTTTAAGCATGGTTTAAGCTATCTGTACACATATTTCATTGTTGAGGTTTTATTTGGGAAATCCAAAATATCTGTGTTCGCATTTCTTTAACAATCTGTTAGGTTTGTGTGGGATGCATTGGTGAGCTACCTGATTGTGCTGATTTACTTGCTTACCACAATTGCCATAATATTAAAGAAGGTCCTTCTGAGACAAGAAAAGTTTATTCTTCCTGTTTTTTGGAACTAGAATTCTAATAACTCACTCTTGGAGAGAGTATAAAGAAACATGGATATTTTTTATTGCCTTTATGAGGAGATTAAATAATTAAGCAGATAAAGTAGATACAGTAGCTATTGATGGGGCTTATACCAAATTAATGCAGCGGGACCTAGACAGATTTTCAAGATGTCTATATTACTCCTAGAGAGACCATTTACTAGCATGGCATGTGCAAAAATTTTATGGAACAGAAGTAACTCATCAATGCAAATGTGTGGCCAGCTCACACTTTCATAAAACAGAACAGGAAAGTAAAAAGTAAAAAGGTTTATCTGGAGTTAAGATGTAACACAGACATTCCACTGTTCCGTCTGTGGTATACAAATTCCAATAACTGGGCTTTTAAACCCCTGCTGTGCTGTCTGCTGGTAGAGGTTCCCACATCTCTGCATACACCATTAAGATTTCCATTATCAAGGTCTCTGCTGGAAATGATCAAGTGTTTCTTGGTCATAACATCCTTCTTTGGGACTTTACCTGGGACTCTTTTAATACTGTGTTTCTGAATCACGGTAACTTGACTGATATATACGTAATATTATCACAGCATCTAAATAACAACTCAACAATAAATTATTAGGAACAGAATATTTTTTGGAAGCACATTATTTCTTTTAATAACTTTACTACTCTGCGGTTATGTAACTCTTTAAGAAAAATGTAGAAAACTTGGCTGCACTCTGTTGGAGCAGCAGGTTTGCCTTGTTCATGGAAAACAGTGTATTTACCTTAAAACAGGGTGCCTGTTTTTCCAGTTTCCTATCCATTTCACAGACCACCCCATCCAATCTGTATCTGGGAAATTTTTCCAGGACAAAATAGGGGGAAACCACGTCAGATGCTTTGCTGAAGTCCAGGAAATGAACATCCACTGCTCTCTCTCTGACAGAACCTGCTGTGCTGTTGTAGAAGTGGATCAGGTCAGTCTGGCATAATTTACTTTCGGTAAACCAATACTAACTTTTCCCCATTGCTGCTTCATTGGTTTTCTAATAATTTAGAGGAGGACTTGTTTCATTACTTTCCCAGGTATTGAAGTATAGTTAGTGAGCCTGTCATTTCCTGGGTATTCTTTCGGGTCCTTGTAGATGGGTGTTTACTTTCTTCCAGTCATGAGGAACATCTTTTGATTTTCACAGATTTCCAAATGCTGTAGATGGTGACCTTGAAACAGTGTCAACCACTTCTTTTAACACCTCATGGTGGATTCTTTTTGTGCCTGTAGATTTATGTGGGTTGAGCCCTTGTAAGAGATCACAGCCCAGTCCATCTTCCACCACCAGTGGATCAATACATGCATTATCATAGCTACTTGTTTTTGTGATCTGGGATCCAACAACACTGGGAAAGACAGAGGCAGAGAAGATACTGACAATCTCTTTCTTGTCACCATTATTTATGAGTAAAGAGTTTCCCTGCCCTGTTTGGTAATGGGCCTATATCCTCCATACTTTACATAAACTGCACATCCACGTATTCTGTTCCTATTTCACTGAGTTGGTAGCCATTGTAGTCATGCGAACTTTACTACCAAGTTTCTTTCTCACAGGCTGGGTATGAAGCTCCACTTGTCCCTCTGTGCTGCCCAGATTACGTACATTGGTGCACATGCTCATGATTAGGACTCTTGCCTTTGGAAAAGATTGAGGAGTATTCTTCACTACTCTGGTAGGTGTGTTTATTAACCCCCTTACAAACATGCAGATGTTACACTTTTGGTCCCTACCGACAAAGATCATTAATTAGAGGAAAAATCTTTTTAGAAAGTATTTACATATGTCACCTTCTCAGGCAACTGTAATCTTTTTCAAAATAAGAAGTGCAGTCTTTTCTCATGTACCTAGTAGTGTAGATTATTGCTTAGAACCCAATGAACTCAAACCATACTGTTCAACATTCAGCTGAGGTCAGGTTCTTGCACACCTTGAAATGGTGAGACTCCGCAAAGTTAATAATGTGAATACAAGAATTGTGTTGTTTATATCATAAAATCATAGAATTGATTGGGTTGGAAATGACTTCAGAGAGCATGAAGTCCAACCCTTGGTCCA
>VWZG01005435.1:8543-28919 GCA_013396735.1 Grallaria varia | reverse complement strand
GTTCTTGAGTGCTTTTGCAGGACCGGAAAACCTCTCTTTTGGCTCAAAGATTTTCTTTAATTCAGAATTCTTATTTGGCTTGTTATTTACCTCCTGAACCTGTTTCTTATGTGTCATTCCTAGATAAGTTGTTTTTGTTCCTGCTCTTGTGCCAAAAGTATGATACACAAATATTCTCAAATTCATCTTCAGCAGTTTTTGCTGAAACTCAAAAGTATATAAATCTGTTGTGACATTCACTCTTATGCTTCATTATTTGTTCTTGAGAGTTTTTACAGTCTTTTATGCCCTTGTTTTTCAGTTACTGTTGTTGCATTTGTTGTAAAGAATAAATATATATGATCTATATTTCAAGTTATCATTCCTATTCTTTGGTACTGGATATAGTTGTTCAAAAAATTCCAGACTGTTGTGAAAAGTTTGGTGGAATGAAATAAAAATTGAAAGCAATAGTATTTACAGAACTTAATGGCCAGTGCTCTACTATTTTCTCGGTAGATACATGGGTTTGCAACATAATTCTTGCAAACTTGTTTCACCACTGTTACATGTGCAAACAATTTAATTGTACTTTGAATTTTGAAATATTGTATCTATATATATGAGTACATGATTTATTTTTGCAAGAATGTACTTAGCATACCTACAATTTTTCCATCTCAAATTATCAACCCCCATGTCCACAAATGATTTTTGAATAAATTGTGCATGTTAGAGCTTCATATTATATATTATATAACTTTCAGAAAAAAAACCCAAAAAACAAATGTGCAACTGTTTTCCAAACAGTTTGCACCTTTTCTGTTATGTAGTTAAGCGCACCTTTTGGTGAAGATATCTGTGCGCTGATACCAAACTCTGGTGGAGGTACAGTCAGTAATGATAAGGACCCTGCATAGCTCTTGGAAATAAAGAAGAGACTGCCATGTTCTGCTTAATTATTTAGCTGGAGAGGAGGTTAGATGACTAAGATTACACATTTGCATTGCATTAATGCAACAATCTCTATCAGTCTGTTCATTCATATAGTGGAAGGCATGGGTGAAATTTGAGAGCCTTAACTGGAATAGTAACGGTTACTGTTTGAAGAGACTTAATCCACTTGTCTCTGAAAAAAATCATCATACCGCTTTTTCATCTATCAGTTTCTTGAATTTAATCCATCCCTACAGGTAAGATTCCTACCAACATAATTTCTTTCCCAAAGCCACATCTGGTTTACCACAGAAAGCAATGTTTTCCAGTCATATCCCAGAACAAAACCCACCTGCTGTTTCAGTCTGTTACCTCCCCAATGTTTATGCCATTATCTAGAGGGAAAACATAATCTACATAATAAAATCCATTAAAAAATATCCTGTACATTAACAAACAACTCCTTAAACATGAAATGGCTAGATTTTACAGAGAGGTGAAAATCCAAGTGAAAACAAGCACTGTATTTCTTGAATGACAACCTTGCAGGTGGTTGGTTTGAAATTTTACATGTACTGAATTGTTGGTTCTCTACGTCTCGGTATCAGGTTTGAAAAGGCATAGGTTTTCCTGATAAGTGTTTAGGTGTTTGTAGGTTGCAAAAATAGATGTGATAAGGATTTCCAAGTGTAAATTAAAAGTTCAGAGAAATAAAACAAAATAAAACCAGGGAAAAATACATTAGTTTATGTAAAAAAACATAACCTACTAGCAGCAAAGCTCCCACTATGCCAGGTAGCAAAGGTAGCTTAGTACAATGGAAGAACATAGATACTACAGAATTCATGTGCAACATTAGGAGCAGAAGTGCTCAGATCCTAAACCGGAAATTATTGTCTATATAGGCCCTACACTGCTTTAAGTTTGTGTAACAGCTAGTCTAGAAGACTAGTTAATTTATCCACGTATAACTGAGTGGCACCAGTACTCACATTCTAAATTACAGCAAACATAGTAAGTTTGTCAAGGATGCCTGAAAGGCATTATTGAGGTGGAAAACAAAACTGAATCATCTGACCCATGAAGAACTATGTAGTTGTTATAAATGAGCACAACGGGCTATTTAAGTCAATTGTATAGCCAATTTATTAATACAGAAAAGAGAAAAGCAAAGTTACAGCGCTGGGCGACAGGGGGGGTCTCCGCCCCACCAACTGCCGCGAGGTCGTGTGTCGGTCTCCCCTTTTTAAAGTCCCCAATTTCCGGATTGCATCAGCCATTCATTGCCTTCTGCGGCTGCGCCGGCAGTTGCTAGGGGGGTCCTAATCTGCCTTCTGGTGGTCGATGATAAAGGAACCGTGGTCTTCTTTAGCGCCTCCTCTGTGACCTGAGTATAGCAATGTCTCACAAACATCTGTTATTACTCAGCAGTTTTCGCTCCGCAAGCCAAGCAGGTTACAAGGATGTGGCTACTTATTTACACATTTTAGCCCTTAGTGAACAAAGAGGTTATTTATTTCTCACAGTAATCCTACTTCTTTATGGAGTCTAAATACTCAAAAGTTATTAGACCTTTGATATCAAAACCACAAATCAGGGGACAACAGAATAGAACAGTTGAATACCAATTAATTAAAAATTTACCAAACTTGTTTGTATAACCACATTCCCATCCTCTAGTGAATTAGTGTCATGACAGAATATACAGAAACGATGTCATTAACAGATATGAATTGTAAGGAACACTCATGGGTGCATCGCTAATCATTGATCAGGTGCTTTCTAATGACAGGGTACTTGTTTTACAAAAGTAATTTTAATCAATGTATTTATTTAGTGGAAAAGCTGAAAGGAGATTATTTTGTTAAAAAGTTGTCCTAAAAATAAAAAGTTATGTTCTATTACAGCAAACTTCCACCATCAATGAAGTTTGAAAACTGAGTTTGGCATGGCAGATATGGCTGTCTGTTTGACCTAGTAACTGGGAAAGATCAAACCTGTTGAATATGATCCTGTTCTTTGCCTGATTTCTAGGCTGTTGTCTGTTGGAGCTTGGGTCAATTTACTGCAGAAACTGTATAATGGGGGTGGAGTCACTATGCCTAGAGGTATTGAAAAGATGCCTTCCTCCTATTTAAGTGATCTAAGTTATGTCCATAATTCTGTCTGCATGAAAACATGCTGGGAACAGGAATAGTTTCAGCACAGATTGCAGTCTCAGCAAGATCTTGTGAAGGTCTTTTATTAGGCAGAGAAAATAGTTCCATTTGACTTCCAGCACAAGAAAGAAACAGAAAAATGATGGATCATTTCTGTAGAGCTAAAGAAATACTAAACACACCTTCTGCATAAAAAATATTGTCACACTGATAGTTTTAACAAGTGTGTAAGAAAAATATTTAATATACAGAAAAATTTGAATATCAAACAAGGATTAGTTTGAAAATGAAATTTTACTGTGTTTATCAGAAATAGGTATTATTTATCATTTTCTCAATCCTCTGTTAAGATAATCCTCTGAGCAATGCCTGAGAATAATTATTTTTAAATATGCTTCTCAAAACTTCTAGTTTCTCTGTAATGTGTCTTTTAAGCCATAACATAGACTGGATGTCAAATTAGAGTTTGTGAGGACATTTTTGATTTGGAATGATGGCCAAGCATACTCATCCTGGAGCAACTCACAAAGGACTGCAGATTTATGGTCTATATTTAATAAACAAGAACCAAAGGAAAGAAAAGGTCCTTGAGCAACACTAACTGCAGGCAGGCTGCCTCCAACTCCAAAGTGGTGGATGGAAGCCAGGAGTATTTGCTTAGCATGTGTCTCAAGTTGCATTATTTTCAGAGTGAGTTTTATACTTTTAAAATAACTCTTGGTTTGTCATTCAGGTTTATGTCTCCACAGTATTGAGATACACCCTCCTTGTTTTGTGATGCTGACATTTTCATATATTGCTCACCTCATGCATGTGTGAACAATTGCTGCCTGGATGGGGTGACTGGACAATAACACGGGAGCACTTGTTAGTTTAAAACTCTACTCAAGATACATATTCCTGAGCTTTCTAGTCAATTATAACTAAGCCATTAAGTTAATCATGTTGAATTCAGAAAAAAAGGTGCTACCCAAAATCTGTCAAGGTGATTGGTCTTCTTTATTCTCTGAGATAGGAACGCACTATGTCAAATAAACACTTTTTAAATGTTCCACCATAACTTTCTCCTCATCTTCAAGATCTGCATCTTCTTTCATCTCCCACCTGAAAGAAAAATATGTTTTTATTAGTTTTTTTACTGTGTTTCAAACCAGTCTTTAAAACAAGAAAATAAATAAAGAATTTGTCACTATCAATTCACTGCACTCCCTAGCAGGGGGTTACACTCGTTGGGATTACTGCATCATACAAAATACAACCCCCAAAATCATGCTACACACAACTTAGCATTGTCATTAGGATATTGACATAAATTGTCAAAGCTACCACAAAATCTTACTTATATTTATTGCAACAGTGCTTTTTATTTTTTTCTGTTTTACGTCACACACACATTGGTAGAGGTGGAAGTCTAGTAAAACTAGAACAGGAGAAGTAAAAGAGCTAACATATGTTTTGGAAGTTAAGCAGATGCTCTCAATACTCTCTCAGTTTGCAGTGAAAGGTCACCACATGATGTCCACCCAAATATTTAATGAGATTGTCATAATTCTCTGGCCATGATGGTAGTATAACACAAAATGCCACAAAACTGGCAGGCTCTTTGTTTCTTAAACCATCAAGTATACCTATCACAACCAGAAATAAATTACATCAGACTCGTCTTTCCCCATGTGAATACTGATTTCTAGTTTAGGATAAAGTCCTAATACCATTAAAACTGAAAAAGTGAAAGAATATTAAAATTTTTTTTTCTTCCCTTTTTTTTAAAGTAATTAAATATAGAACCTTAAAAGTCATGCAGTATTTCCTTGAAGAAAATCAGGATAATAAACACAGAAATAGTGTTGATACATACTCAGCTAAACTTTGTAACACTGTAATTATGCCAACAAAATGCTCAGTTGTATAGCTCCATCACTTTTACAGGTTTGGTGAATATTTAAGAGTTTGATATCACTTTAATATTAAACGCTTTCTGTTCTAAATACATACTGAAATGTAGCTTCACAGTTCAGACCAGCTGAAGACAAAGAGTAAAGCATGAATACTAGATACAGAAATCAGATTTTCAAGTATTAAATCCAATAGGTTATAAATGAACTGCAAGATGATGCTGAAAAGTGGGAAACACAGAGAAAAGCAACAGAACAAATACTGCCTTTCAGAAATTAATGCCAGGAGCAATAGTTTAATCTTGTCCTCATAATTCTTAGGTCCTCATTCAGACTGCAAAAAAACCAGAAGCCATATACAAGTTTAAAATGGCAAATAAATCAAATATAATACAGAATGGTGGAAAGACTATATTCCATTCCCCATATTTTCAAGAAGAGGACAGTCATTATCGGCAAGAGAGCATGGTGTACACTTTTTGTAACTATTTAAAAGTTTACTAAAACCAGAAAGAGAACAAGTGGTCTGTGACACAATCTCAGTGTTAAAAAACAGCTAAGGAAAAAATATGTTCAGTGGACATATATAAATTAGCGTATATCCATCACACCTTTACCTTAAAAACTAAATCTGACAACCTATACTACTGCTTGAAGTGAAAAAGTATCAGAACAAGCAAAGCATACTCTGTATAAAATTAAAAGCACTGAATGCCTATCATCAAAGTTTTGTAATGATTAACTTCCTATTACTTCACTCATATACAACTCCTATCATATTTAGCGTTGTGTGACTATTACCATTAGGTACAATTAATTGCTATGTCTGTCTGCTTCATTCTCTGGTTTATGATATATTTATAAAATCTGGCTGTATGAGCCTTAAGTACAGTTACTTTTGCAAGCATCCCTGATAAATGCTGTTTAAAAGGGTGACTGGTTTTCCTCTTTCCTTTTGCTAATGTGCCTTCTCTTCAAACTTAGAAAGAAGTTCTTCAGGCCTTAATTTGAATTTATGGTCCTCAGAGTCATTCAGAAACACCACTATGCTAGTCAAATTTATTAATTTTAATTAATTTGATTTGTTGCATATTTTTAAGTAAAGGAGCTGTTTCCTTAGAAAAACAATAACTGAAAATGCTAGATGGAATACATTCAAAACAGTTAATGTTGGAGATACAACACAGAAATCTAGAAGTTTTGGCTAACGAACATTCAACAACAAATCAGCACATTACTTTTAAAGATAGTGATTTCATACTTCTCAGCACATTTCATTGAATCTTAATGTTGGTAAAAATTTTCAGTGCATCTGTTATAGTTTTAGATTTTGTCAGGATTTTTCTTTCCTCTCCTGCTAACACGAACTTTGGGGGCTGACACTGCCTCCACCTAGCTAACGACCTGAAATTCCACCTTGATGGCTCTAAGGACAGTTCTTTTGTTCTTGTTTGAGGAGTGGCTTTTTTTTTCCTTCCCTTCACTTCTTCGGCTTAGCTCGACTCCGTTCGGGCTCGGCTCTCTTCGGCTCGGCTCTCTTCGGCTCGGCTCGGCTCTCTTCGGCTCGGCTCGGCACTCCTCCACCTCAGCTTCGGCGGCGGTGGAGTGTGGACCGGCTGGAGGGGAACTCCTGCGGGATCTGGCTTCTTTCCCCTGTCTCCCGTTCCTGGCCCGGTTTGTCCTTGTGCTTCAGACTCACCATCGCCTGGCAGTGGCAGCGGGTTGTGTTTTCCCTCCTTGGGGCACCGACAGCGCCGGCGGCGGGGAGCCTCCGGCCCAACTCCACGCTCTGCCCAGCGCCTTCTGGGCAGAGGACAAAGGAGAGCACGTCACCTGTGGGAGAACTTCTCACTCCGTCACTTCAGAGACTTATTGTTCAGAGGTTTTTGGTTATATAGTTGTTATCTGCTCTGTTCTGGTGGTTCACATATACATATATACCTATATTTAGTAGTTCAGAACTGTTATCTCTCCTTCTACATTTTTCCTTCAAATTAAAATTTTGTTCTAAATTTAAAAGAGGCGTGATCTTTTCTTGAGAAAGGCATTCCAAATTATTTCGGCTTACTCTAAACTAAGACAGCATCCTTGGCCTTTCTTTAGCATTCACTTTTTAACAAGTTATTCTTATACCTTACATTATCATTTTATCTAAAAGTAGTCTATTTTTAAAGCATTTGAGCAGGTCCAATGACAATAAGACCGTCTGTTATGCAATCACCTAAGTCTATCCAAGAATTAAAGAACTATGAAATAACTTGATAAACATGAAGCCCCTCTTTTCATTTAGAAACTTCTCCACTTTTACACTCTAAGTGTGAGGACAATATAGTTTTTTAAAGGACTGCTACACAGTAAGGAAGAAAACCACAACACATCTTTATTGTTCTAAATGGGATGAGAAATTAGCTGTTAGTTTTGTGATTAAGTGGAAAAAGTCAACATTTACCAGTCAAAAATTTCCAAGTTTTTACTAGTTTTTACTAGTGTATAAAAAATGTGTTCAAGTAATGTATGAATAAAATTACCATAGTTGTTTACATTCAAAATGCAAGATTCATCAGCCTAACAGCCAACCTGCACATATGTGTTGTTTCAAATGGTAACACAGCTCTTAGAGAAGGTTTCCAAATTCATAGGTGGATGTCTTTTATTTCATTCTGGCTGTATCTTAGAACATTAAATAAAATCAGCATTTCAAAAGGATATTGGAATTATTTGAACCAATCCATCATATCACCACCTACATTTTGCTTAGAGTTCATATAACCATAAAAAGATGAGTTTAAGTGTCTAGAAAGCCCAACTTTCAGTATATTCTTTGTATTTTAAAGAAAGCATATGTAAAGAATAAAGTGCTATCACCTTTGTAATCTTTAGGGTAGCACCAAAAGTTTTCAAGCCAATAATACTTGTATATTAAGAGAAATAAAAATTTTAAATATGTTTTTAAAATATGCTGAAATATCAAATAATGTAGATTATATACTGTATGCATCTCATGCAAATTACTTAAACACTTTTCTCTGCTGTTCCTTTCTGTGTTGCAAGTGGCTAATCAAGGAGGCTAGGGGTAGGGAGGAAAAGCAGCATATTTTTTCAGATACAGCAAAACACATCAGCAGAGATAAATATAGGAATCACAGCAGTTTTCTGCTGGTCAGTTTCGCCCTTAGATCATGAGGTTCAAGAACTGGGAGAGGTTCTGTTTCTCCTCATAAATAAGAAGCAAGAAAGGAAGAAGTCTTGGCTTGCACATCCCTAAGCTAAGAAAGCGCAAGGGGGAAGTATTCAGTGACACAGGAAGATCCAGTGATTTCAACTGGGGTTTCCTCAGCGATGTATCCATGTGCTATCCTTGCTTATACATAGCATCAATGTATCCACTTATGTAACTGGCTATCCAGGACTATGTTTTGTGATACTTTTTTTTCTTCACTTCACTGAATTTTAGTTAGTAATTATGTTTTCAGAGAGGCAAAAGAAAGTGCCCCTGTTAAGCGTATTGGACATTGCAACAAAGCTAAATACATGGTGATACATCTCCTGCTTTGATTTTCTGTTGCAACATTGCATATATTTTATAAATTGTAGGTACATTCCTATGAAGCCATTTTCTAAAAGCCGTAATAGGGATGATAATTACATTTAGGTGCTTGTTACAGATCAAAATGAAGCACATGCAGTTGATGCCAAAGCAGTAGTATTTGAAATCAGAAATAAAACATAGGTAGTAGTATGCAATAGGGATTACCAAAAGTGACAGAGTGCAGTATATTGCTACATTTTAAGAGGTTTCACTATGACGTTTGTATTAATAAATACACTTTGATTAGTTACCAGGTTTGTTTATAAGTATGTAATAGATTAGTTATAACAAGTGTGTAAATATTAGAGGGGAAAATATGTAAAATGTTAAAAGCAAGAATAAACATGAAGAAAATTTAAATGAAGTGTAAGAATACTTTTTGACACAGATGTATTTTCAACTTTGAAAAAAGTAATCATTGGTATTAGAGTATATAACCACGTCATTTTCCAAAGTTCATACAAGTCAATGGCTAAAACCTGAACAGTTTATAGAAGGGAGTCACACTACTACACATTTATAGTAGAATATTATGCATTGCTAACTGCTTATCTAGTATTTTGCTACTCTATTGCATTTGTTAATATCTTGGAAAATGTTACATCAGACATAATTCTGCAGAAGGAATTATAATAACAAAAAGAAAATAATGACACTATTGTTATTTCCTATGCAAAACCTAATATCTCAGGTCCTCTTGTAGGGAATTGTTCGTAAATGTAGGAAGATTAATTTTACAGCTGTCCATTAAATAGCTGAAAACATGCATCTCTATATTGAATAATAGCTATGTTTAGTAGTCACTATGTATCAAAGAAGAGAAATAAGCTAAAAAGATTACATAATTCACATATAATCTAAATCAGACACAGACAGTGCCATTCAAACATCCTAATGTGGGTAAATACTCAGACTTGCAGCACCACAAGCTCTTACACTTACCTTCTATTAATGTAGTGGATTACAAATTGAAACAGTGTGTGCAAGTAGTGAAGGTCTTTTTGTGTCAAGTACTATGTAAGAGTGGTGATGAGGGAAAAATCAAACCAAAAAAGATGCTTAAAAGTTAACTTACATTCCCTTTTATTTTTGTGATGTAAGAGTAATTCCACATAATTCACATGAAAATATTTTCCACATATTCACCTTCAATATCTCCAATAATCTGTTTTGCTGTAGTTTCCAGACTTCTGTCTAAATGCATTTATTTCCAAAATTATTTCCAAATGACATTATAAATGGAAGAAGAAAAGAGAAAGCAATAATTTGTGCATAAACATCTAATTGATGCAGTTCTGTGAAATTGATACGAAGTTTTTCATATTGTTTAATAGGCGCAGATTTTCTGCAAGTGACTTAGCCTTGTGATATGCTGCCAGCTCTTACATCATGTGCATGCAGCTGTGGTGCTGTCCTGGTTCAGCTGGTCCTCTGGTCCCTTTCTGCTTAAAGAGTATATTTCATGTACAAGTACTTCCTGAGGCCTTTTAAACTGGAACAGATGTGAAATGATTAATTGCATTTTCTCCAACAGGGGTCTTCATAACTGTCCTTACACTTGCTCCTTATAAAATATAATTATGATAAATATTATTGGCAGCTTGCTGAAGATGAAACTGACCATTTTCTTGTCAGCTGTCGACAAAGAAGAAAGTGACAAAGTAGGCATGAAGCAGAGACAGGTATTTTGGTCTTTTATTTTGCCTTTTACAATCTCCACACTACTTAAAAGCCATCAACACACATCCTATTCCTATAGCTGTGCAGGACCTTTAATGAATTCAATTACTTTTGGTTGAAACAACCATTATTCCTTTGTACTGTATTATATTGGTATATTCATACCTGAGATGGAAAGTATGTGGAATCTGGCATTTTTGTATAGTTCTTGAGATTTCTTATGACAAAACAATATATTTAGTTTAAATGTACATGTAATTGTTTATTTTAATACAAAATAGACTTACATATTTAAATTCATTAGAATACTGACAATAAAGCCAGGAGTGTTCTCTACACCGAGCAGCAACAGGTAGAAAAATCATGCACTTAATTAAAATATCAAGACTTGCTACCAGCTCATGGAACATTTTAATGCATCACCTTTTTGCTTCCTGAAGTTTGTAAGACACATCTGTGGATTAAGCTTTTGCAGGCTGTGAAACAGGAGTTTTATCTATGTCTAGCATGTTATACTTCACCACAAGATAAGAAATTTCAGCAGATGGTATCTTGTTTGCCATTTTTAAGTAACAGAAGAATATAAATCTCTGTAAAATTCACTTCAATATTTCAGTTGTAAATATTGTTTCTGTAACACGAGAAATCATAGACTATGAAATACATTTTACATCAATGTTAGGAAGCCAACTAAATCCAGTGTATATTCAAAATCTCAAATCCTGAAACATCTTTCAGTTTCCATGTGGTTCAGTGTTTTATTTTTATAATGGTAGAATTAAATTAAAAGGGAAGTATCTGGATTGCATTTAGCTGAAATAATTTATTTAAGGCTGTTTCTAACATTTAAAGCCCTAAACATTAACCATTCAAAAACTATCTGCTTTGTTTCGGTCATTTATGTAGTAATATGCTCAGATTTTTAATCCACATACTAAACGCACACTAATCCACTGAGAAAAAAAAAAACAAAAAGCCTGCCCAGAAACCCCTAAAACCCCCCACAAAACAACAAACCAACCAAATAGGGAAGTGAATAGCTATTAAATACACAGAGGAACAAGGCAATATGTGTAAAGATTCTGGTGGTAATATTCATAATGAAATCAAAACCAATTGAGACAACATTTCTATGTCTATCTAATGCAAAACAGTTCACTTTCCTGTGTGAAAATCAGTGTCCTCCATCATAGCCAGAAATAAACCAAACCAGAAAATTTCAATACAGTGTTGCCAAATTCCTCTCTTACATAAACACAAACACCAAGAAAAATGTCCTTCCAGAATCTTTCTTATCAATAAAATAAATTCATTTATTTCGTGGAGGAAGACACCATGTATGTTTTTATATGCCCCAAGAATGGGAACAAGGGGAAAAAAATTCAAGAAAGACACAGCTATAAGGGATCAACAGTTATGTTCCTACTTCCAAAGAGAAAACAAAAAGAAGAGACAGTATTCCAAAGTACTGAAGAAAAGAGTACATGTTGAACATTGTAGAAAGTATGTCATGAAAAGAGAAGACTTGCAGGTTAACCTGTCCCAGCTATGAAGTTAAGACATTAGAAGGATATTTAAGAAGTTTTGAACTGAAATAGAAATTTCACAAGTGTTGAAATAAAATGATGAAAGACTTTCCCAGGGCAAGAACACAGCTATGATGGATGTTGTTAAGGGCAGTGGAAGACACACAGCAAAGATTTTAGAAGCTTTCCAGCTGAAATAAAAGAGGAGAGGTAGTATTTTTGCAAAACCCTATTACTGGGGTTGGCTAGCATATATCTTTGATACATGGTGAATAAAGACATGAGCTGCACTGGGAACATTTTGCAACAGGATGAAACTTTCTTTTACTTTTTTTATTGTTATTATTTTTAATTTAACCTTTTTCATTCACATTTCTAACACAAAATAAAAATGGAAAAATCTACTTCCTCAACATTTCAATAGTCTCTCTAAAAAAACCTTTAAGTTAAATCTCAGTTTTTCAGTGCATTCTTAAAACTCTTCCTTAACTGCATATCTTTAACTACAGGACAATTAAGAGAACTGCGATCATACTGCCCCAGCATTGCTGAAGCTGTCACCATCTTACTCTGAAGTTATATATTCTGTTTGTTAGGTTTCTGCAGCAGCAGAATGTCTTTTTATTTTCTGGGTTTTTTTTTAGATTCCCCTTTTTATACACAATGTTTTAGAAGTGATTTATTTCAGTTTTAATTTAAAAACACTATTTCAGTATGGTTTGGGTTTTTCATTTCAAAGGGTTATTTGGGGGGTTTTTTTGTTGTTTTATTTTGTTTGGGAGGCTGGGTTGTTTGTTGGTTTGGTTTGGTTTTTTAGCCCAACCTGTTATTTTCTGCTTTTGAGATAACCAAGCATAGAATGACAGAATCATAGGATGGTTTGTGTTGGAAGGGACCTTGAAGACCATCTCGTTCTGAGCCCTCTCCATGGGCACCTACTACCAGACCAGGCTGCTCAAAGCCCCATCCAGCCTGGCCTTGAAAAGGATGTAATATTTAAAACAAAGCACTTTGGGTTTTTGTGATTTCTTTTAAAATAAGTTTAAATAAAAGAAAACAAAACCAAAAATAAAACAACTCTAATAACAGCAATGTATACAGCTTCAGTTTGCTGGACTTGTGCCTCACTCAGGTTGGACCAAAATACATTTTCTCATTGCTTAGAATCTTAAGCAAAGTTTATTCACCAAGGACAATTTCTTATAATGGCATTCCTAGAAATAATTGTGCTAGGATCATATGTGCTTATTGCTTGCAGATTGTATTGTGTCCCCACTATTTTATCTCTTCTATAGACTATTCCCAAAACCTCTAGTGCATTCATAGAGTTGCTTCTCCAACTCTAAACTAAGAACTCTGTATGCTTGTGTAAATGCATCTACTTCAAATATATATGAATACATACAGGTACTCCTGCAAGTAACAGAGTAATGATGCAGGCATTCAAGAGGGCCAATTTTATGGAAGAATGGGATCAATAACATTACATCTAAACGAAGTTCTTGGAGATGACTATTCAACAGATTTTAAATTTAAAATAACTTGGCAATCATCACATGAAATGAATTTAATTATTTTGAGCTTTACTATAAACTTTCAAGAAAATCAAGAGGCTCAAAGGAAGTATCTGATGATCACAGTGTTAGCAATATTTTCATTCAGCAAATGCATATGATATACCTGCATATGATTACATTATAGAAATTCATCTAGTAAAATGATCCTGCTCTTCACATCATGTACTACTTGTTCCTTCTCTTCACTCCTCCCCTTTTTATTTCAATTTAAAAAAGCTTTTCATAATGAATACTGAAAACCCAATGTAAATACTTTAAAGAATCAAACTTTCAAACGTGTTTACTGTGGCATATCTATGTTCTGTAAATGCAAACACAAGATATACCTGCTAAGTAATTATATTCTATAATTTGACAGCTTTGTGCCTTGAGAGTATAAAAAATTCATATTTTGTCAACAAGAAACTTCTTCCATTTGGTAAGAATGGGCCTACTATGATAGCATAAAAAGATGAAAATTATGAAAGCATAAGATTATCACAGCAGTAGTATAATCCCTTCTTAATGCGTTCAATTTTTTTTTTAAATTAATTTTCTTTCTTTTAGAAGAATTCCACTCAGTTCATAACTCACAATCTAAGTAGAACACCTAGAGGAGCCAGGAAGCTGACTTTTATTGGTTACCTTTATTCAAATTTGAGTAAATGATGAACTGCTAAAAAATCTTGTCCTTTCATGTTCATAACACAGAAAAATCACTGTTATCTGGCCTGCAGCCAGAATAGCCCAGTTTCCTGTGAGAACCAAAGAAAAATTGAATGCAACAAGTCCAGAAGCCTAGCAGCTGCTTCCAATTCTATTTTCAACAGTTGGTACCTGGTTGTATAACCTGGCCTTTACTCTCCTTGAGGATTACCAGGGACAGACTTGAAAATGCGACAACCAATTGAAGCAGAGATACCATCTCAAAGAAGAACAAAATAATCTGTAGATAAAAATTTACACAGCCTAACAATTTCAGACTAGCAAATAGGTGAATGAAAAAAACAGAGAGGGAATGAAGACACATAAACAGGATCTCTTTTCACAATATCCCTCCATTGTTAGTCATTCAGGTCTTCCACTGCTGTATTGCAACTCTTTACAGAAAGATTAATGTGAAATAAAGAATTTGTTTATGCCTGGAATTGAAAAACTAGTAATTTCCTCCAGTTCCTTTCAAACAAGATAATATTGCCTACATCAGTGTAACTAATATTTGCATCCAGAAATTATAAAGCCACGAATGCGAAGGAGAGAAAAGTAAGTGAAAGGAGGACTGAGAATATTGGACCTCAGTCATGCAGACCAACATCTTGCAACCGAAGAAAAAACTGAAAGAAGTTCTGTAATAGCACTCCTGAATAAATAGGCAAAGAACTTCACTTTCTCTACTTAGTGCAAATCCACTCTTTAAACTGTAGGGGAAAAAAAAAAATAAACAAAGCCGAATTTCATCTGGTTTTGACCCATTGCAAAGACTGGTGGCTCTACAGAACAGTATGCTGAGCTCAGAATGTAAAACTGATCTTGAGGAAAGCATCTATAAAATGTTAACTTCATGTCACAGGTTTCTGTAGCTGAATTTTAGTAGCAGGGGGGGCTACCAGGGTGGCTTCTCTTAGAAGGTGCTGGAAGCTTCCCCTGTCCTATGGAGCCAATGGTAGTTGGCTCCAGGAGGGACTTCCTGCTGCTGGCCAGGGCTGAGCCAGCTAGAAATCACAGTAATGCCTTTGTGATAATATATTTAAGAATAGAAGAGTGTTGTACAGAAGAAATTCCAGCCAAGGAAGAGGGAGTGAGAACATGAGATAACAACACAGACACCAAGTTGGATGCAGAAGGACAGGGAGGAGGGACCCCATGGAGCAGGGGAATGACTAAGAGCTGTGGTCCCCTGTAGCCTGTGGTGAAGACCATGGTGAAGCAGGTTGTCCCCCTGCAGCCCATGGAGGACCATTGGAGTGCAAAGACCAGACTGCACCCCACGGAGGAGTAACCCCAAGGAGTGGACTCACAAGCAGCAGAAACAACAATTGACTGCAACCCCCATGGACAGAAGGAGGGGTGGGGGAAAGTGTTCCTTTAAGGCTGTTTTTTTTTCTCACTCTTTGGCTCTTATCCTGTTAGTAATAAATCCTGTTAATAATAAATTTAAGTATTATCCTACTTTGAGTCTGTTTTGCCTATGAAGATAATCAGTAAGTGATCTCTCCCAGCCCTTATCTTTACTTCTCTCCTCTGTCTAGTTGCAGAGCCGCTTTAGTGAGTCCCTGGAATCTGGCCAGGGTCAAACCACTACACTTCATAAAGCTGTACATTTTTAAATCATGCTCACTAATTTACTCAACATACATACACGTGGAAATCTTTTAACTGTAAATAGTTTTTATTATATTTCAAGATACTTAGAGTAGTCTCTAAATAGGAGGTTGATTAAACAGAAATACGACATGATGAAATGTCTTAATATACCTTATATTCACTGTAGGTTTTTTCTACTCTTGTATGCTTTGGGAAGTTAAATACTACAGTGCAAATATTGTTTTAAAAATTATGAGGCTCTAGTTTTCAAATTAACCCAGAAGAGTAATTTAAGTGGTAATACGGGTTTTATTAATGCATGTAGGGATTGAGGAATTTTGTTCTACTTAGTGTAACTACAAAAGGAATTGGCCTATTACATTGTTTTTCATTAATCTGTTAGTATTGCAACAGCCAAAACCCTGTGGTATGAGAAGAGAAAAACAAACACAAAAACTGTATGATAAAACTTACATGATCTGAGCACAATCTATCTAATATGAATCTTGTGGGTCCTCCAGTGAAGATTAAATCTACTGCTTAACAGGCTACAGAAAATAATATTTGGCAAATTAATCGCCCAACTTTCTGCTGACATGGTTTTGTAGGGTACATAAGCTAAGGATGGCATTATTCAAGAGACAAACCAAAGAGACCATTGCAAACTTTTTGTATAAGATACACATGATGCTGGAAGTGGAAATAACAAAGCAAGAAGGATATGGATGCAAAAAAAGACACTATAGAAATACTTGGTTGAGACATGCTTGCACAAGTTCGTTGCTTCTATCATCTAAATTATATTTATTCTCACGGGGAACTTGCTTGGGATTATATGCATGTATATCTGCAACTAGGAAACTCATGAAGACGTGTGTTCACAACTTTTACTGACAGAGATGTTCATTCCATGAACATTTGTCATGGCTGTATACCTGCTTTTACCTAATTTTCAAAAGCAAAACACACTTCAAAGTTAAAAATCAAGAAAATGCCTTCAAAAAGTTTAACAGGTTGGTCTTTGCCAGTCATGAGCAAGCCCTATTTTGTAGCTTTGACCAGGGATGTGGGGAGAACAAGGGAAGATACAGAGCACTCTGTGATGTTGCAATACAGTGATTCAGGGAGGATTTGATTAATTCCTTAACGCAGGAGAAAGAAAGTGTCACTGTGGGATGGTCTGTATCTTTCTAATTCAAATGAGTCGTGGGAAACATGACAGTGACAGAGGAAGGGTCTCCCACATACTGTACACCTGCCAGACTCATGACATTTCGTCTCTGTATTATGAACTTTAAAAGGTTTGGATTTCATCTTGGTACAGGTTGGGAAAATTTTTCTTAATCTCAGAAATCTTCTTATGACAGGAATATCATTTATCTGACAAATATATTGTAATCCTAGAATCATAGAATTATTAAGGTTGGAAAAGACCTTCAAGATCATAGAGCTCAATCTTTGATTGAACACTATGTGCCATGTCCAGTCATACCTTGAACATTTCCAGGGATGGTGACTCCACATGTTCCCTGAGCAACCTGTTCCAATGCCTGACCACCCTTTCAGTGATTAAATTCTTCCTGATGTCCAACCTGAACTTCCCTTGGTGCAACTTGAAGACATTTTCTCTTGTCCTGTCACTAGTTGCCTTGTAAAAGAGACCCTCACCTCACTACAATCTCCTTTCATACAGTTATAATGAGCAATAAGATCTCCCACCAACATCCTTTTCTCCAGGCTAAACAACTCCAGCTCCCTCAGCTGCCTCAATAGGACATGTCCTTCAGACCCTTCCTCAGCTTCACTGCCCATCTCTGGACTTGCTCCAGCACCTCAAGGTCTTTCTTGATGTGGAGGGCCCAGAACTGGACACAGGATTCAAGGTGCAGAGGCAGTGCAGAGTACAAGGGGATGACCACTGCCCTAATCCTGCTGGCCACACTATTTTTGATGCAGGCCAAGATGACACTGGCCTTCCTGGTCACCTGCTCATACTGCTGGCTCAGGTTCAGCCGGCTGTCAACCAGTATACCCGGGTCCTTTTCTGTTAGACCACTTTCCAACCACTCTTCCCCCAACATGATGTGGTCCAAAAGCAGGAACCAGCACTTTGCCTCAGTGAACCTCATACAGCTGACCTGAGCAAATTGATCCAGCCTGTCCAGGTCCCCATGCAGAGCCTTCCTACCCTTCAGCAGATCAACGACACTCCAACCCAATTTAGTGTCATCTGCAAACTTATGGAGGGTAGTCTCAATCCCCTAATTCCTATCATCAATAAAGATATTAAACAGGATTGAGCCCAAAACTGAGCCTTGGGGAATCCCACTAGTGACCTGCCAACTAGATGCAGTACTATTTGCCACTACTCTCTGGGCCAGGCCATCCAGGCAGTTTTTAAAACAGGGGAGAGTGCGCCTGTCTAAACTGTGGGCTGCCAGCTTCTCCAGGAGAATGTCATGGGAGATAGTATCAAAGGCTTTACTGAAGTCCAGGTAGGAACATCCACAGCCTTTCCCTCATGCACTAGGCAGGTCATCCAGTCATAAAAATAGATTAGATTGGTCAGGCAGCATCTGCCTTTCCTAAACCCTGCTGGCTGGGCCAAATTCCTTGGCTGTCCTATACGTGCTGTTTGATAACATGCAAGATGATCTGTTCCATAACCTTGCCAGGCATTGAGGTCAGGCTGACAGCTTGTCATTCCCCAGATCCTCCTTCCAGCTCTTCTTGTGGATATCATCTTGTCCAGCCTCCAGTCATCTGGGACTTTCCCAGTCACGCCAGGACTGATGATAAATGATGAAGAACAGCTTGGAGTTCATTCTCCAGAAGTCCAAGATAAAGGTTTTGTTGACCATCCAGCTACCACATACGAAAATCTGGAAGATGCCCCCAAATACCAAGATATAGGTGGAACCTATAGGACCTGTAAAATTACTTAATGGCATTTTCAGCATTTGAAACAGGAATCTGTTGCCTATTAACTTCTTTGCATCTGCTTGCACATTTCAGAGAACATGCAGCTATGCAACAGCATTAGATCCATGCTGACAATAATATATCTGAGGTAGCACAGAGATAAAAAAAATGTAAAAATTCATTGCCGTATTTGAACTCCTGGTAATGCACTTTGTCTTCCAAAACATCAGGAATCAGCACAAAGTTAAGTGCTTTTGGAAAAAGAATAATTCCTGCACAAAGAGCAGCCACAGAAATAAATAAATTATGGCTATTACAATAAATGAGACCATGAAGCTAATGTTAGTGCAATGTTTCACTCTTTTTTTTTTTTTAAATTCTAATTTTATCTATATTTCTGCTCTAGGCAAACAGCATTCTTACTACACAATTTTGGAGCACCATGTGTACTTTATTCTAAGATAGAATATTATAAGAATAAACTGTTGAAAATGCATCAAAATAGTTTCAATTATTCAGTATTTTTAACAAGCAAAACAGATTCAGAAATTATAAAGAGCCTTAGAATCATAAAACCTACTGCGTCTGCTGTGGCTGGCACTTGCAATGTCTATTTCATCATAAGCAGCAATTTTTCTGACTCTGAAGTATCTGAAACAGCACAGATATGGCTGAAACCATAAAGATTGAATGGGCACTGTGTAATAGTATTATTTTTCTGTCCACTTACACCATTTTTTAGTGACTTCATAGGAAGAGATGAAGTGCTTGTAATGGCTGCATTAAGATTCTTACGAGCATAAGAACCTTTGACAGGTTGTAGAACCCCAGGAGATAAGGGGCCCAAGCACCGATAGCCGGATGGCTGTGGAGCCAACAAAGGATCATTGGTAATAACACACCATGAGAAAGGACAAGATATAGCTAGAGATGGGGGCATGCAAAGACTATTTATCTTGAAGGAATATATTAAATAGAAATATAAGTAAACTGAAAAAGTAATTTATGCAATTATTTCAAATATGAAAATATTTTTAAGACTAAAAGCATTTTACTTCATGAAATCAGCTGAAATCACAAAAAAGGAGACAGGAAGATAAGAGAAACAAGACCTACGTGCATATGACGCTGGATGAAACAAAAACATAAAACGAGTAAAGGAGTTCCCAGAAAAGTTTAAAAAGATATTAATGCTGTTTAAAAGCTTGTTTTGTCAATTAAAAAAAACAACAAAGCCAAACATATGAAAGAAAATAAAGGATAAAATCATACATTTCTGATAACCTAATATCAAGTATATTCATAGAAGCTTTATAGCAATGATATTATTCAGCACAGATGTATTTGTTTATGTCAGGAAGGAAATTATGTGCTGGTTCTGCATTACTATTCTCAATAGCCATAAATGGTATTGCAGATCATAAGCATGTAAAAATCAGTGTCTGCTAGACAGACATATCAACTGTAGAAATTAATAAACTCAACAATTTTTTACAAAAGGAGTCAGAGAGAGCCATAATTAAAAAGGCTTATGGAAAAATGTGCTTCAGTGTAAAGAAAAGCCAAACCAAACCACCAGAAAAAGTTGTAGTGACATAGCTAGAACTCTATTTGTTATTACTTAGTTACACGACAGCGCACGGCAAAATAGAATTGGCCCTTGCTGGAAAGTTGTGTAGAAATCTGAGAACATGACTACTTGAATTTGTAATAAATTATGTTCAAAATAAAAGGTTTAAATATTAGACTAAAAGTCTAATAGACATATTCTATGACAGAAATATATTAAGCATTCCCATATGACAGTACACATAGAAGATATGAAGATGA
>VWZG01005434.1:27854-40210 GCA_013396735.1 Grallaria varia | reverse complement strand
AAAGAAGAAAAAAAAAGAAAAAAAAAACCCAAACCAAAAAACAAACCATACACACACATACATACAAAAAAAACCCCAAACCCAAAATCAACAAAAAGCCAGCCCACAGTCATGTACTGGTTTTTTGCTTACATTTTATACACGAATGAGTGTCCTTTATCTACCTTTTTCTACTTTCTGTATAATGTATAAATATTGCAGAGTAAGGCTTTAAAAGAGAGACCATAAGATACCAAAAGATTTTCTGCTGACTAGGAGAAGTACAGGTTTTTTCCCTATCTCTTCTTCCCCTCCAGCCCTTAAGTCATTATCTCTGTGTTCCTATCCCATCTTCTTGTGTTTTTTGGAGTCATCCATTAAAATGTAGAACAATAATTTTTAATTAAGGTCTTGAAAGAACATGAAATTATGTTCTAAGGGAGGACAGCATTATCTAAAGGAAAAAAGTATGCAAAGACAGGGAAAATATGGAGACAAAATATGTGGGCAGATTGATCTATGTTGTGGTACAGCTATGTAAAAATAAATCAATTTTTTATTAAATATAGGAGAGATTTATTTTTTTCCCCTCAATGGAAATAAGTACAACAATGAAACTACTAGACTTATTCCAGGGTTTTCTAGGGGTTTAGAAAATACGGGAAATTTGATTTACATACAGTAGTATGTAACTATTTGATAGTCACTTATATTTGCCTCCTTCTGTCTTAGTATCTTCAAGCATGATATGCAAATAGAGGCCTGAAGAAGTCAATCATGTGGAATCCTTGCGACATGAAACCTTAGGCTCTTCTTCAGTTAAGATGCAGAACTGGTTTGGAACACAATGCCAACTGCAGTGCACCCAAGAAGTGAGAAGACAGTTCTGAGCATAACAGGATGCAAATAGAATTTAAAGATTTTTTTTTTATATGAAAGTATGCAGCACGACCTTCTTTTCTGCATGGGAGTGGGTATTGCTTGAGCATGTGTGATCGATAGTGTTGCACGGCCACTCAACGGACATCCTGCCCCACAGGTATCGCGTCCCAGAACTCCTGGTTTGAACTCTCACTATCTTGCTTAACATGAAATGCTGACTAGAGCACACAATCACTAGGTGGTTATGTAGGGACCATATTTCTTTCATTGTTACTGTGGAAAGTTTGGAAGCAAAGTGGAAAAGAAATCCATCAATTTACCAGCTGATAATATTATTGCACTTCATCTTTTCCTTTACTGTTACTTCACTGACCTGAGGCGAGTCTCCAGAATTACCATTCTGGGAAAAGGTTAATTGTTTGTGTAGACACAGAATAGAAAGAGAATATTTAATTCTACAGTTGCATAATTTGCTATAAATATTCTGAATCAAGGAGTTTTTGAATTGCATTTGTTCAGTGCCTAGCACAATAGTTCCCCTGATTGTGCTCCTGAAGTATTACTGAAATGGAATGAATTGATGAATAAATTAATAAATAAATATCTAACCCAATGTTTCAGGCAGAAGCATGAAATCTTTTTTTTATACAATTAAATGTCCTATATAGTATTCTCTATAGATAAAAGTTTTTGCTAATAGTAGATGACAATAATTTTAAAATAGAGAGATTCATAATTCTTATGAGCTTTATCATACTATGTAATTGCAAATACCACCAAAATACAATAGGAATACATAATTCTTGTATTAAAATAAATTTGATGAGTTCTTTTCTAATTGTATCTCATAAAAATTTTTATTTGTTGATAGAGAAAAATACATAAGAAAAAAAGATAACAAAAGTAGGCAAAACCCAATTGGAGCAAGTGAGAGAAATAATGATTAGTGCATATGAGTTCCTGTATTTTTTGTTTCCTGAATTTTCTCAATTATGTCAATATGTTCACAGTGTTTCCTATTCCTGTGGGGTATTTTCTAAATTAGACCTACTTGAGAATCCAGAACCACATGCAAATGATGCCTGCTGATATTGCAGTTTTCAATGTACAATGTGAATAATCACACAGCTGCGGTGCACTGCACCAAACTAGCAGACGTCATTCCTTTGGCAGCGTGTGCTGGCACAGCACAGGAAATTTGGGGTGATTTTCTGAAGCTATTCCAAACTTTCTGGTCCACATTCTTCGCCTTTCTCTGACTGCTAAGGGCCATTCTGGCAGTTCAAAGCAATTGTAAAGTCAACACTTCCATCCTGTTAGGAGAAGGGAAAATTTGAGCCTTCAAAACTAATCTGGCAATTTGAAGAGAACAGGTCTTTTGTAAGGTTTAGACACTTCTGTTTATTTCTTCATAAGAAAACTGATCCAGGAAAGAAGTGAAAATGCACAAAGAATATCTAAATGACCACTCATATTAGAACACACTCTGTATCCTATCAGCTGAAAGTATGAGGGAAGTGCTGGTAGAGAAATGCCTGGATATATTTGCATCATGTTATGCACTGGACAATGAATGTGTCCATGTTTACTTTCATAAACACTGCTTTGAAGCCCAAGGGTAAAAGTAGGTCCTTTGAAAAGGTTCCCTCAGCATCTTGATTCAACTTAACTGCACACATGGTTAAAGTAGGAAAAAACCTCTGATTAAATACTATTAGGGTTTCCCTTCTGTTTGGTAGCCCTGAATTTCAGCCTACTCGAATGCTATGACTTTAACTACAGGAGTTTAAATGGCTGTGGAGAGTGAAAGGATGGCACATTCTGCTTCACTTATTCCCAGAGGTTCCTTGCCAATCACTTCTACACTACAAAATAATTCCCAATTTGCTTCAACCTAGGTAGAGATAAATTTACGCTTGAGTCGCAGTTTCTACTTATCTTATTTCAATTTCTAGTGGGCCCTGAGTGACCAGTGAAAAAAGCATTTCTTTATAGCTATTCATGTTCCCATCATGCTCAGGCTGTGGTTTCTTAACTTGTGGTGGAAGAGAGGGATAAATCATTTTTCCTTCACAATCTTAAGTCGTAGTGTCTAGGTTGCTAGCTGAGTCTCTCTAGCTCAGAACAGTAATGGTGCAATGACTTCTTCCTATCTTACTCACTTAATCCTACGAGAAGCATGTTCAGCTAAAAAGAGCAGCAGGGGTTGGTGGTGTAGATATTCCAAACGTGTAAAGGTAACTGCCTGCCTTCAGTGAAAGCTGTAGCAAACTGCAGCAGAATAGGAGCCATAGCCCTTGGATATGACCTTGAATGGACCTTTTTCTTCACCTTATATCTCCCCATTTGATGCATTTATTGTTTTTTGACTTTCTCTTGAGATTTATATTTGTTAGTTATTTTTTACCATATTGCTGTTTAATCCTGTGAGGGATTGAAAGGAAAACAGTTCATAAGGTTTGTAGTGACCTTGAAAGCAGAAACAGCTGCCAAGGTCATGTTCAGCCTGTTGACTGAGTTCAGCAGGGATCTTTCAGGTTGACCAGTTTTGCCCCTGCTAAAGGTACCACATCAGTCAATGGAAATCCCAGAAAGAAAATGGGTTAGACATTTTCCCTTTAAAGACAAAGAAATGTTTATACATGCATATATTTGAATATACATATGATATGTGTTGCAAATCACAAGCAATATCTGATAACAAGTCATGCCTGCTAAGACTATACAGCTTGTACTTACATTTCTTGAAGTTGCCATTAAAAGCTAACTTTTAATCCAGCTTTGATCTGACAGGTATTTGTGGCACAGAGCAGTAAGGTTATTTCACTCTCTAATCCACAGACTGACAGCACAAAAGAATCTGGAAAAATGCTTTGTAAAATGGCCCAGTGGGGGTTCTTTCTGCCTCTTTGCTATCAAATTTGCTCATGGTTTTCAGGGACAAATCATGATGGTTTCACACTCCCACATCCACCCCTTTCACATTGGGAGCCTTGAAATTTAATTGAGATTTCGAAAATAGGCAGTGTTCTTTCTGATTGGATATGAATAATAAAGTACTTGCAATTAGAATGCAAATTATTATTTTGTTGATGGTGAAGCAACCAGAGTAGAATCCAGTTTACCCTTGTCTTATTCGGTCTGTAGTAAAAGAAATTCTGTGTGAGAGAAAAAGGAAGATGAGGTACCTATAACAAAATCACAAAAATTGCTCAAGAAATTTACTTTTCTGGACATATTTTGCATTCATGAACAATTCCAAGCTCCATTTTTTAATATTCTCTACATAATTAAGGTGTGGACTGTAAGGGAAGGAAAAATGAAAAATGCAGGTTTGTGCAAAGGGTTTACAAATTTCTTGTTTAAAGAAGAAACCAGTCTAGGCAGAGCTGTTTATTCAGTGGTGCACAGTGATTGGGAACAAAAGGACAAGAGTAGGCAGTGCAAAGGGTAGGAAAAAAGTCTATTCTGAAGCTTTTCCCTTTTGTGGTTTTTGGATGATTTGCATTGTTGGGATCTTGCAATCTTCTTGTCATTTCTTCACCCCAGTGGTCAGGTCATGACCTAATTCCAGGTATAGAACTGTGATTTAATCATTCCCAGTTCCAGTTGAGGCATTTTGTTCTTCAAAAGAAAATTGCTTTCTACAATTTAAAGGAAAGTAACGGAAATAACTATCTGCTACCCTGATTAGATGCCTGGTCCTTGGATACAGCCTCATAAGCATATTTAAGGTAGTAGTGTCTTTGAATGTTTGAAACTGTTGTGTTAGCCTTGCCAGAGCATGAACAGTATGAAAGGAGTGGCTATTTGCTACACTTGTGTTTTCTTTAATCCCTCTTCTTAAATGATTGTTGGGTTTGCATTTTTGTGTAGCTAAATTATCTGTTTTCTTCTTTACAGAGGGAAAACATTCATTTGGGTTTTTTTTTAAATAAAAGCATATATTAATTTAAATTACACATTTCTTTAATGAAATGTATGTTATAAAAAATAAAACCATTATCATACCACCTGATCAATTGGTTGCAGCCCTTTATCTTCCTTATCTGTTCCCCTATACTTTCAAGGTTGGAATACTGCAGGCTTCCAAATTACTCTGCACAAACTAGGCCTGGGCAGCTAAAATTCCATGAGGTATGTAAATGTAGTTTGGTCCAATGGGAGCCACAGCATACATTCTTCATTGTATTGATTTCAAACCTATGGTGTAGTTGAAAGTTAATACAAGAATATTGACTTAAATATTTTAAATTTTGGTAGTAGAGAATTTATCAGTCTCACATTTTCCAGTCTGAATATGCTTTTAATTTTCCTTTCACCCACTGTCTAATCATAGCTGGACAGCCTCCCTCAGTTAAATGCTTTGACAAAGCTCAGAACACCTGTGGTGAATAGAGAATTAATCTTGGACTTGAGCAATTCTGCCCAAACTCTGTGAGCTTGGAAAGCCTATAAGTAGCTTCACTGGCTCGCAATTCTGCCCAAAGTCTGTGAGCTTGGAAAGCCTATAAGTAGCTTCACTGGCTCTACATCTATAACATATAGGTGTTAATTTAAGTTCTAGAGATCAGAAATTAAGATAAATACCTTCAAGACAGCAATGTTTTCACCTAAAAGAATGAGGAAAAAAATCACTTAAGTAGTGGAGACAGATATTATGAATAAATAAGGCCTTCCCATGAAGAAAATTAAACAAACCACTCAAAATTGCCCCTTACAACCTGAAAGCAGTTTAGATACTCAACAAAGATTTATCCTTCCATTAAGCACTCTATTTAAAAATATTTATAGTTTAAAAGACATTGAAGACTAATGAGGACTGAGAATCAGCAACGTGAGATTTTCCTTTCACAAAGATTTTGTGCCTTTTATTTTTCTTTAAAAAATGAATAGAAAAAAAAGATTAAAATTGTATCTCTTTTAACTACACCTAAAAGTTAAAATGAGGAGATGGGGGGAGACATATATATTATATATATATATATGTATATACATATATATATATTCACTGCTGAGTTGTGAACAATTTTAGATATTCCTATGCAACATAAAAAATAAATTAATAAAATACAACTTGTTAATTAAAGGGTGAATTCAAGGTTAATTTTGACTAGCAATGCACATGTTTGGAAGCTGGATGACATATTTTTCCTAGTGGCTTAGGGGGCAGTGACCTTCGGAAACTGACTGCTCTGTTCTTTAACAATACATGTGTGTTCTGCCCAGAAAGCCAGGTACTTAAGGTAGTAAATAGTTCTCTTGATAGTAAAACAGTCATGTCCTGCCATTGTTCACCTGAAACACTGGTTGCCTACAACTGCCATTTGACCTAGCCTAAGAAGCATATCCATGTGTTTGTAGACTATCAGCAAATGTATATTTTTGTTCCTGTCTATGCTTGAACTGTGAGCAATATTGCCCAGCTTTTGAGACCAGAAAAATCCTGCCATCTTTAACACAACCATGTTAGTTCCTCCTTATGACACTTTCCAGTCATATGGATATGTGAATATTTGATTTAACAAGCATACTTCCTTCTCTTAAATGACTAGAATGAACTCCTCATTACTTTAAAGCAGTTATGTGTATTTTGGCCATGTAATAATGTTTGTAGGGGGGGAGAGAGAATTCAGGTTTCCATAAAAAATGCAAACTGGAAAAAAAACCCCAAACAACAAAACCAACAAACAAACCAAAACTAGAGGCCAGGAACTAATTTATCCACCCTGTGATTGGCTCCGTGCTTGCTGTGTCACTTGGAGCTAGCAAATGGTGGGAAGAATTATGCTGTTGGAGAAGATGCAACTTCCATGTCCTAGTACAATGACAAGGTGATTCAGTTACAGCCTTGTCTCTGTCTAGGCCCTCAAGTGAAGTTCCAACTCTTCTGAAAGTCTCTCATGCATTGTCCCAAATAGAAACCACAGTCCTCAAATACTCAGTAGAATCAGTTGTATATCAAACCTACTGAGTATATTACACCTAGTGAACTATTCTTAGACATTTGCCATGGACAGCACTTTTTCAAGAAGACTAGAAAGCACACCATTCAGTAGTTTGTCACAAACACATGTGCTGAACAGCCTTGAAAAATGTAGTCAAAAAACTGATGAGTAGTACTCATCTCACTGTATCTTCATACTAAATCCACTGCTTTCCTGACATGTATCCTAGTAAAACCAAAGAATATATGCGCTTGGCATATGCTTATTTCATACATAATTGCTGTCATTAACATGAATCATTGTGGTTTTTAAATGTCTAGGCAAAATTATAATGTTGTTAAATTGTTGCAGTAGCATGGGATGTATCTGTAATTTGTAGTGAGAGGAAAAAATTAAAATTAGTGCATCCATATAGACTTATTTTATTTTAGAATAGTTGATGTACTCTCATTTTCAATTTCTGAAATTATTTTACAAAATAAGACCTTTTGAGGTCTTCAGCAATGCAGACAGATTAAACTGAGAATAACCTTATGAAAAATTGATATAGATATAGACTTGATATGTGATACAGAATAATTAATCATAATTCATCAATTGCAAAGTTTTTTAAAGATAATTTAAATAAATTAATATTTACAGTACATAAGAATTTACTTTTTGCTATTTTTAGGTATGTAATCTGGCTTACAGCTGAATTGTCTTCCTCAAAAAGAGTGTTTTTCACTATCCAGAAGCACACCACAGAATAGTTTGTCGTGAATTTACTAGCTATATCCATCTTTGAGGAATTGAATACCCTGGTGTTCAAAACATTCACAGAAGCAATGCTCTACCTGAATCAAAATGAAATTAAAATAGGAATACCTTTGCAGCTTTTGGAAGGGGTAGAGAAATTTTAAGACAGCTTAAATGCATTTTATAAGGGTTTCTGCAATATTTTGAAGTGGATTTTCTAACATGCAAGAATAAGCTATTTTTATGTGGCCAAGAGGTTGTATTGGCAAAACAAAAGTCAGAAGTAATATAGCTATATTTCCCCACTTAAAACATCATGGCAGTCAATGCAGTGGGGTGACAGAAAAGCTTTAATTACAGTTCATGCTTTTGCAGCCCTAGAGTTTCCAGAGGTCAAATTCTGTAAATTAGAATATCTTATTAAGTGTCACAGCTGTAATACTTTAATTTATTTTGGAAACTCTTGTACCCATTACAAATTATGAAACTGCATATTTCCCCTCTTTTACATCTCTTGCATAGAAAAAGGATTATGAAGGTAAATCAGATGTATAACCTTTCAAAATTTCCTCTCTTCTTTTCCCCAGGTATGTTGAGTGGATAAGCGCTATGTTGAATGCAACTGTTGTTGCTTTTAGGAGGATAACAAAACATTAGCTCTTGCCAAGACAAAGATTTACAAATAACTAGATTTGTAAGTATTTAATGCTCATCAGGATCATCTCTCAGAAAAGAAGCTGGTTTTATTACCCCCATGTCTTTGTATCTTGTGTATATGTGTGTGTGAGATAGAAGCAGTGCCTGGCAGGATAATGTTCAGAAATTATACAATCGCTGATGGAAAGGCTGTTTATGTTTTCATACTCTTAAAAATATTCTGTGTGTCTGTCTAGTTGACCAACGCTCTTCTTTCTACACTTCCCTGCACTTGCTCCCTCTCTTACTTAGACACTGGTCAAATGACAGCTCAGTATAGTCTGTTGAGATGGAAAATCAGCTGGATCCAGTGAAGACCCAGCCTTTTAAAATTTGTATGTTGGTCTACATTCACCCACGCTACAGAAAATGGAACAGATGATGTGATGGCTTTGCCACCTCATTGTGGAAAAAGGCATAAATGAAACCAACTTTGAGCTCAAATCTTCACAGTATGCTTGACTGAGAATGTCAGACTTTTTCACTTCCATAAAAGGCCCAAACCAAACGGAATGAAACCCAGGAAAGGGTTCAACCATCCAGGAGCAGGGTTCAAAGGCAGGTGGGATGAGCAGCAAGGCAACACTAAGGATGACAAGAGCAGCAAGTCAGTGTCCGTGTTTATATGGTGCATGTAACTTTACCATAAGGCAAAAGGTTTTCTACCAAGATTTTTGATTCTGCAATTTTATTATGCTTTCCTCCCTGTAACATAGATTACAGCATTTTCCATATTAAAAAATTAGTTTCTTAATACATATAATATATGTATACACACTGTATGTGCTCATATGTGCACAGTATATAATATCAATATATTTGTATGATGAACAGGAAAATATTCTCTTTCCATCCCTCTTGAATATATTTTGGAAATTGCAATCAGTAGATTCATAAATCAGTTTTGATGCAAGAATGATAAACTTAGACATCTTTCTCAGAATGTCATATTTTCTAGAAAGAGATTTTATCCAAAAGCATCCATCTATTTAGCATGAGAACCACAAACTCAGTAAAGACTTCTATTTGCCTTTTATCTGTCCTTTTTAGCAATAAAAATAACACAGTGATCCTTACATTTCTCTTCATCTTATAAATCTATGCATTTATCTTGGTGGTTTATATAATTTCTGTTCTCGTGCACCACTCCCTCTGTGTTCAGTACTGGATTTTACTGCTCTATTGGGGAAAAAAGTACTCCTATAGTTAAGGCAAGTTGAGACCCAAGTTTAATCAAACTTACAGCTTAAGCATTGTCAATTTGTCTCAGTTTCCAATTACAATAAAAGAGAGCTGCAATTTTTTTAGTTATGAAACAGTTCTGTCATTTGATAGGGCAAAATGAACACCTTTGTAGGGCAGATCTGAACTTCAGCCAGATTGATGCACCCCAAAATATCCAAATGCTGTGAAGCAATTCAGATTCAAAAGCTACAACGCTTACATTCAGCTACAAATCATAGCAAAACATAAAGTTATTTGAAATAAGTTTGACTTCCTTTAATGCCTTATTCAAAAGGTCTAGTCAGGTTATCAAGGAAACTTCTATGGTTTTCTTGATTTCAAACCAATCTGCAATTCTGTCTTCCTTCTGACCATAGGAAACAAGTATTCTTAGACCTAAGAGATCATTCTTTATTACACAGGAAAACATCAGTGCCCTACAGTGCAATAGACTAGGCATAACCTATGCAAAAAAATAGTACTTAAGGCCAACATGACAACAGAATGCACAGCTGTTAAGTGCTCAACAGCAGAATTAACTCTTGCAGAATCTGACCCTTTCTTAATCTCTTTTGAGAAACAGTGTAGAAGCTCTGTCTTTCATTTTTAACAAGCCACAATCAGGGGCGTCAGTAAACTAATGTCATTTTTATCCACTAGGGGTAACTTCTGAGTTTTAGGCAAAAGATTAATCAAGATTGACTATTACTTGTCATATAGGTCGCTAGAACCATCTTTTTGCTTTATGTTCCACTTCCTCCCTAATGTTTTCCTCTGGCTGCTTGAACAGCATATCATATATCATTACACAATTTGAATGCTTAAAATCTTAATTAAAATTAATTGTTATTGTCTGATTCCACTGCATAAATATTCAAGTTACCATTTGCTTGTGTTTGCCTGTGTCAAAAATGAATGACAGCTGAATTTTGACTCTGTTCTTACCTTCTCACTTTGTCAAAAGTAAATGAAAGACATCCATGACTAAACATGAAGAGGACAGTGCTATGGTGAGGTTTCCTCATACGTGTTCCTTCCCCAGGTTTTCTACTCCTCATTTCTTGATTATGTATTAACACCTTCATCCTGAACTGGTTTATGCTTATTTCCTTAAATGCATTTTCATTCTTCTGCAGTCTCTCTTGCAGTACGGTATCGACATATAACACTCTGTATACTTTATAGGGTAATTAAACATCTTGAATTACTAAACAAATCTAGATCTAGCTATATCCAATTAAAAGTATCATTAGCCCACAATGAACATCCTTTCCCTACAAACACTGCCTACTTTGAAAACACCCTGTCAGTTCAAAACCATCAAAAACATTTCTTTCCAATCCCAATATAGGTAATTTTTTGCTCTAAAACATAAAATTAATTTATTTTATTTTCCCCTCCCTTTTTTCATTCCTTGAGAGTAACAACCAAAAGAGCAATAAAAACAACACTGCGTTCCAATCCATACTTTTTGACATTCCAAAGGCATAGTCTGTGATACCCACAAATATAATTGCTGATATAGCACCAGACCACTACAACACTTTTCCTTACCCTCTGTTCAAACTAATGGCAAAACAGCAGTTGACTGCAATGACAAACCTGATATTGTGAGCACAGTGGAAAACATTTATCACTGTGTAAGGCCTTTGGAGACAATCCTTGTAGATATGATATATTTGGTTCAGAAAAATTTCTCTGTTTGGTAATGATAAGTTAAGGGCTCGGTTTTATTAACAGTATACCAGAACATTGAAGTTCATCATATTAATAATCACTGACATGCTGGTATATTTCAGGAGCCAAAGCCTGAGACATGTTAAACATTTAGAAACAATTCTTCCTACATTGTTTTCTGTAAATAAATCCTACCAAAGTGTAATTTTTTGTATATTTTTCATTGCCCTTGTCTACATATTTGTTTAGTGTTGTCATGTACTTCTAAACAGCTGCCACATTTGATTTTGGACACAGTTCTATTTCAGTGATAAGTGAAAAGATTCCTGGATGTATATTTCAATCATTCCTATTAACAAAGAACTTGGAACTGAGTGCCTGCTTGAGCATTGGAAACTCTTCATTTTGTGTTTGATAGGGTTCTTACTCTGGGATGTAAAACTTCATAGCAGTTTTAAAGCAGATCACTACAATAAATAGAGTAAATTTCTAATGTCTTTCAGTTAAGATACCTCTTACAGGAGCTGCTTAGGGACATCTGGCAGCTACCCCATTGTTATGGAGAGGAATGGCACTCTGTTGTGCAATGCTTGTGTTTCACACATGCATGTGTCATGTATTTGCCATGTTCACAATTAGAACAATGCCATTTTCATAACCTGTGGGGTACTCCTGCAAAGCACACCTACTAATATGCACACAGAAAAAGAAAATATATGTAAAAGCATATGTGAAAATGTGTAGTGTCTCTAAGGAAATAAAATATATATGTCACAGCTGCACTAATACCCTAACATAAAACCACTGGATGCTTAGTTATTCTGCCCTTTTATTTTAGTTGACTTTGTCACTGTGAGTCTTGACTAAGAAATAGGATACTGAAGGAGTGGCTTAAGTCAAAATGTATCTGAAACAGCATGCAAAAGTAGGTGGACAAGTTCTAAAAGGCTCTCAGCTACATCATATCTGTTTTTCGTCACTTTTTTAAATGTTGTGATCTCTTTATAAACTTTATACTTCACTGCTGGTATGATATATATTTATATAGGGAATTATTAATAACACAATTGCAATATAATCCAATACAGAATTCATCAACATTTTAACATTGAAGTTAAAATACCACATGAATATAAAATAATTCTCTTTCAATCTTGTTCAACCTAATTGAGGGCTTGCCCACTTCCTCCCCCCTCCCTTTTTTTTTTTTTT
>VWZG01005434.1:0-27819 GCA_013396735.1 Grallaria varia | reverse complement strand
ATAACATACTATTTCAGTTTGCACTGTGGCAGGGAAAGGAGGGGAAGGAGGGCGACAGCAGAGCAGGTTTATTTTGGTAGCATTGTAGTTCATGTGGAAGATTGCATTGCATGCAGTTTGATCTCCAGATAAAAGAATGTTCAAAGAAACAGAATCAGAGGCCAATTATGAACTTCCAGCCTCCGATCTAAAATGAAAGATTGTGACTGTTTATTTAAGTTGAGTGCTTTTTAGTAAGTGGAGGATAGTTGGGGGAGTGATGCCCAATTAACTAATTGATCTGACTGAAAGCTGAAGCCTCTCATAAAAGAAAAAGGAAAAGAGATCACTTTGGAAATTCATGACATTTCCCCTTGTGATCATCCTAATTAGCTTCTGATAAAAATGAGAAGTGAGGTGGGAAGTAGAAGTGAGAAATTAAGAAACACATGATAGTTGGAATGTGTCAAATATTTGAACCCAACAGTTGCTCGCTTTTTGTTTCATCTAAGTGCAGTGAAGTTTAATGGAACAGCAAATACACTGGAGTTCCCCTACAAGGACTGCAGCCTTAGTGACCAATTTTTATAAACAATTATTTCAAACTTATTTACAGAATCTTATTGTAGCATTCATTTTATGTATCCCCAAGGTATCCATTGGGGAAAAAAATATCCAGAATAATCAGGTGGCTTAATTATTGATTATAATTGTTTGGGGTTTTTGAAACTGTCCATTTAAAAATGTGGTGGCAAAGTTTTATATGAATTATTAATTATTTCACAGAAAGCCGGTAAATTCAAAGTGTACACATGCACACCATTTTCACTAGCTTGGAGATATGACTGGTGATGGTTAGACAGCCACAGAAACAAAAATTCAAAACCAAAAATTTGTTCAGAAATGAAAATAACAAAACAATTAAATGAGAAGTTTTACCTGCGTAGAAGCAAGAGGATTGAGGTGCTGAGTGCCTTCAGCTATTCAAGTTTACAAGTTAGGTGGTCTTAATTTGTCATTAGAAGAGCAAGATCATGGTTGCAAGACTGGTGGTTACATTTCACAACAATAGTATCACTGTTTATAGTGTAATGTGATGACCTTGATGGTGAAATACTGAAGTTCCTTCGTAGAGTTTATGCCTGAGGTTGAGAGCTGAGAAAGAAGAGAAGATTAATATGAAGAAAACACGTGCAGGTCAGTGAGCTTCTCATGCTTAGTGAATTCACGTCAATGTACTTTCATAAACTTTAATTTATATTATAAAAATAATTTTTCCTTCTTTTAAAGCTTATCAGTGAGTTCAAGTGTTACAGGAAAAAAAAACAACAACAAAATGGACATAAAATCTACCTTTTGTTTGTTTTGTATCATTGCAATATTTTTTAGTTCAAGTGAAACACATCAAACAAACATGGTCAGTGAGATGTAATCTAAACTCCAGTAGACTGTTTGCAACACTAACGTGGAAGATTTTACTCTGCACTTTCAGTTCAGAAATTCCTTTCAATAAAAGACTGAGCCATAATTTTGCACAAGTATGAAAATTATTTTCCCTTATATTGAAGCTTATTTTTTAATATATGTGGCAGCTTTACATTAGCAGAACCCCTATGGCTGCAACATTTGCTTTCAGTTTTTGTTCTCCAGTGTTAAACTGAAATTATTTCTTCAGCTTATCAAGGAACAGTTGTTTTTCCTTTATAATTTTCTTCAATGCATCTGGAATATTATTTTATACTGCTGTATTTTCAAAGCTTTTCTTCTTATATAAATGTTTAAGTGTGCATTTATGAACATCCTGAGAATGGTGGTAATTATCACAAACCATATTCCTTTCCTCCTTTCCTTATTCTATAAAACTCTTTCCCTTACAGACGCCCCTGCACAGTATTTTGTGGAATTACCATGCTCTTGAAAGCAAGGGATCAGATTTGCTTCTCAAAGTATGTTTATATACTAGTATATAAAGTATACTAGTATACATTTGCTTTTTGAATCAGGGATGAAAAAGATACTGAGCTTCAATACTAATAATTTGTTTTGGTCAGGAGCTGAAGAAACTTGCAGTATGATGACATGCTTTTGACTCTCACCTTACACCAAATTCAAAAGGTCTTCATTTACTTCCCAGCCTCTTAGTCTTATCCTTCCAACCTGCTTTGGAAAGTCAACACAGAATGCTTAGCAGCTAATTAGGAGGCTTGAACTGAAAAAAGAGAAGGATTTTTGGGTCAAGAAGGTGATAGGGAAGACCTGAAAGACACAGTATCCTTCTCACCCTGTGCCCTCCCTTCACCTCTTCCCACTGCCTTCTTGGAATAGAAGAATGACCACTGGTGTGATTTTTCCAGATCAGCAGCTCCTTCATCACCACACTGACTCTATGATCTTCTTTAATCCTTAATTCAGTTTTCCGCTGCTAGATAAATTTGAAAAGGGAAGAAGCAGCATTTTATTCAGTTTTATTAATTACATGGAGGGACTGACAAAAGTTACTCACAGATCTTTACTATTTATAAGTTTGTAAATTCCCTCCATCTGAAGCCTAAGACTGCACGAACAGAAGCAAGTCATAACCATGTTCCTTTTTCATGAATTAGTTGATGTAGCTATTACAAATGTGAAACAGAAAACAAGAGCACAAAAGGTTTTAGATACTAGTATAAATCACTTGTATATATGCTCTGTAGTAAAATGAAATTATTAGAGCTATAAAAAAAACCCTTTTCAGCAATTCCTTTCAAACTAGATGGCTGCGATTTTTATCTAATTTTTGCATAGATATACAGAACATCCCCCACACTTTTGAGTCACCGATATGAAGACAGATAATTTCTCAATGCAGAAGTCTTCAAAAACATTGCAGACTTGCATAGCAATGGCCACAGTGCAACTGATGTCTAGTCTGTCTTAACTCCAGCTAGAAGTATGCATTTTTTCAGGATTTAAATGAAAAATCTCTCATGTTTACTCTAATCCTTAGCCTCTTTTATAGGATGTAGTTTTCCTAATTGCACAGTTTCTCTAAAATGGAATTAAATAAATTGAAAAGTCTTTTCAGAGGGATTAAACCTAAAAAAAGAAATCACTAGAAACAAAAGCATTGTTTCTTCTGCCCACTCTATGCTAATTACTGTTAAATTTGTTAATCTGCATCAAGGGAAGAGACTATGTAACTTTGTGAACAAGAAAGAATTTAAAACATCTTACTTAGGAACAAGAAGGAATTGAAAATGTTTTATTCAGGCCCAAGTATGAGATCTGGTTTTCAAAAAGTTGAGTGTTTTCAAAGTGTGAATTTAACTACAGTATTTGCAAGTTCTTAGAATGTGTGGGAAGCCTATACTATTTCTATAAGACACAGACATGAGCAGAGAAGTCTATCTGGGGCAGATTTCCATGTTGAAAAATAATAGAATTATGTCAATTTATTGTTTTGTTCAATGAGGGACATTAGACATTTGCACAAGAGCTAATAAGATAACAGAAGTGGAACTTTCAATGCCACATTAAATGCTAAGCACAACCATTTTAATCCTTCAACACTTTTAATAAAATTTTAATTGTTACATGTTGACTAATGTGTCTGCTTATTCATTTCCCCTACAAATTTATATTGTTAATATCTAGAACTGGTACAACCTTAGCTTAAATGTCAGAGACGTGTCCATGTCTCTGAAATAAAACACCGTCTTGCAAAGGTGAGTACGCTAAAGAAACAAACCCTTGTAGAAACAAGACTGATGAAGTCAAATAGTTAATTTTTTTGCAATTATAGTAAAAATACATTTTTTGTTTGATCTGAAGTTTTTCACTGAAGTGAAACTAGACCACAGAAAAGAACACGAGTCATCAAGGCAGCCTAATTCTTGTACTTTCTAATGAATTTCAAATGCTTAACTTCACACTTCAAATGTTAATTCAAAGACAATGTGGGTGTTACTTAGGACTATATTTATAGCTATAAAAATAAAGCAAATACAATAACTTTGCACTGCATATAAATTCTACTTCATAAACTGTCAGTACATACTTAATGATGCATTCAGTAAATTGGTTCTTTCCTCTGAATCTGTAAAGGAACTGCTTCAGAAAGTTTCTATATTCCTTTCAGGAACATAAATTGCTCAAATATAAACATGTACATATGTGCATTTTGAGTGTAAAAAAGAGTGAATAACAAAAAGAACAATTTTCAGTGAGTGACTCCATACTGAATAAAAGGCTTTCATTCAGGAGTTTAAAATTAGAATTAGAGCAAAAGATACATAGAGACACTGTATTTTCAGCTGGAAAGGGCAAGAGTAGTAACTGCTTTACTTATAAAAGATAATTGGTTATTTAAATTCTAAATTCAGTCATATATATCACTTACGTTCATTTTCAAATACTGTTGCTAATAAAGCAGTTGTCTATAGTTCAGCTATATTGAAATAATGGAAAGATCAGACTAAGTTTTCATTTTTTTCATACAGTGGAAAATTATGATTTATGAGTCAGGATATTTAATTATATTTGGATTATATATGAAGCTGCAATCTGACAGTCTGTTTACTTTGTCCCAAAGCTTAGTGAAGAAAATTTTACTAATACATTACAATATATAGTTGGGAATAAAAGAGAGGTTGTTAAAGTTGGTACTTAGGGGCAGTTAGCTTGCATATAATGCTCTAAACAAACTAGTATGGGTCCATATCTCTGGTTGCCAATTTCCTCTTCCTAAAGTGGATTTGAAGTCTGAGACAGCAGTCAAGTCCTAAACTCTTGGTACTTTACTATTTTTAAATGGTAGATAAATCCTAACTGAAAATTTTATTGTTTTCATGTCCACTTCCTACAAGCATTAGCTCAGGAAGTGATAAAGCTGGTGCACTTACCCACGGCCTTTTCAGTGACTAACGCCAAGTGATTTCCTGGTTGGCCATAGACAATGGATAAGGAAGTAAGACTCGTGACCAGGAAACTTTAATTATTTTTATAGTTTTTTCTTAAAGCTAACAGGCCTAAAACCATGGATACAATAAATTACCTTTCAGCTCATAATTGCGATGACAATAGTGATAGACAAGCAGTTAAAAGCCTGAAGTATCTTTTTTAGCTCCAAATTTCTTGTCTGATATTGATACTTCTGGTCTCAATTATTTTTCATGATTCCAGCTTACACAAAAACGTCAATATTTTGTTCAAAGTACACCACTGTGTTTGAATGCCATACAAAATTCACAACATAGTAAACTTACGCAGAGTCATATACATAAACGTCTATATGCCCCACAAAACCACAATCAATTACTAACTTTCAAGCAAAACTTTTTGTTATTTTGCTTGTTTTCATTCTTGAAGACAAATGTTCATTTCCACCTTCATTTCAGCTTGAAACATTTCAATAGCATCCTCATGAAAGTTCATGAAAGCTCCCATTTATTTGTAGGGTTTGTTGACAGGGGGACCAGAATATCAGCCAAAGTCTCTTAAGCTTCAAAAGATATTTTAGCTACTTCTGTTCATGACAGAATTGAGTCAGACAGACCTGGGAAAAAGTTATGAAAACATTTCTAATTATTTGTGTACAGACATAACACAATTCAGTAGTTAGAATTTAATTTTAAAGAAAGAGGAAATCTTTATAATGCCATAAGAATTAACCTTTCATATAAGCCAATGAAAATACTGCACTGATCAGAATGACAAGAGTAATCCAGTGGAATTTCTTCTGTGAAAACATATGATATAGGAAGAACTGGTAAAATTTCAAATCTGAATGCCACAGGACTTAAAGAATAAATTAAAACAGAATAAACAGTGAAGCAGCCATGCAGTAAAATTAAGAAACAGAAAGAACTCTATTTTCCTTATATGAGATACAACGATGAATATTGAGAGACTGTCAAACTCTCTTGCCTCAGTTTCCCTAGGAAAGTTTTTAGTGACATTGAATGACCTTAATCTTGTTTGAAAAATGCTTTAAAGTATTGCTGTTGGATGATTCTGTTGAAATGTAAAATGGTGTGTTTTGGACAGATGTGTTATCTGCAAAACTGGATTTTTTTTTTTTTGGTTTTGTTGTTTTGTTTTGTTTTGGGTGGGTTTTTTTGAGTAGACTAGTCAGGGGTTTTGTTTGTTTGTATAATATTGTACTCAGTCTGACTAGGATAGTGTTGCTGCTGGCTGACTGTCAAAGTTTTTGAAGATCTGGTGGAGAAGGAAATGGCAAAAAACAGAATGTAAAAACACCCTATTGCCTATTCTTCTAAATCCCCCTCCCCACCAAAACATTCAGAAGTCATAGTTTTCCTAGTGATAGACCTTGCAAAAGAAAAAAAGAAGAAAACCCATCATTTTTGTCGTAGAGAACTCAGCCCTCAGATCAAGATGTGTTTTCTTTGGTTTTTAACTTTCAGTAAAGAGATATCTACCATTGCAACTGTTTGTTTGCCCTGTTACTTTTGAAACTTGACACGTGGTATGTCTGTAAACTTAAATAAATTCCTTTTTCCTAGAGAAAATATATTTTTATATGTATTATAGATATGCACACAATATTAGTTTTATTGACACCACGATGTGTATAGTTGCATATGTTACAGCTTGACGACAAATAGCCTTGTAAAGAACAAACTTTAGGTCATTAAAATTTAACAAATATCTCATGCACTAAATTTTCAATCCTTCCTGTATATTTGTGTTAAATATTAATATTTGTTATTTGCCAAAAGCCTTGCAGGCCTGAGAATTTATAAAAAGAGGATGGACATGTCTTGAAAAGTTTTGAGTCTGGAATAAAGATTGAAGGTAACTGAATGTTCAGGAAAGGATAAACTACTTCAAAAGGTAGGATTCCATTTGTTGACACCACTAAGAAATGAAGGAAACATCTGAAACAGCAGTGTATGTCTAGAATTTTTCATGGACAGCATATTAATTAAGTATGCTCTCAAAGAAATAAAGGGCAAGGGATGGCTCAAGGAAATTGCAAGGCAAACTTTGAGGACTAGGATACAATAAGGACTTTATAACAGAGTAGGACTGTACAGCAGTAGAAGAGACTATTAAATCTCACTTTCCCAATAGTGGACAAGAAATTTAAATTAAAATGAATATGAAGTCATAGAGAAATATAACAAATAGTACCATAAGCAGTACAATCACTGAAGTAACTGGTGTCTTATATTTGAATTACATTAGTACCTAATATAGCGCAACTCCATTTGATGCTTATTCCATGCTTCCATTAACATTCCAGGTGATGGTCCTCTGTACTAGTTCAATGAATTTGAGCTAATCACAAAGCAAATCAAGGTTGTCTGTCTTTAACATTTTTCTTTTTTTTTCATTTTGACTATAATTTCTGTGAAATAAATATTTGAAGCAAATCTGCCTCTGTCAAAGTAGTCCATTTGGCCAGTAGACTTAAGGACTGTCATACAGAAGTGGGAGTTGACAGACAGATACAGAGAAGACAAGGAAACAAACTATGATCTCATATTCTCTAGAGAACAGACCAGAAATGACAAAAGCTTCTATAAACACTGTTTCTGCTTGCCTGAACCTAAAGAAAGGTTCAGATCAAAATGCAGGCACAGCTTATGGCTGGATTGAATTTGTCCAGTCATTTTTTTCCCTATTTTTTTGAAGCAATGAGAAAACCTGTGTGGTAATTCCCATGGTTAAGCTTCCCAGGGTTTAAAGTTTCTACAATCTTGAGTAAAACACTTAAATGTTCAGCACTGCTGTCAGCACAATACATCAATTAAAGGTCCAAGCGGTGTCCATCACACTTGTTTATTTCATATATTATATTTATCTTTTCCTGGATTTCAAGTGCCTTCTGATCTGCTTTCTTATCCTTTGAAAACATCTGTACATAATTGTTTCAAATGAACAGAAACTTGCTGCAATATCTATTCAGCTGTCAGACAATCAAGGTCATACAAGGTGCAAAAATGCTTATCTATATGAGAACAGGCTGAAATCACCCCTTACATAACCCCAGTGACTCCAATTACAACTTTGTTTTCAGTGGGGAAACTACTTGGAACTTGTAGTGTATTTTTCAGTCGTCGTTTCCAAGACCCTTGGCTATTGTGCAGACAGGAATGCATGATTTAGAAAGACCACAGGCGAGCTGTGATTCCTTAGCTTGGAGGTTGATGCATTTTGCATGAGGTTTGGTACTTTGTTATGATGGTCCAAAGACAGGATGCACTTGTGTCCATCAGCCTCACTGTAAATTGTATAATCAGTTCTGGGAGCACAAACCAGAACCAGAGACCCAACTTTTCACTCTCCCCCTTCCCCCTATCAAAGGCTTACAAACTAATTCCTATTTAGAACAGAGTTCTGCTCAAATCTACAGGATATACCATGTCACATATAGTACAAACCGCAATATTTGATGGCTTCTAACTTCTTCACAGCATTTAGCTTCCAAGTGGATTGGAGCATCTAAATTGAGAGTGTGCTCTAAAATGGTACTTGAAGCAAATACTTCTGTTTTCTCTCCAGATTTTGAATATGAACAAAATTATAGACCAGTAAAGATATACATACTAGACAACAGGTAAATCTACATTATGGGCCATATTCATTCTGAGGTGCCTTTGCAATACTAAATCCTCAGCTGTCGATACTGTAGGAGTATCCTATATCTCCCCTGAGAGGACACTGAGAATTTTCTTCAGGAGCAATACAGGGCAACATGTATCAAATTTAATAACTCAGAACCTGATTAGGGCATGAACCTGAAAGCTGGACCTCGTGTATACCGTGTAACATAAATGTTAACCTTGGTTTAGATTCAGCTGACTTACTGAAACAATTGGAAATTTCTTTTACTAGTGGTAGAAAATTAGAAATCAAGAATGTTTGGAGTCAAGACCCAAAAAGCATAAAGGAAAAAGGCACGAAAGAGATTAGTTCAGGTTGCATTTGTTTATGTTTTGAAGGTGTCTAAAGTGAAAGCATTAGCTAAAGGTTTGAATGTATACTTAAGTGTTAGCTAATATGAAAATTTGAAGTTTGCTTGTCATATATATGTGGGACACCTACCTGCAATAAAAAGGATGTTTTATCACAAAATTTATTTGAATTAATCTAGTTATTGTATGTGCTCACATCTATAGCCATTTCATCGTGCATAAGTGCATATAAAAAGCTGTACAAACTTAGTCAAAATAAAGGAATACGTCAAAAATTAAAAAAGCTTTTCACATAATGTGATAGAATTTAAATTGTGAATTTTTATGTCACACAAATGAAAAGCCTGAATCATTAAACTTTTTTTTCCCCTCGTACTTTCTCTAGTAACCTCTTCTATCTTAAATAACCTGTATTACGCTATCTATAGAACAGGAATATGAGAGTTCAGGCATCATTAGAGGGTATTAGAATTGTGCCTGCCTGAAAAGTACATTAAAAAAAAATGTCAGAAAACCCAGTGACAAAATCTAACCACAAGATACAAATATCTATGAATAATAGCATGAAATCCTTACTCGGTTTAGGTCTTCCAACCGACTTGCATGGCCTTAAGCCACCAAAAAATAAAATTTGTCTTACATACCAAAAAGATAACCCAAATTTTTTTGAGCATTTTTGAAGTGAGTTTAGAAACTCATACACAGATTAAAAAAAGTTGTCCTGGAACAATTTAGAAGTGCTTTTTCTGCCCTGGGAGTCTTTCCATTCTCTTCAACCTTGTAACTTCAAATTCCTATTATGCAAGTTCTCACACAAAATGCTTGTTCTCAGACATGAAATCCATTTTTTATATGACTTCTTGGTCATTTAAACAGTTTTGCAATTGCAGATTTGATCCACAGGCCCCTGAACTATTCCTATTTAGCTTATTTTTTAACTACTCAGTTATTTGCCAACTTCTGTAATTTACTACTCTACTTATAGACACAGCTTATGCAGTTTTTTAGTCTCGCTCAACAGTGTTAACATGAGGATCCAATTCTCTGTAAACTGTATGTATCATCCTGGATTTTGTTTACTTACCCCTTTATAAAAAAGAACATCAAAACCAGCAGTGAAATTTTGATTTGAAGGTGCAACCACAGGTAGAATAAATTTTTTTAAATCTCTTTGACTTCCCTTCTCAATTATGCAGGGCCTGGCATTCATCTAGCCAATTTTCAAACCTTCAATTCCTTCCATGATTTTCTTTTTCAGATTAAAGGTCCCTTTAGTATCCAATATTTTAATAAACAAGTAGCACTGAGGTAGTTATAGAACACTATACAATCACATTTCAGGCTTCTTTTAGATAAGATAAATGAAATCCTTAAGTCTCTCTCTCCCAAGAGCAATTTTTAAGGCTCTCAGAGAAAGTTGTGGTTGCTTACTAGGCTATAGACAATGTTTAAATTCAGTCCCAAATATGCCAAAATATCTGTGACAGTTATCCATAAAATTCAGAATTGTGATGAAACTCCACAATTAAGCTTCAGCAACCCAGCTGGAATTTTCATTACAAAAATTTCACCTTGTTCTAGCCATAATTATTATGGAAACTCCAAATGATGTGGCAACTTGAGAAAATGCACAATCCTGTCCCGTAGCTTGCATTTACTCCTCAAGGCTGCATGAAGGCAAGGTAAAACACACTACCAAGTTTGTCTCCCGCTTCTAGGCAGTTTTCTCACCACAGTTTCTTTACTTCAAGCACTTTTTCTCCTTATAAGAGCCTCAAATACTCAATCTCATTTCAAGGCTTCTGGTCTTCCAAAGGGAAAAACACCTCTAAATCCAGCATATATTAAATCCCAATCCCTTGTCTTGAATTCATGAAGAATCTGAGGACTCATTAGAGCTGCCAGGATTAGATTTAGATATATTGAGAAAAGCAAGGGAGAAGCTATAAAAAGAAATGTTGTTCTTGGTTAAATTTTTATACATTCTGCTTTTATAATAATCCAATACAATAAAATATGCAACTGAGATCTTTTTCTTCAGTTACCATGCTTTGCATGAGAATTTAGTGATCCAGTTTGAAAAGTACACAGGATAAAAAAGTTGCAAAAACTTCAAACTTGCCTAAATGATTTTGTGAGACTTACTGTTATTTTATGGTTCTCCATGATTTTCTAATACAAGTTATCTGTGCAATGAGAGGGGAAAACAGCTATCAGAGTCAGGCCACAGTAGTCACAATCATTTAAAAGAGTTCAAAGCCTACCTTTGGCCTATTTTAAACCTACCTGGTCTGTTGTTACTTCATAGAGAGCAGATAATAGATAACGGCAAATAAAAATCATTGGCAGAAATGGGAGTCTTTCTTTTCTTTTAGGTCTAAGAAGAGCTGCTGAGAAAGTTACTTTGCTGAAGAGAGTATAACTACGTGGGTGTTTGCACATTGAGCAGAAAAATGTGATAAAAGTAATGGGAATTTATGTGAAAGCTTCTGCAGAAGAAATGTTATTCCATATCTAAAATGAAGCTGTGAGGCAATTAAATATCTTACTAAACTTACCAACGATGAGAAAAAAAATTAGCTTTAAAAACTGTATGATTAAACTGAATAACTGAATGCAAGAGAAACAAGTCACGGCTTCACATCTTTCCATTATATTCTGGTTTCCACCCTCATACACTTTTTGCATGTAACCAGAGTTTCTCCTTGTCCAAGTTGTCCACTTATTCACACTGAAAATAACAAAAAAAAAAAAAACCAAAAAAACCAAACAAACAAAAAACAAAACAAAAAACCAACCAAAAACCAAACCAAACAAACCAAACAAACAAACAAAAAGGCATGGAAACAAAACATTTATAAACACTTCTGTTGTTGTATGTAGTCATTAAGTAAGCATGCTTCTGGTTTTCCTGAAAGAATTTTTTCCAGAGTAACCTAAGACAACAACCGTTCTGTTAAGCAGTATCTTAAATTAGTTGGGGAAACATATGGTGTGCCTTCCTATGGAGCCTATATTTTGGCTATAGATTTCTGATCTAGGTTTTGGCATGAAATATATGTCCAAGGACATACAAGGTCTTTGCATGAATTATAACTTGTAATATGTTATCAATAATTATTTACATCTGTGGATGATTAAAGATTAGGTTTACCAGGGTTGGGTTTTTTTATAATTTGGAGAAATAATTTTCTTATGTAAAACTCAAGGTAGCTTAACATCTGTGTTGGGGGAAGAACACATTTTTCTGAGTCAATGTTGGTGGGAAACGAAATACATAGGCAGGGTAAGTCAAAGTAGAGGGAATCTAAGGCATTCTAAAAAATGTTCACACTTCATATATTGTAGTTTTTCATGTGTGCTTGTTTACTTGTCTTTCCTTTCCATACAGCTATAAATTGGTTGCAATGGCTTTCTCTAGTGAAAGCTGCAAATGAGGAAGTATATGTACAGCCACTTAAGGAGAGATGTTAATACTTCATTTCTTGCAAAAAACACAATACTATATTTCCAGTTTATAATATTATATTGTCCAACCTTTTCTTTCTTTAAAGGAAATCCCAATGCCTACACATCTTCCCTGCTATGCCATATCAATTAAATATTATTAGTGCTTTTTGGTGGGGTTTTTTTCCTAGTTTACACTGTGGTGGTTGGTCAAAGGTTAGATTCGAAGATCTTAGAAGTCTTTTCCAACCTGGATGATTCTTTCATTCCGTGATATGCAACTCACTCCACCCATTCTTTATTAAGGTGCATGTGGCAGAAAACATAATATTTCTGTTCAATTTCCAGTTAGTGAAAGTGAGAACATAACTCCTTCCAATTGCTATAGAAAGTTTCTACAAACTGGAACACATTCTTGCTTCTGCACTGATTTGTCAATGCCTCAATGAGCAGGTTGTTTTGAAAAAAAAATATTTTCTACTCATCTATCAGAAAAGAAAATGGCAGAATATGCACATTGCACAATGAAGGTGAGCATTTTGCACATTGATATTAATCTTCCTGAAATCTTAAGAGTGGAAGTAACACAGATGCTAGAATGTTTCCATTAGATGCTCTGTGATTTATTTGCAACAACTCTGAATAATAGTAGAGGCTACACTGATAGCCAGACTATCCTTTCAGCTGTGCTTTAAAAGTAGTCACGGCAAAAGCATTTGAGAAATTGGAGGACGAGGACTCAAGAGCTCTAGACTTCACTTGGAAGTTCTCACCTGACATTTTCGTGACTTTCCTGAAGTGCGAAGAAGCTCAACTTGCCTTTTCCAGAAAGACAGAGAACTAAGTCTCAAGTGCTAGTATCAGTCAAATATTCTGAGCTAAATAGTCAGCTTTAACTATGAGAAGAGGTGATAACATCTGCTCACATGAACACTCGGATGATCCTGTTTAATGCCTCTATACTATGCTAGTTTGACAATGCTTGTGTATTCTGTCCATTAACTCCTGTCATAATAAGCAAAAGGCATTGCCAGATGGCTGAACCAAAATACATACACTGCTTGTATGGTGTGTAAGCATATAATTATACACATAGACACACCTATACTTAAATACTACATTTTTGCTCTTAGCATTTGTTTGCCAGTTTTACTTTACTTAAATTTGTGTGCAGTTTTATATAGGACCTTGAGACAACTTAGTCTGGTAAGACATCTCATACACTGAAATTCCTATTTGCCTTATATATTTTGCAGTTCTGTAATGCAATAACGCAACCTTAAATCTCTTCAGCGTTCCACCTTGGGACTTAAACCGCTTGAATTTCATGCAGAGCACTAATTGACATTGTCTGGTTTCATGACCCTGGTCAAATGTTTTACAATAATTACTGCAAACAACACAAATTTGCAGAATAAGCATAATCTGTGTCACTGTTACGAAGATAGGCTGCTGCCTTTTAGAGTTTTCTAGGACAATAATGACAGATATTTTTGTCCAGTAACTGTTTTTCGTTTGCAGCTGACCCTCCTCCGGTGGTGTTAAAACACTTTGTCTTTCTTTGATTTAATTTTCAGTGTACTGTAACTAATGATATTTCTACATTCATGTAGCATACGCAAATTAATGTCTGAAAGTTGTGTCTAGCTATGCAGACAATTTCTGTACTAAACTGATATGTTTAATGTACACCCATGAGAGTCAAACCAGAATTGCTTAACAACAGGCACAGAACAAGATTTTTTGACATACTAGTTTCTTAAACAGTAGCTTTAAGTATTGTGGTTTAAATGGAGTAAGTTTAAAGTTTGAAAAAGGCAGTTTGTTAACTGAAGTAATTTAATCAGGTTGTTGTGGAATGAGCAGACACCTCCTTCCACTACCTCAAACTGAATGCCAAGGCATTTTCCCTAGAACAGAAATCCAACCGTGCTGACAAGTTCTTCAACTCAGTAAAACTTTTCTCAACAGATTGAAAGGACAGTGAAGTTTATCCATCTTTAGTTTGAAAATCCACTGAACTGTGTTTCATATCTGGCTTCTCCTGGTATAAGTTCTTTCAGCATTTTGACATTAAACTTAGTAGCAATAATACTTCAAAACTTCTCAAAAATGAGAGTTTTGAAAATGTACTGAACTACTTTGTTAGGTATTTCTTCAGTAATTCCTTATCCAGCTAATTGTCCTGTGACAAATTAGAATAAATGTTAAAGCATGTTTCAGTAGGAAAATGTGTGGTACATCGTGGGTGAATGCGATAGTCTTGTAAAAAGTATTCTGTTTTCCAGCTGTCTTTTCTGTCCATAATGAAGTATAAACAATATGTAGGACTTAAGAAATCCTGTCATCAGTTGTCAGTTTTTTACTATACTACTAATAGAATGTACGTTCTATAGAAACTTTGAATTACTTTCATATAAGTTTGCATTGTACAAATGGAGATCAGCAGTACTATAGTGATGCAGTTCTTGTAAGGTAGGTTAGGCTTGTCTTGTAATGTACTTGAACAAAAGTTGTAGCATAATAAATGCATGCCTGCTCAGCTTACCATTGCAAATTACTGGTGAAAATAAGTGCTCCCTCTGGCCTTGGGCAGGTACAGTGCTGGCAGCCTGTCTCTGCCCACTTGAACTTGCTATTGTGGAGCATGTGCAGCGGAAACAGCCATTAGATCCTGAACCAACTCTGAAGTAATGATACATTTATGCAGCTGGTTTCCTGCTTTTTTCATGCAACGTTTAACTCTTCCTTAGCAGGAATTTAGAGCTCTGAAGGGACTGGAATATAACTAAGAAGATTTTACTGGAAAAACTCATGTGAATGCAAGGTTTTATTTCTTATCAAGACTTTGTACCAAGTAAACTCCAGGAGAAAAAAATTGCATAATGATCCAAGTTTCCAGTCTAGTGCAGTTACTTTAAAAGAAGAGTTCTTTGTCTCAGACGTTCAGCCCAGAAATATTATTACAAAGAATGAAGGAACTTCCTCTCCATAATAAAGCTGCAATCAGTTGCAGAATATCTCCTCATTATGTCATAATACATGAGGAATTGTTTCTGGGTGCTGATAACTCTATGAAAACAATCTAGAGATACATACTGTGGAACAATATACAAATAGTTTATCCAATTACTATACCAGTTAAATAAAACAAAAAGTGAAAAATAAACAAGAAGTTTTACTGCAACTGGAAAGAGTATGGAACAGGTACTTAGCAGACGAAAGACAGCTATATTTTCCCCTGTCAGTCAGCTCCCTTCAGTTTGCCCTTCTTCCCTCAACACACGTCAGTCCAATGCTGATATTTCTTCCATTAACTTAAGTAACATTTTACAGTTATTGGCTCAACACATGAATCTGCCCTAATATGAAAACATTTATGAATTAAGAATGTTCCTCTTCAGTCAGAAAAACTAAAACTCAGGCTAAACTACCACATGGGAGGTAGTACACAGTCTTGTTGAAGTCTACAGATGAGATGAGAGGAACTGCCTTAGGAGCATCCAACCAGAATGATTTAGGTGCTAAGCTCGGTTGATGTGGATGGAAATAAAGGAGTAAAACTGGCTTTATCGGTGCATTAAATTTGTCATAGAAAAGAAGGCAAAGATTCTGACCCTTCTTGCCAACAATGCATGTATGGTGTGCATGCTCATCATAATGCTTGCATATAGTTATAGTAGTGATTTTCTTGCAGCTCCACAGCTTTTCCACTCTGTGGTCACACAGCTCTTTATCCTTTCAAATCAGGCTTGTACCTGTCCCTAATACACGCATTGTCCAACTGTTGTATATTAACTTCAATATTTATGATTGGCAAGTGTTTTTGTCTTTTTTCTTCACTGCCTCATATTTCCCTTGCCTAAAGAAACAATCTACCACTTGAGAGAAAAAAGTTGCAAGATCACGAACGTCTATCAAACAGGAACAAGCTTAGGTTAATTCATCTCCTTAATAGCATTAATGGGGCAAATAACTGAATGTCCTGGATCATATCACTCAGTGAGACCCTACAAGACTAGGGCAGAGTGATGTTGTAGATAGTGTTACTGATTCTTTCCTTCCTGTTAGATCTGCACAACAGCTAGCCTCTTAAGAGTTCAATCAGTTTTTTTGAGAGGTTTTGTGATTCTGGTTTTTTTTTTTTTTAAACAGAAATCTTGAGCATACACTAGAGATCTAAGTCTTTTTGAACTGCACAAGTGAAGTCAAATAGGTAACATCCACACAGAAAACTAAGAACTGAGATCTGAAAGTTACAACTATTTTCCATATCGTATATTTACAGTGTGATGGATGCAACTTGCAAGATGATATGTGTGGCAAGATTACCCTTATTTGCCCTAGGTCTTTGCCATAGATGGTTTACAAACTAAAACCAGGCAGTCAGAGTCACCAGACAAATTTTAACAAAAGGAAGAAAAAAGTACAAACAAGATTTATCCATATCTTGCTGGTTCCCATAGATGACAAACTGACCCCTGTGACTTTGAAGTGTTGACTTAGCTGAGGAACTGTTATCTATATCTTGTCCTAAACTCCAGTATTTTTATTTTAAATCCAGTTTCACACCTCATCTTTCTGCCACTGAACCATTAGCAAGATAACTTTGGTCTAGGGTACTGCAGTACTGTCAATGCATCTGTATTTATCATTCAGGAAAAAAACCCAACAGGCACACCCATTGCATCAACAGATTTGGAACTGCTTTTGCTTTCCAAGAATAAGCTCGGCCTGTTTCTCATCTGAGGCACTCAACTGCTGATCAGCTTCAAGGTTCATGTTTCAGCCAGTAAATGCACCTTAGAGCAAGTTATTTGCACTTCAGTATTCATTCAGAAAGCATTATTTAATAATGACGAAATTAAGGTACCCACAGACATGTAATTTCTTGCCTCTCTGCTGGACAACAATTCAATACATTCCCTATTCCCTCAACAGTACAGTGTGTACATTATATATTTTCTTACATATAGATTATAGATTTTCTTACAATCTTCCACATTGTCTTAAAAAGAAAGTGCTCCTCCTAAAACAAAGGAAGTACTGTTTTTTTGGGTGGGTTTTTTTGTTTGTTTTTTAATATTATGCAAAATTGAAGTGCTCTCACATAGTAAAATAAAAGAAGTATAACAAATACCACTTGGAGGTTATTTCAGTATAGTTCAATTTCATACAGAAAGGCCCATATTGAAGTGGAATTAAAATCTATGTGGAGAAAAAACCCTGTTTTTGTCTTACAAAACTTAGAGATTTGAATCACCAGAACAAACTTGTGCTTGAATATACAAGGAGTTTGTAAGTGTACCTTATTTTTACAAGATTCCTACCATGGAAAGGGCCTGGTTTAATCTCAGTATGGAAAATTATCACAAGTGGTAGAACAGGTTGCTCTGCAAGAGTAGACAGCACAAGAATTAATAACACCACAGCCACAGAGTCATGAATACTGGAGGTGCAGCACCACCATACCCAAGCAAGTTAAGCAGAATAGGCCCAGTGACAACAGTAAGGATCAGTTAACTATTTAGCAAGCACTGGGGGCATCCACACTCACCAGGCAGCAAAGCAAAACATAACATAGCTACAACATAGTTCAGGCAAGGAAAAAGCCTGAACGTAAATGCAGTCCTTGGGCCAGTGTATAAATTCTGTGTTGGTGGGGACTCACAGTGCAGCTACTCAGGGCAATTATGGTCTCCTGATGTACACAAGGTCATGATAAATACATGAATAAGAGGTATAAGCACTTAGGAAATATATTTAAGGGATAGTTGTATAGTTGAACCTACTCCATTCTTTTTGAGTGGAAGATTAAAAAGAAAAACAAATATAGGTTTCTGTAGCCAAAATATGTCAGATAAACAGAAAACCCATGTACATATAGGTTATTTTTGAGGTTTTCAGTGAACAGAATTCACAATGCCATACATGTCAAAGAATTTTACAAGTTTAGCAAGTTATACTTGTGTTTAGAAATACACTTTAAAAATTCAATTATTTCCCAAATATAGATATGTTCAAAACCAATTTCGTAAGTTTCAAAGTAGTATGGCTCATATGTCCACAGAGAATACATTTTGCCAAATATTGATCTACCAATATTCTTTGCATCCATTCTGTCATTCAATAAAACACTTGTTTATTACAGAAGTAAATATACAATGCCCAAACAAATTAATAAACTTCATGCAATAACAAATAGAACGTGTATATACATACACACAACTCAGTAAAGTTGTTGTACAAGACTCCTTTTTCCCTTTGGTTTTGAATACCATGTCTGGCAATCTAATATTGGCAGAATTTATGGTAATTATTTAGGGGCTTTTTTCTTTTGCAGAACACTGATAATTCAGTAGGGCATGCTTCATACTTAGCAATTGCTAGCTCAAGTCTGGCCAATGTCACCATATACAGCAGCAAAAATGTCTATGAATTTTCATGAAAATCTGGTAGTGGACCTACACAGGAGTCTTAGATTCACGGTGTTGCTCCAGCTCATTGAACTTTGGTGACTTAATTTAATAATCTGTGCTCATTTTCTAATTAATAGCACTTTAATCTTCCAAATACTGCTTGTGCAATATCATAGGATGTTTAGTCCAGAAGTTGCTTGGGACATAAGGAAATGGTACTCTGACATCAGGGTGTAGTTACTAGGTCAAGACATTAGTCAGTTTAGTTAATTATTAAGATCAGAGTGCACTCTCCCAATCTAAGAAAAACCAACCCAAACTACACAACCTCTGTAACTTGTGGTCTCAAATTATCACTTCATTTGACTAGCTTTGGAAAACCCAATGATCAAGGATGTGATGTAAAACAAATTAATGACCAGCAAATAAAATTACCTTCCACATGAAGAAACCTGATTACTGTCTAATACTGTGCGAAGGATATTTTCCTGCTCTACCAGTGTGGCATTGCTAAATTTATATAGCTATCAATTAAAAATTTTCATTGATGTAAATTTATTCATCATAATGTGTGGAGAATCTCTGTGATACAAAACAGATATTTTTCCTCCTAGTCTAGGACATGTATGTGCATGCATGCACATAAACACACACGAGCATAAACACACACAGAGTATACTAATTCCTTCTTCTGTAATGCATTTTCAGAGAAAAAAAAAGAGCCTGCAAGAGATAAATATGAGCTTGGAAATTATACTACAGTTCAATTTTATGTTTTACTCACTTCTATGTGTAGTTTGCTGCTATGATTTTTGTTTCATGTTCACTTGAGAGCAGTAATGCTGATTTTGCTGCTCCCATAACGAGCCATTGCATCTCCTCCTCACAAGATGATAAGCTCAGCTTTGACAGGTGTATTTTGTACTCCCTGATGGTCCGCAGACTAATAAATAGTTCAGGTTTCAGAGGCTACCTTCCTTTTGGTCTGTTTACAGAACTAGTCAACCATAAAAAATGACACTAACCTTTATTTTAATTTCCCCCTGATGGTACTGCATAAGTCTTTCAGGAGTTTATTGACATGACCTGGAGTCAGTGTAACATTGCTCTGAGCTGATGTGGGAATAGCAATGGGATGACAGATGTGGTCAGTCACTAGTAACAGGAAGCAAAGAATTACTTCTAGTGCAAATTTCACAATGTGTCATTACTTAAATGAAATTTAATGTTATAATATAACATGTTTAACTGTTAATAGCCTAGTTAGGGTGACTGCATCACTCAACAAATATCCCTGAGGTAGTTCTTAGAGGCAGGCATAGCACCAGTCCAGAAATATTAGTACACACCTTGAACATTATGGCTATTTTAGAATAATTTTATGCCTATATCATACTATGTGACACAAACAAATTGAAAGGTCTGTAATCCTCTAGTTTAGTTAGACCTGACTGTACCCTGACAGATGATAAATATCATAATTAGACCTTTACTGTTTCTCACTTGGCAGATATGCAACCACAGAAATAACCGAATTTTTTTAAAAATAATCTTGTAACAGACCCTGAGATTGCAGTTCTGTGTAAAGGGAACCTTATAAGAAAGGGTTGCTCACTGGAAATGACTCTGCAGTTCACAATTCTACCTTACTAGCTCTCTTCCACCTTATTTGGACAGGTATATTTTTTGTAGTTGGCAAAGACTTGAAGCCCTGAACTTGACACTTGCACAATACAAGCAGAACTCCACATTTTATATTAACATTTGTTTTAAAAAAAATATAGAGATACTGGGAAGCAGTGCCACAAAAAAGGACCTGAGTTTTCTGGTTGATGGCAAGTTGAATGTGAGTCAGCAGTGCCCTGGCAGCCAGGAGGGCCACCCGTGTCCTGGGGGGCTTCAGGCAAAGCATCGCCAGCTGGTTGAGGGAGGGGATTGTCTCACTCTGCTCTGCATTGGGGCAGCCTCACCTCCAATACTGTGTGCAGTTCTGGAGCCACAGTAGAAGAAAGATATTCAGTTATTACAGAGTACCCAAAGAAGGGCAACAAGGATGGTGAAGGGCCTTGAGGGGAAGCCGTATGAAGAGTGGCTGAGGGCACTTGGTCTGTTGAGCCTGGAGAGGAGACTGAGGGGAGACCTCATTGCAGGTACAACTTTCTCGTGAGGGGAAGAGGAGGGGCAGGCACTGATCTCTGCTCTGTGGTGACCAGTGACAGGACCTGAGGAAATGGCCTGAAGTTGCATCCGGGGAGGTTTAGGCTGGGTATTAGGAAAAGTTTCTTCACTCAAGAGGTGGCTGGACACTGAAACAGGCTCCCCAGGGAAGTGGTCATAACCCTGACACAATCCAAGAAGTGTTTGGATGATACTCTCAGACACATGGTGTGACTCCTGTGGAGAGTAAAGGGTTGAATTTGATGATTATTGTGAGTCCCTTCCAACTCAGCATATTCTGTAATAGCATGTTTGTGGCCTTGAATATATGTTACAAATACTAAATTGAATTATTTACAAAAATATTAGCATATAAAAAGGCCCTTATGAACGAAACAAAAGTTTGTGCAAAATGTGACAAATGCAACAAATAGTTATGATGACAGTGGTAAAAATTACAGCTAAAATTTGTGGACTTAGAAACTATTAAGAGTGGAGTAAGAAATAGGTACTCAAGTGTTTGCTTCAAAATCCTTCTCACTTTCACAAGATAAAACATACAAATAAAAAGGAATAAAACCACAAAAAAAGCAGTAACTGTGTCTAAGCCTTAATATTACACTGCTTTTCTCTGCACTTCGTGCTCTAGGTATTTTTTTCCTTTCTTCATTCTTGTTGCTCAGATTTCTCTTTCTGTATTTAGATGGTTCAGTTCTTTTTCTGCTTTGCCTACAGACATACAGCACCCGAGCCAATGCTGGGGCCCTGAATTTGCTCTAAGGAACCTGTCTTAAACCCAGTTCTTCAACTGCTGGTTAAGGCCTTGTCTTGTGCCTGTATTGTGAGGATTACTTCTGCTCCCTCTGAATCATTTCTGAATAAAGAGCAGGGGCTAGGCCTGCAAAATTCACAGCAGCTGTTTGAAAATTCACATATTGGTTTCTTAATAAGGAAGTGTATTTCCATTTAAAACAGAGGTGAATTCACATTGACAGATTTAAAAAACCCCTCAGCAACCACCAAGCCTCTAAAAGGAAAGTAAGAGAACGGAACTTGGGGAAATAATACCCCCAAACAATACCCTCATTAATTTATAATGACTTTAAATTTTCAAGTAATAAAGCAATAGAAGAAAAGATTATTATACCTGACACTGTGGTCCATTTATGTTTCTCATCGTGCAGGGTAAAAGAAATGGAGAGTTCAAACTAGTGCTGTGTCCTGTTAAACTAGTCAGCCAACCTTTGAAAGATTAAGGACAGCAAAAAGAAGTTCCCCACTCAGCCTGAATATACAACCTTTTTAATAGGTTGTCAATAGGCATTTCCAGAGAGGAATCTTACCACATTCAACTGCTCTTCACCTTTCTAATGAAATCCTTCTGACTTTCCAGAAGTCAGCTCCTCATATAGGATGAAGTTGTTTAGAACACAAGAAAATTAATATAATCACGCTTTATACTCAGTGAAAAAGAGATCAAGTTCTTTGGCTTTTCAATTAATTTCTTACTCCCTTTCCTATCTTCAAAGAAAACTGGTTTGAAAGTTGCGTTGTAGCATCCCTGCAAAGAATATGATTTGAGACATGAATTAGTCACAACAGCTTAACAAGCCTTAATCAGGCATTGGTTCATTGACCTACTAAAAATTGCTTTCCTGAGCTCCCTGAATAGTGCTTGCCGATTTTTTCTGACAAATCAGAAGCCATTCCTTTAGAAAATCATACCACCACCAACTATATTAAATGTGTGTTATCTCAACACCACCTACCAAATGGAGAATTCAGTTGATTGTGCCTGTTGTTAGACATTTAGTAGCTGTTGTTATACCATTCTTAGGAGGGTGGCTGTGGGAGCAGCTGAGCACTAATATGCTTACAGGTCTGCTCAGTTCTTAACTATATGGGCTGGTTTAGGCAATCTGCACATTGTTTGCAGAAATACTGGCAGGTGATTTGCCTGATTAGGCTGAGAGGTGTCTTAGCCTTCATAAAAGGCTGCCAGACACCTGAAACAGAAATATCTCCAGAGCTGAGATTAGTAGAGGTAACAAATATTATGCCATCAGATTTGAAATTCAAGTTTAGCACTAGACATTAAATTTGGAAAATAACATCATGATTGTACAGAGAATTGCACTGCTGTAATGGAGTTCCTTACAGAAAGTGACATTATTTGTGATTAAATAACTCATAGAATCATAGAATTAATTGGGTTGGAAAAGACCTCAGAGATCATCAAGTCCAACCCTTGGTCCAACTCCAGTCAGTTTACTAGATGCCATGTTGCTATTTTGAAATTGTTTTAGAGGTCATGAACAATTTACCAAAGTCACACAGCTGTCACAGGTGACCATTAACCTGATACAGCCTTCCAGCTGAATTTAATGTGTGCTTTGATCTTGTCACCTGCTGATTTCAAAGCAGTTTTTGGTTAATGAGTAGGGATGTCTTGACCTTTTATATTGAATTTAACATTAATATATTTTCTTTGAAAATAGATATAACTTCTGAAAGTATACTAAGTGGTTGGAAGTAGTAATTGTTAAGGGAATAATTTCTCTTTTGTTAAGGTAAGACTTTAAAAGTGTTTTGGAATCAAATCTTAACATTATAATGCATCCTTTTTGCAAAAGTTAAGTGAGAATGAAAAGTTTATTTCACAAGATTTTACAGACCATGAGGCAGAGAGCTGGAAGAAATTTAATAAACCTTATGGGAATGGAGAGAAAAAGAAAAAAAATTAACTTTAACTGTTTTAGACTATATGAAACTTTTGAGTATAGGTAAATGCACTCTTCTTCAAACTAAACCATGTTTGCACTAATGGTAATTACTTTCTACTTCTTACTTTTAAAAAACCCAATTCATTATTAAGAGATGATAAATCTGAAATATTTCAATAGGTTATATATATTTTATTAAGACTTATATGAGGTTGACTTTGAATCAAAAATTTGCTTAGGGGAGGCTGTTGTATATACTTGTTTTCCCTTGAAATGAAGACTGTACTTCCACAATGAATGGATGTTTCACATTTCTTCATTGTTTTGGGGTTTTTTTTTTGTTAGATTTTTAAAGAAACATTTGGAGGTTATTTTATATTTAGTCCTCTGGTGTTTTTTAACTGCCTCTATTATGGAGTTCTTAGACTGAGTAGTTGTTGTGCATAATTGGTCCAAAATATGTAATGTAACAAGACTACCAGACCAGACAAGCAAGAATTAAACCATATTAAGTAATTTTGAGTTATGTAAGTAGTTAAGCTTCTGTTGTGTATGTGTGTGAGTGAAATCCAGTAGTTATTAAATTACTTATGGTTTTGCCATTTGGCCCTTAACATCACTCCTTCCTTGCAGGTTGGATTTACTTTTTAGCTATTTTAATGATGAAGTTTGACACACTAGAAAGTGTTCAAATCTCCCTAGATTTTCTGAAAATTTTAATAGTTCACCGCTTTATTTTCTTTTTCTACCAAGTTTCTGTGGGCCAAGATGAATGGAAATATATGATCCTTGGCAGTAGACAAAAAGATATGAAGTTGCCGTGAAGCTCTCTGAATGGGAGGCCAAACTGTTACAATACAGTATAGAATCTACTTAAATCAATCCTTTCATTTGGATTGCATCAATGTGACCATAAACAGCTTTTTATGGATGAAATTGTCAAAGCTCTGTAACAACATACTGTGCAGTTTCATCCTTCAAATTCAGTTTTTGTAGCAGGAAGGTAAAGCAGAGGTGAAAAGAGAATAATCGTTCGCTTTCTGCTAGCATGTAAAGTGAGAAACATTAAAATAAAAAACTTAATTCAAAGAAAGCGCTATAACTTCTCTTACCAACATAAAGTTAAACTAAAAGTTAAAAAAAATTTTTAAAAAGGACTGACAAACTCATGGAAGAAAAGAAAAAAAACACATGATGAGTTTTTAAATCAAGTGGTATGATTTCTGTTTTAGGATGTCCATAGGGCAAGTTACTGGGCAGTAGAACATCATAATGGGGAGCAAATATGTACGACATAGATAAATACTTATTTGTATATACCTTTCTCTAAATAGTCCCAAATTGACACAGAGCAGTCAGTAACGTGGACTTTTGGTATAGTCGCATTTGCTGTGTAAGGGGCAAGATCAGGACTGTGTTTTAAAATGCATTCTTTTTCCTTACAATTAAGAGACTACTATATGAAAACTGTATTTATTTTGTTGATAGTTAACATAAGTCTGAGAAACAATACTACAAATTTTCTAGCAGAAAGCCTGATATTTAGTCATGTTGGTAGTAAATGATTCTGTATTCACTTCAGATATCTTTTGAGGGGAGAATACATAAGGAATAAAGAAGACAATATCGGATTATCTGTGAGACTGGTACGATTTTGAGATTGCATTTGTACATATGTATTGCATCTCTACTTGGTTATATAATATGTAACATCAAGATGTATCTGTAGTGAAGATTTTTTCAGTTTTGAAAATAAAAGAAAATGGGAACATCTTGTGAAAAAGTTTGCTGTTTGTGCTAAAAACTGCCAGCACAGCAGAATGGACAGAAACTAGATGATCATCCTATCAAGAAAAACAAACAACTAAAAAACCCCTACAGGACACCCCTCAAAAAATTAACAAAAGTTATGTTGGGATTTATCTCCTGCTGTTGCAAGAGGAAAACTGTGTGCTGAGGGCCTGGATTATCTACATCAGGAGTCTGTTAGAAAGTGTGGTGGCTTTGCTCTGTTTTTTGGTGTTTTTCCTTTTCTGAAGCTGTAAGCATCTGAATCCTACATATCTGACACGTAAAGGCAAAAGACTCTCCAGTCCACTGATCTCATTTCAGGCTGCTTATTTATTTATTATTTTAACAGCTGCTTCAGAAAATGTCAGGGAACCCAAGACTGTGGTTCGAACTCTGTTTTGTAAATCTGGGCTAAACATCCTGAAGCAGACAACACATGTTCTCAATATTCTGGATGCTCTGTGTAACTGTCTGCTTTGCTTGATATATACAGCCCTTTGGAAAAAAAAAAGTATTGCAAGTTGATCATGTGAAGGTTTTCCAGGCTGGCTAAGTAACTCTTCCTAAATCAGTTCTGTGCATGTACAAATTAGCAAATCAAATCTGTTTATAAAGGTGTTCCTGTTATGGCATTTTTCCACGTTATTCTATGTTGAAAAAATTCCTTTAAAATCATTTTGCTTATACTAGAACTGGTATCTTTATGATTGAAAGGCTTTAGTTTGGCTGTATTATGTACACTTACATGAGACTCCATTTTTACAACTACTGTAAAAAAAAAAGTTTACAAACACTTTCCTTGGCTCTTACAAAAAGCAGTATAACATTTAGAATGAACAGCCAATTCATAGTGTAGGGTGCACTCACATCTGGATGGACTGAGGAGGAAATGGTAAGCTTCATAGTGCAGGTGAGTAGCATTCAGTTGAGCCTTTGCTGTCCTAAAATCTTTGCTTTAGTTAACTGAGAATCAGCAGTCCATAAAAATACAGGTTGGATCCTGGTCTTGATTGGACAATTAGAAACCCATACTATTTAGGCTTATTATTTCAAATATATATCTGGTGTCCTAGAAATCTACATTATTTTCAATGAGGCCACAGACAGCTCACTAAACAGCAGTCCGTCATTTCTTCGTTCTCCTGCACATAAGGGAAGGAAGTTCATTTTGCTTTATAATGCACAAATAGAACGAAAAGTACCTTCAGAGAACCTGCAGCAGCCTGATATCATCACATTATTCCTATTTGTTCCTTCATCTGTAGAATTTGATTTTTAAATGGAGGACACAAGAGACAGACACTACAGTAGTGCCGAAGGTACCATTTACAAAATGTATCTGTCAGGCAGTGGGGAATAGATAGGTTTGTAATGCCTGTTTTTTCTGTTATTTACATATCTTAACAACGTGCAGGACAGCTGGGGGCAACAGGAAACTGAAGGGGTTGAGAGTGCACTGCTCACATTGCTTCCTTCAGCACATTCCACTTGGGAAGAACAATGAAAGCCTTTTGGAAGATTTAGTAACTGAATTGCAGAAAAAAAAATATCAAAATGTGCTAGAGGCATGAGAAGACAGACATCCTAGGAGAAAGTGCAAAGATGCCTTTTATGTGTTGTTTTGCTAGACAGTGAAGGCTCAGCACACACCCTGTTACGTGTTCACGGAGGGACCTGGTATTTCTCTTACAAGATCAAATGACTCAGACAGTTGTTATCTCCTGTATATCCAACTTGAAGCAAGTTACTCCTTTGACAGCTCCAGTTGTAGTTCACGTAATGTACTCATCAATCTAGAATGAATTCTTTAACTAAATGTTTAAATAAAGACGATGGACTTGATCCTGTGTGGTTTTCAACATCAATAATTCCTTCAGCTTCAGATGTGCCCCCTCTGGTAGTGGGCCTGGTAGTCAAGGCAGCACAAACAAGACCCTTAAGTATGAAACAAACAAGAAGTGGTTGGCTGAAAACAATGTTTTTTAACATAATTCTTGTAGTACAATACAGTTGGACAATTTTAAGTGACAATGGATACTTAAAGAATCCTCTATTCAAAGCACTTATTTACCTGAACCTACTCTGATTAATAGTTTAGTCTGGTAATTTTTTTGCCAGGAGGGACCAGCGATTTCATGTGTCATTATCTGTAGATATTAAGTATACAAAAAGCTTTTTCTGCTCTTAAAAATTGAAAATAATTGCTTTAATTAGATTTGTTTTCTGGATGAATGGAATCAACTTAACAAAAAGATAAAAGACCCACACAAAAATAAATAAACCCAAATGATCTTCCTCTTCTGTTTCTGACTTGATGCTCTTACTGTGGCTGTTTTTACATTTTTAATTTGTAAATTAGTTCACTGTCTTAGTTTAGGGCAA
>VWZG01005431.1:101752-121728 GCA_013396735.1 Grallaria varia | reverse complement strand
CCCCAAGGTGGTTGATCCCCAAGGTGGTTGATCCCCAAGGTGGTTGATCCCCAAGGTGGGTGATCATCACACCCTCCAGGTCACCCTGCCATGGGGCTGGGATGAGGTTTGGACGTGGATGTCTGGACCTCACCCCACGGCAGGGATTGGAACTGGATGATCTTTAAGGTCCCTTCCAACCCAAATCATTCCATGACTCCTTTGATCCCTGCCTGACTCTCCAGCTTTCCCAGTGCCTCCGCTGCTCCCTTCCCGGTGGTGCCAGGCAAGTTTAACTCATGATTAGTGAATTAATAGAGGAAGGAGCTGATATTAATTGGGCTCTGTTGTGCTCACACCCCACCAGGGGCCACCATGTCGCTGCGGAAGGACCCAGGTTCCCGAAAGCTGCTCGGAGAAGCAGGGAGGTTAATTTTCTCTAATGGCACTTAATGATTTTTCAGGAGACAACCACTAAATCCTGCTTTCTAATCCCATTAGTGTTTCGGGATTGTAATTAGTGCGTTAAAGAGGCAGCTTCTTCTTTTTTTCTCTTTTCTCCAGCACAGACATTTTCAAGTCTGAGTTGTTTATCTGATGTTGTGGATCAGATGCCTGGAACAGAAGAAAAGTGACTTTTTGGGGCCGTTCTCAGCTAATTCTTCTTTCCTGGCCGCACCCGTGCAATTATCGGGTGGCGTTTTGTCACCCTTCTGTGGTGTCCGAGTCCTCTGTGCTCTCTGCAGGATGGTGGGTTCCTCCTGACCTCGAACATGGACTGGAGCTCATCCCTGGGAGATGAATTCCAGCCTCCCCTGATGAGGCCCTTCTGGTTTTAGGGTGGGTTCCTCCTGACCTCGAACATGGACTGGAGCTCATCCCTGGGAGATGAATTCCAGCCTCCCCTGATGAGGCCCTTCTGGTTTTATCTGTGCCACTGCTTTGCTTTGGGTTGGGGCTTTCTGTGCCCTGTGTCGTGTTCCAGCGTGGAAGGAGGTGTTAGACCTGGAGAGCTGATAGTCTGAGGACACAACTGGGGATCTCAAATGCTGGGGGGGATCTCCTGGGGTTATTTGGGGTCTAGATTGACACCCCCCCTTCTGCATCTTCGCACACCATTCTCTGGTAGGACCCATCTGAAACCCTCCCAAGAGGGAGGTCAGTGTCCCTCAGGCTGATTTATAGAATCATGGAATGGTTGGGCTTGGAAGGGACCCTAAAGCCCATCCATTGCCACCCCCTGCCATGGGCAGGGACATCTTCCACCAGCCCAGGTTGCTCCAAACCCTGTCCAGCCTGTCCTGGGACACTCCCAGGGATCCAGGGGCAGCCACAGCTTCTCTGCCCACCCTGTGCCAGGGCCTGCCCACCCTCCCAGACAAGAATTCCTTCCCCATATCCCATCAATCCCTGCCCTCTGGCACTGGGAAGCCATTCCCTGTGTCCTGTCCCTCCATGCCTTGTTCCCAGCCCCTGTATTTCCTCATCAGCCATTCCCTGTCTCAGGATGGGGCGAAATGAGCTCTGGGGAGCCTGGGAAGCCCTTGGCAAAGGCACAAAGGTCTGTCCCCATGAGCTGTGGGTTGGGGTTGGTGGAGGGAAGATCTCAGGGGGTGGTGGGGCTGCTCCTGCAGAGTTTTCCACCTCGGTACAGACAGAAAAGTAAAACACCACCGTGTGTTTGCGACAGCAGTGCCACAGAATCACAGAATCACAGAACTGGCTGGGTTGGAAAAGACCTCTGAGATCATCCAGTCCAACCTTGGACCCAACACCACCTTGTCAACCAGACCATGGCACCAAGTGGCACATGCAGTGTGTTCTTAAACACATTCTGGGTTGGTGACTTCACCACTTCCCTAGGCAGCCCCATCCAATGTCCAATCTGCAGTCCCTCTGTCCCCAGCCTGGAGCACTCCAGGGGGTTGTTGTGGCCAAAGGGCAGGACCTGGAACTTGGTCTTGTTGGATCCTTCTCACCTGTCCAACCTGTCCAGGTCCTTCTGCAGATCCTTCTCATCTCTGCAGCCTGTCCGGGTCCCTCTCCAGATCCTTCCCACCTCTCCAACCTGTCCAGGTCCCTCTGCAGATCCTTCCCACTTCTCCAACCTGTCCAGGTCCCTCCGCAGATCCTTCCCATCTCTGCAGCCTGTCCGGGTCCCTCTGCAGATCCTTCCCACCTCTCCAACCTGTCCAGCTCCCTCTGCAGATCCTTCCCATCTCTGCAGCCTGTCCAGATCCTTCTGCAGATCCTTCTCATCTCTCCAACCTGTCCAGGTCCTTCTGCAGATCCTTCCCACCTCTCCAACCTGTCCAGGTCCTTCTGCAGATCCTTCTCATCTCTCCAACCTGTCCGGGTCCCTCTGCAGATCCTTTTCAACCTGTCCGGGTCCCTCTGCAGATCCTTCCCACCTCTCCAACCTGTCCAGCTCCCTCTGCAGATCCTTCCCATCTCTCCAGCCTGTCCAGGTCCCTCTGTAGGACCCTCCTGCCCTCCAGCAGATTGACACTCCCTCCAGCTTGGTGTCACCTGTGAATTTGCTGATGGTGGACTCGATCCCCTCCTCCAGATCATCAATAATGGCATTAAACAGGACTGGGCCCAGCACTGATCCCTGGGGGCAGCACCAGGGATGGGTCCCACTGGTTGTGGCACAGCTCTCCACCACTCCCTGGGCCAGAGTAGCAGCAACTGGCTCTTCTCTGGAGCAAAGCCACCATGTACCACTTGACCCTTGATGACAGCTCATAAACTTGCTGGGCTGTTGCACTCTGGACCTTTATTCCGGTGTTTAAGCCATCATTTTCCTATCCCAAGACCTTCTGAAGCAGGGGTTAAGTTTTTTTGAGCTCGCAGCCTCCAGTTTTCCTGCACGGAGTCTCCAGCTGTTGACCGTAACTCGGAGGTACGGAACATTACTCCTAAAAACATCCCCTGACTTCCATAAATCCACAATCCATAAACATCTCCTGAGTGGTCCTGAAACGGAAACAAAACATTTAGAGTGGCTGATAATATAATGCCCATTTAATACCTCATGAATTCCACGGGCCATTTAAATCTTTCAGGGATAGTTAATGATTATTCATCAGCAAAGAGTCAGGAAAGAGACAAACTCGGAATGTAAGGGCTTCAAAATATGTTGCTGGGGAACAAAAGTCAAGGTGAGTTAACCCTTGGAAGGTGTAGATCTCTGCCCAAAGAGGTGCTTGGGTAGTCTTTACCCTTAGACCCATCCTTGGACCCATCCTTTGTCCTTGGATCTGTAATTAGATGTATCTTTGTACTTAGACCCATCTTTGTACTTAGACTCATCCTTAGAACCATCCTTCACCTTTAGACCTGTCTTTGGGTCCATCCTTCATCCTTGGATCCATACTTAGACCTATCCTTTGTACTTAGACCTACCCTTCATCCTTAGACCCGTCCTTCATCTTTAGACCTGTCCTTGGACCCATCCTTCATTGTTGCACCCCTCATTAGACCTGTCCTCTGGCCCATCCTTTGTCCTTTGGCCCATCCTTTGACCCATCCTTCTTCCTTTGCCACACACTTAAACCCATCCTTCCTCCTTGGACCCATCCTTAAACCCATCCTTCCTCCTTGGACCCCTCATTAGACCTATCCCCTGACCTGTCCATGGGTCCCCTGGCCTGTCCTTGGTCTCCTGACCCATTCTTTGTCCTCTGACACTTCTTTTGTCCTTAGATCTGTCCTTAGACCCATCCTTCATCCTTTGACCTGCCCTTAGACCAATCCTTCATCCTTGGACCCCTCATTAGACCCATCCCCTGACCCATCCCTGGTCCTCTGACCTATCCTTGGTCACCTGACCCGTTCTTTGTCCTTAGACCCATCCTTCATCCTTTGACCTGTCCTTAGACCAATCCATCATCTTTAGACCTGTCCTTAGACCCATCCTTCGTCCTTGGACCCCTCATTAGAACCATCTCCTTCCCCATCCTTGGTCCCCTGACTCATCCTTGGTCCCTGATCCATCCTTGGCCCCCTGAATCATCCTTTATCTCCTGACCCGTCCTTGGTCCCCTGACCTGTCCTTGGTCCCCTGACCCATCCTTGGTGCCCTGACTCATCCTTTATCTCCACATCCTTGGTCCCCTGACCCATCTTTGGTCCCCTGACTCATCCTTTATCTCCTGACCTGTCCTTGGTCCCCTGACCTGTGCGAAGGGGAGGTGAGCCCAAAACCTCATCTGCTCCCCAGCTGTGGTTCCTGTGGCCAGGCTGGTGTCTGGCCAAACCCATGAACTCCGTGGCCTCCACAGGGTGTTCCAGCAGCGTGACCTGCCTGGGCTGAGCCCTGCAGGCAGGGCCGAACTGTCCCGAGGGAACACGAAGCAGCTGCTGGAGAGGACACGCTGTTTCTGTGGTGCACCTCGGTCAGGTTTGGGCTGGGAGGAGGCTCCTCCAGCTCAAGGCAGCTTGATCTTTGGATAAGTTTTCCGTGAATTCTCCTTGTCCTCCATCATTGCAGTCACATTCCAGGCGTGGATGCAGATGGGGGTCAGGTGTTCTGGTGGAAAAACACGTTGATTCAAAGCCTTCTCATGGTTGATTTGCTTCCCTTCAGCCCCTGTGATGCTGGGGTTGTTCTTTGATGTGGGTTTTCCAAACCAGGATCAGGATATCCTGGATGGGTGAGGTCAGGTGTGAAGTTCACATCCCATGAGGTGATAGAGCACCTCTCCACTTTCTTCTTTTCCTTTTTCCTTGTGTTATTTCCAGCTCTGACTCGACGCTTTCTGTCCCGTGGGTGTTTTTCCTCCATCCCACTTACCAGAGAAAGCCCCTGCGAACGGGATATTTCCTGTGGCCCTTGGGGAAGTCTTGCATCCTGCTGGGTCCATTTTGGCAGAGAGGTGAATCACAGACCTCCAGAAACTGGGACCAGGGGTCTTCTCTGCCACCCACCCCCCCCAACCCACCGAGGAGCTCATCAGAGTTCATCATCTAAGCTGGTCTTAAATGCTACCAAGTGAGAGGTCATTTATTCTGCTGCTCTGCTACGTTTATAATAATGATGTTTCCCCTTGTATCAATTCCAGCCTACAAGGTACATTGATTATTTGATGTTCCGCGTGGGTGGGAATCGGAAGAACGGAGACAGCTCCCGTTCCTGGGGTATTTCTGACATTGCCCAGGTTTGGAAAGGCAGGTGGGCTCTTGGCGTTGGGCGTGAGCAGGAGATGGATGTTTGCAGAGCAGGTGGATGCAGCAGGACACTGCCAACGTGTGCACGTAATGCATGTGTGGTGTCCTCTCAGGTGGCCAAGAGGCCAGTGGCACCTGGGCTGTGCCAGCCCTGCTGTGTCACAGCCCCAGGGGAGGGACTGTCCCCCTGTGCTGGCACTGCTGGGGCACCTCCAGCCCTGGGGGCAGTTCTGGGACCTTCAGAGGGGCTGGAGCGTGTGCAGGGAAGGGAACGGAGCTGGGAAGGGGCTGGAGCAGCAGGAGGGGCTGAGGGAGCTGGGGGGGCTCAGCCTGGAGAAAAGGAGGCTCAGGGGGGACATTCTGGCTCTGCAACTCCCTGCCAGGAGGGGGGAGCTGGGGCAGGTCGGGCTCTGCTCCAGGGAACAGGGACAGGAGGAGAGGGAATGGCCTGAAGTTGTGCCAGGGGAGGCTTATATTGGATATCAGGGAAAATTCCATCATGGAAAGGGCTGTCCACCTCTGGCACAGCTGCCCAGGGAGGGATTTAACAGCCCTGTGGATGTGGCACTTGGGGACAAGGGTGAGTGGTGGCCTTGGCAGTGCTGGGGGAATGGGCGGACTCGGTGACCTTAAAGGTCTTTTCCAAGTGAAAGGATTCCATGATTCCATGATTCCATGATCTCCAGCGCTGTGTAACTCATCCCATACCATGCCCCAACACACAGAGAGGCAGAGCACAGATGGGAGGGAATTTGGAGAGCAAAACGAGCAGCATCCCTCCCCGCGTTTCCAAAGAGTCTTTCCGATCAATCTCGGCGCCTTTGCCGGTGTGTTGGGGCTGTGGAGTTTTTTGCACAGGTCCTGGAAGGTCTCCAGCTCCCTCAAAGTATGGTTTGCTCTCCGTGCCTTGACAGTGATGTGTAGCCACCGTAGCAAACTGGCTCTGGGCTGCAATTATCCCGCGGCTCTGGGCTGTGGCTCTCCTTAGGTATGTCATTAATGTTAATTACTGCTGCGGTGTTCCATCAAGAGGCACGGGAGCTTGCACATGCTCTGGAGGAGAAACTTTTCCACCGCGTCCTTTAATGAGAAGTTGAGGCTCCTCCTTCGGCCGCTCGGAGTGTGATGGTGAATTTAGATAAGGATTAACATCCCTCAACATGAGCCAGCAGTGTGCCCAGGTGGCCAAGAAGGCCAATGGTCTCCTGGCCTGGATCAAACATAGCGTGGCCAGCAGGAGCAGGGCAGTGATCCTTCCCCTGGACTCGGCGTTGGTGAGGCCACACCTGGAGTGTTGTGGTCAGTTCTGGGCCCCTCAGGTCAGGATGGACATTGAGGGGCTGGAGTGGGGCCAGAGAAGAGCAACAAGGCTGGGGAAGGGACTGGAGCACAAGTGCTGTGGGGAGAGGCTGAGGGAGCTGGGGGTGTTTAGTCTGGAGAAGAGGAGGCTTAGAGGTGACCTCACCACTCTCTAGAACTCCCTGAAGGGAGGTTATAGCCAGGTGGGGTTGGTCTCTTCTCCCAGGCACTCAGCAATAGGACAAGGGGGCACGGGCTTCAGCTCTGCCAGGGGAAATTTAAGGGGATATTAGAAAAAAATTCTTTACAGAGAGAGTGATCAGGCATTGGAATGGCCTGCCCAGAGAGGTGAGGGATTCACCGTCCCTGGAGGTTTTTAAACTGAGATTGGACGTGGCACTGAGTGCCATGATCTGGTAAACGGACTGGAGTTGGACCAAGGGTTGGACTTGATGATCTCGGAGGTCTTTTCCAACCCAATCAGTTCTATGGTTCTATGATCCCCTGGAGGGAGGTGGGGCAAGAGGTGGCCGAGCTCTCCCGCTGCCTCCTGTGCTGGGCAGGCTGTCCATGGGAAGCAGAGGGCATGGAGAGGGCAGCGCCATGGGCAATGTCCCTGCACGGGGACCAGGAGATGGGTCGACAGCTGTTGGCCGTGACGCAACCAGGAGGACGTGCTTGAGCTCTTCTCGGCTCTCCCTTCCCGAGGCAGCTCCTCTGGCCTCTTCTTTGTGGTCCAAGAGGTCCATCAGCATCCTGAAAGCCCCCACTGACCCCCTGGGCTGAGCTCTGTGTGCTGCTCTTCTCATGGCAGTGCAGGAGGTGCAGGGAAGTTGGTCACATCCCTTCTCTTGGTTGGGTTTTCCAAGCATGGAGGTGATGGGGGCTGGGAAATGGGATCATGTACCGATGGAGAGCTGTGTGGTCTTCAGAGCTCCCTCCTCTGCTCTGGAGCCAGGCTGGGAGAGCTGGGGGGGTTCACCTGGAGAAGAGAAGGCTCCAGGGAGACCTGAGAGCCCCTTCCAGTGCCTAAAGGGGCTCCAGGAGAGCTGGAGAGGGACTTGGGACAAGGCATGGAGGGACAGGACACATGGAATGGCTTCCCAGTGCGAGAGGGCAGGGATAGATGGGATATTGGGAAGGAATTCTTGCCTGTGAAGGTGGGCAGGCCCTGGCACAGGTTGGGCAGAGAAGCTGTGCCTGCCTCTGGATCCCTGCAAGTGTCTGAGGCCAGGTTGGACGGGGCTTGGAGAAACTTGGGCTGGTGGAAGGTGCCCCTGCCCATGGCAGGTGGTGGTCTAGACCTTTAAGGTCCCTTCCAACCCAAATCATTCCAAGATTGGGTGGCAGGTCGTGCCTGGCTGAGGTTGTGCTGCCTTGGGATGGGCAAACCCACTCATTGGGTGCACACATGGAACATTCCAGGGCTGGACCAGCATGGAAGAGTCTCCAACAGAAGAAACACAACCTCACCAGCCTCTCTTGGCCACAGCTGGTGCTGCTCATCCCCCACTGCCCTTGCGTGGCCCTCAAAGAAACGTAACGGTGGAAACGAAGAAAACAGAAGGGGCTTAATGAGAAACAGGTCCTGCTTCAGGATCCTGGCAATTACCTCCTCCAGCTCCTTCCCACAGCAGCCTCTGTCTGCTCCCAGCATCATTCCTGCTGCCCTCCTGCAGCACCATCTCCCTGGATCCCGGGAGTAGTTGGGAGGGGAAAAAAAACCTGTTTGGCTCCAACTCCCTTCAAAGAATTTCCCGGCTTCGTAATTTGCAGCTGTGATAAAAAGTTCCACTTTGTGCTTGGAAAAGAGAATAATAGATCAGTAAGACTCGATCCTTAAAATTCAGCCATCCAGGGAAGTGGGGACAGGCACTTGGATAAATATTTAACTGCCGAGGCTTTGATATGAAGAACCTGCTTTTCCTCTGGCCAGAGGAGGGAGGGTTTGTTGCCTCTTACGGTAATGAGGAGGATAAATGTAACATCTGCTGGAGATTCTCTATTTATTGTTGTTTTTCTTTTAATATCAGGCCGGTATTGTGGAGAGTGTGCTCAGAGCTGGGTGCGCACAATGAAGAAATTTCAGCTGTTCAGACAAGTTCAAATAATCCCCTGGCTTTGCCTCCAACCCTGAAAATGCCAAAGCAGCCGGTGCTGAACGGGGAGGGATTGGGATGGCACCGGGAATGGGAGCTGGATGGTTGTTTTCCCAGGGGAAAGGGGCCCTGGTGCCTCCTCTGCTGGCTGGGATGGCTCCAGCCATGGTGGGTTTGGCCCAAACTCCCCAAGCTCAGACTGCTTGGGGATGCTCAGACTGCATGGCCAGGGAAGTCGCTGGGGTTTTGTGGTTGGAAAAAGAGAATTTTGGGAATTCCTGAAGGGCTTGGGTTTTACCAACCGTGTGCTACCGTGGGAAACCAAAAAGAAGGGGGAACTGAGAGCTCTTCTTCCTGAGAGGGGCTTTGGACAAGGGCATGGAGGGACAGGACACAGGGAATGGCTTCCCAGTGCCAGAGGGCAGGGAGAGATGGGATAGTGGGAAGGAATTGTTCCCAAGGATGAGCAGGCCCTGGCACAGGTTGGGCAGAGAAGCTGTTGCTGCCCCTGGATCCCTGGAATTGTCCAAGGCCAGGTTGGACGGGACGTGGAGCAACCTGGGCTGGTGGAAGGTGTGGGACAGGGGGATGGAATAAGATCATCTTTAGGCTCCCTTCCAACCCAAACCTAAGATCATCTTTAAGCTCCCTTCCAACCCAAACCTAAGATCATCTTTAAGCTCCCTTCCAACCCAAACCATTTTGGGATTCTTGCGTTAAGAATTCCAAGAGTAAACCTGCGGGAGCTCCTCCTTTTCTTGCCGTTGCTCCCGGATGCTCCTGGCTGGGGCTGGAGCCGCCTGCCCGTTGCGGATGAGCTGCCGCGGCGCGGGGGACGCTTTACCTGCTCCTTCCTCTGATTTAATACAGAATATTGTGCAATTAAGCCAGTCAAAAAGCCGTAAATCTCCCGGGCTGAATCCTGAGCGGGGCCGTGTGCTCCAGGCCAGGCAGGATCTTTAATCCTTTTGAAGCTGAAATACCGATGAGAGGATTTTTTTTCCTCCCCACCTTTGCTCTATTTCCCTTCCTTTAAGAGAAACGCTCGCGTTGAGATTGGAGTGCGTCGGAGAGGAGCAAAGCGGTGAATAAAACATAACCTGGCTCCCTCAGCTGCAGGGTCAGCTCCCCTCTTTTGGCTCCATTTTAAATTAAGCCTCTTTTAATTTCTTAATGACGGTAACAGTGAAGACCTGCGGAGAAAATAGTTATTTATTCCCATTTCCATCTTCGTTTTGAGGGGCTGGGCGTGGAGTGCAGGGGGGTGGGTGGTGTGTCCCCTTTGGGATGACCAGGAGCATCCACGGCCCTCTAGGACCATCAGATCTCCTCTCCCTGGAACCTCCAGATCCCACTGTGTCCATGCCCATATTCCAGCTGGGACTCACCTAAGGACAATCCATCCAAAACTCTGCGTGTCCTCACCAGACACCTACAGGAGACCCTCCAGCATCCGTAGGACACCCCATCCCTCCATCCCTGTCAATCCTTGCCCTCCCACCCCCTTCCAGGCACGCAGAGCCTTGCTGGGCTCGAAGAGTGACGGGCCCTTTGTCCCGGTGTCTGCTCCTGTTTTTCTCCACGCCTGTTGAAACCCTCTGTTGGTTTTTTTTTTTATTTTTATTTTTAATTTTTTTTTTTCCGAGGCCGGTGATAAGCGTTTGACTGATCCCACAGAACAGCCGGGAAGGAGCCATTCAGGCTGGATTGACACCTAAAGGGATTTGCATTTAAGCGCTTCAGACTAGCTGGGCTTTTTTTTTTGCCTTTTTTTTTTTTAAAACCATCATAATTTATTTTTTTTTTAAAGCCATCATCATCTATTTAACAAATTCCTGCATGAAATTATGTTGGCATTCAGATGGCATTGATATTTTTTCCCCCCGAGCATCCTGTGGCAGGAATTAGCCCTGATGCTCTGGAGGAGGGTGGGGTGTCAGGTGTCCTCCCTCCATGAGATTCACAGGATAAAGGGTAAAAACGAGGATTTTTGGCCATGCAGGGGCTTAGGGAATGGGGAAAGGTAATGGAATGGTGCTGCTGGTTGGTGGGGAGGGCTGGAAACCTGGGATTTTGGGAACCCTGGTGTCCCCCCTCCGTGAGATTCACGGGATAAAGGGTGAAAATGAGGATTTTTGGCTGTGCAGGGGGTTAGGGAATGGGGAAAGGTAATGGAATGGTGCTGCTGGTTGGTGGGGAGGGCTGGAAACCTGGGATTTTGGGAACGCTGACCCCGGTGTGGCTGCTGGTGCTTGTAGAAACCCGGGAATGTCCAGTTTTGCAGCCACCTGGAGGGGTGTCCTGAGGCTCCTGGAGTGGCAAAAAAAACCCCCACAGTTGGACTGTGGAGATTTAAGGGAAACCTTGTCCCCGTGGTGGCATTTTCCTGCCATCCCTGGGGGATGCTGTGGTCACCCAGGGTGTCACCCAGATTTTGGGGGATTTCAAGCCTGGAGGTGGACTGTGTGTGGTTCTCTTTACTCCCTAAAAACCCTTTAAAGCCAAACTGAAATACATCTGGTACACAACCACTCCCCTCTGACCCTGCCTGGTGCTTCATGGCCTCCCTCGGCGTGGGCTGGAGGCTCCTTTTGGTGGTTGTCCAGCTGTGACTGGAGGAAAATGGTCCTTCCTGGGCACTGGGAGGAATCTCCATCGTCTAAACGGCCTCTTCATGAGCTGCTCTCCCTCCTTGGCTCCTCCATTGGGGTTGCTCTGAAATCCCATGGATGTTTTAGGGGGGATTGTCCACCTTTTCCAACCTCTCAGCTGAGAAATGCAGCTTTTGGAAAGGGTTGGAATGGGGGACCGGTGTGGCCAACTCCTCTGAGGTGAGCCTGGTTTCATCTTCTGGACTTTGCTGGTTCCTCCTGATCCAGTTGGGATTTATTCTGCTGAGATTCCCAGTGGTAGGGGAAGGGGAGATCTGCTGCTGTGTCAGGGCTTTATGCCGATGGAAAAGGGAATTAAACTGATGTTTTTCTTTGTTTTTTGCTTTTAAAAAGCCCCCCCCCCCTTTTTTTAATTGCTTCTGCTGTCCTCACCTGAAAGGGGGGGGATTCCTGACGGAGCCTGGCACCGAGGAGGGAATTCCTTCTGCCCCGCTGGGATAGGGGGAAGGGCCTCTGGGCTGGCCTGAGGGGTTTAGGATGTGAGGACCACGATGCATTTCCAACACCTTGGGTGGAGGAGGGGAAGATGGAAATACTCCCCATGGATGGGCGAAACCAACTCCTGGATATCAGAAGTTGAGGTGGTCAAGAGTTACAGCCCGTGGGGTTTGGGCTCCTACCTCCACGTGCCACCTGAAAAGTGAAAGATCTTTCCCAGAGTGGAAGAATCCCAATTTTGGAGGGGCTCAGTGTTTGGCAGAGGAGGAAAAGTGTCTCAGGGGCTGGGGAGGGGGCTCTGACGTGTCGTCCCTGTCCCAGTGCTGCTTCCATGGGCTGAGGTGAGCACGAGGTGGTCTGGAGACTCAGATTCAAGGATCTTCAGAGTCTTTTCCAACCTAAATAATCCTATGAAATAGCATTTCCCCCAAATGGCTCCCTCCGAGCTCTTGGAGGCGACACCTAAATGGGAGAGGAGATGATCCCACCAGGGTGGTTATTGCCCCGTGACTGGTTTTGGGGGGAGCTCTGCTGGGGGAAGGCCAAGGGCAGCCATCCCAGTTTCACTTTGGGATGTTGTGGTGCAACCCATGGGTTGGGTTTGAATGGACCTTAAAACTCATCCCATTCCATCCCCTGGCCATGGGCAGGGACACTTTCCACCAGCCCAGGTTGCTCCAAGCCCCGTCCAACCTGGCCTTGGACACTTCCAGGGATCCAGGGGCAGCCACAGCTTCTCTGCCCAACCTGTGCCAGGGTTGTCCACCCTCCCAGCCAGGAATTCCTTCCCAACATCCTATCCTAAATCTCCCCTCTTTTAGTTTAAACCCCCCCTTGTTCTATCACTATCTATACAATCATGGAATAGTTTGGGTTGGAAGGGACCTTAAAGACCATCTTCTTCCAACCCCTGTAGGAGGATGGATGGATGGATGGATGGATGGATGGATGGATGGATGGATGGATGGATGGATGGATGGATGGATGGACGGACGGATGGATGGATGGATGGACGGACGGACGGACGGATGGATGGATGGATGGATGGATGGATGGATGGATGGATGGATGGACGGATGGATGGATGGACGGACGGACGGACGGATGGATGGATGGACGGATGGATGGATGGATGGGTGCAGGAGGATGGTGGGGATTGAGCTGTGACCCCCAGGGCAGTCAGGCCTTTATGTGGTGCCCATGGCTGGCCTCATCCTGCACCCCTGCTCCAAAGTCCCTGCTCCAAGGATGACATTTGGCCCTTTTTTGCACACGCAGCCCCAAACAGGACTGGATTTGCTCCTTGTCCCTCAAGTGCCTTGTCCCCAAGCCAGGCCAGGTGCTTACAGCAGGATCCCCTGTCCCTCCGAGCCCTCTGGGTTTTCCATGGATGAGGATGCTCCTGCTGCAGCATCCTGCTCCTCTTCAAGCATTGATCCCTGCTCCCCCTTCTTTGGGATAAGGAGAAGGGGTCAAGACCATGGTGAGACAGGCAGCCAGCTCTTGCTGGTCTCCCAGTTGACTCATGGTGTTTGTGTGTGTTTATTAATATTTTTTTTTTCCCCCTCGAAGAAACAGAGAGAGAAAAATCTCTCCCTGTCCAAAATCACTCATCCTTCCTAATAATGAGAGCTGTCACCAGCGCTGCTTGGCGAGGAAATGATGCTCACAGTAAATATTTGGTCTGGAACTGATTTATGGGTGGAAAAAAAAATGAGATTAGTGGTTAATCACTGCGTTTCAGGAAGCACTTGGGGCCGAGTGCTGGGGCTGAGCTCGGGGGCTGATGGGGCCATGCCAGGGCCAGGGGAGCTGCCCTGGGGGTTTTGGGGGGAGATGTTGTGGTTGTGTCACTGTGTTGGCATTGAGTGGGAGTGATGGAGGGTATGGACTGGTTTTGGGGCCACCAGGTACGGTTGGATGGGATACTGGGAAGGAATTGTTCCTTCCCAATGGGCTGAGGGTGGGCAGGCCCTGGCACAGGTTGGGCAGAGAAGCTGTGGCTGCCCCTGGATCCCTGGGAGTGTCCAAGGGCAGGTTGGACGAGGCTTGGAACAACCTGGGCTGGGGGAAGGTGCCCCTGCCCATGGCATGGGATGGAATGTGATGCTCTTTAAGGTCCCTTCCAATCCAGACCATTTGGGGATTCTATGAACATCAGCCAAGGCGTTGCTGATGCGCTGAGCCCCAAGGGCTTCCAAACCAGGAGGGCTGTTCAGTTGGACCATCCTGGAGGGAATTATGAATCCCATCCCGATCCCAGCACACCCAAAGCAGTCGTTACAGCCACCCCGAGCACAGCAGCAGCTTTTCCTGTGTGAGGAAATAATTAACTTATTAGAGGACAGTTTAATTTTCTTCTGCTAAAGCGGCCATTTCCTACGGCCTGGCAGGGCCAGATGCCCCTGGGCACTGCTGGGAGCTGGGGTGGTGGGAGATGCAGAGCTCTGGGAAGGACAGCTCATATCCAGGGATGGGAGTGAGTGCCCGAGCTCAGGAGCATCTCTGGGCTGGGGTGCTGGAGCAATGGACCTGTGAATCCACGTGTAGATGTTTGCAGGAGAGTGGCTGTTTGACATAAAGAAGTCAGGGATATGGCCAGGGACACCTTCCACCAGCCCAGGCTGCTCCAACCCCCATCCAACCCGGCCTTGGACACTTCCAGAAATCCAGGGGCAGCCACAGCTTCTCTGCCCAGCCTGTGCCAGGGCCTGCCCACCCTCACAGCCAAGAATTCCTTCCTAATATCTCACCTAACTCTGCCCTCTGGCAGTGGGAAGCCATTCCCCTTGTCCTGTCCCTCCATGCCTTGTCCCCAGTCCCTCTCCAGCCGTCCTGGAGCCTCTTTAGGCACTGGAAGGGGCTCTCAGGTCTCCCTGGAGCCTTCTCTTCTCCAGGTGACCCCCCCCAGCTCTCCCAGCCTGTCTCCAGCCCTTGGAGCATCTCCGGGGCCTCCTCTGGCCTCGCTCCAGCAGCTCCGTGTTCTTGTGCTGTTGGGGACCCCAGGGCTGGAGGTGGTGCTCCAGCTGAGGATTTATGGAATGTTGTATCCCAGGAGTCCTCCAGCCAGGCAGGGATGGCTGGTCCTTGTCAAAGCACGAGGCAGGGCTGAGGAGTGAGAGGTGGTTGTCTCATCCCCTCCCTGCTCCGCAGCGTTTCATTTCTGAGGGATGTTTCCTGGGGCTGAGGGTTGTCCACACCACAGTCCTTCGCCGTGCTGAGCTGATTCCTGGGATTCTGTTGGAGCTGCTCACTGCGGGTCACCCCTTCCTTGGACTCAGTTCTCCTTCTTGGGCGCTAAAACAGACGTGGGTGACATTAAATGAAGGTGATTTAGGGGATGTGCAAAGGTCAGCAAGAATGGGGTTATGAGGTTTAAGACCAACCAACCCTCTTTCAGCCAGGTTTTGCAAGAGGACAAGCTCTGGAATGTGCCTTGATGGAGATTCCCTTTGTTTTGGTGGTGGAGAGGGTTTGGAAGTGCTTGCAGGGAAATGGGTTGATTTATCACGTGGGAATGACGGTGCAGCAACCCCCCCCCCCATCGTGCAGCTGCCCCCGGCACCTCGCCCCGTCCTCCTCCCCACCCACCAGCAAACCTCCCCAATTCCTTGCCCTTCACTCTTCTCTCCCTTTTTTTCTTATTTTCCCCCCTCCTCCTTCTTCTCCCTTCCAGAGTCAAGAAGAAGAACAAGCCCTTGAACCTCAAGATCCACAACAGCGTGGGGAGCTGCGAGAACATCCCCGCCCAACGCTCGCCGCTCCTCTCCGAGCGCTCCCTGCGCTCCTTCTTCGTGGGCTACCCGCCTTTCCTGCCCTCCACCCCTCCTGTCCACACCGAAGCCACCTTCTCAGCCAGTGAGTCCTCTTGGGGCCTCCTTGGGGTCCCCCTTCCCCGGCGTGGGGGTGGTGGTTGATGCCACGTGGCCGTGGGGATGCTCGGACTCAGGGTCCCCCAATGCTGGTGGAGCGTCGCGTGGTGAGCACAGCCCTTGTGTGGGCGCCTCACGTGTGCGTCGGGGCTTCTGGGCCAAAACAAGCCTCCTTTTCCTCCCTTTCTGCTGCCTTTGGGGCCGCTGGGACGTGGCAGGAGCTCTGCAGGCCGGTCGTGCCATTCCTGGAGCTGCCCAACCACCCGCATGTCCCTGGCACGGCCAGCGGATCCTCCTGGAGCGAGGGGGGTTTTTCCCTGAGGTTTCAGCCTGGTCTGACAGAGCAGAACCCAAGGAGTGAAGGCCTTGGTGGCCATGTCTGGTTGCATTAGGTTCCCTCATGGTGTCGTGTTGGGTTACAGCCCGCGCCGGGAGGACCTGATGGAACGTGGCACGGTGGGAGCGGGATGTGATGGGAACTGAAGGGCTATGGAGTGACTGAGGCTGCTGCAGAGGTGTCTCCTCTCATTGCCCTTGGTCCTCCAACTTCCCTGGCTGCCAGGAATGGTTGTTTCCTGGGCTGGATGTGGAGACAGGCTCGGTTTCACCAGCTCCTTGATCCCTGTTGAGCAGTTTGGTCCCGGTGGGATCAACATCCATGCGGGAGTTCTGCCAAGCAGGGCAGAGCCACATTTGTGTGTAGGAAGGAATCATGGAATGGTTGGGATGGAAGGGACCTTAAAGCCCATCCAGTGCCCACCCTCTGCCATGGGCAGGGACACTTTCCACCAGCCCACGTTGCTCCAAACCCATCCAACCTAGCCTTGGACACTTCCAGGGATCCAGGGGCAGCCACAACTTCTCTGCCCAACCTGTGCCAGGGCCTGCCCACCCTCACAGTGAGGACATCACGTTGACATCTCTGCAGCTTTCCCCATGCTCCATGTAGCTGTTGTGGGACCTGGGTGGCTTCCCCCTGCTCTGGTACATGATGCTTTGTGTGTCCTCAGGTCCACGCTCATCTCCCACTGCTGTCCTCCAAAGATCCAGGGCTTGACGGTCCTGTGAGAAGCACCAGTGGTGGTTTGGGGGTCCCACCTTACCCATCTCCTGGGGCACCACTGCAGTGGGATTCCCACGTGCTGCTGGATGAGCTCCACGGGGCTCCCCAAGGGCATTGAGCCAGCACGTCGTGCCCACCCTGCATCCCAAGGACCTCCCTGTGCCCATCCTTGTGGCACAGACGTGGTCTGGCAGACAAATCCCCCACAACGTCCCATCTCTGTGACCATAAACCCCAACAAAAGTGGCCTCTTCCCTCTTTTTCTCGTGGGAGCAGCCCCTGCTCCGCTCTGGATGGATGTGGAATTAATTCCCTGAGCACGGAAACAGGAAGAGGGTGTTGTTGTTGTCAGGCTGAGCTGCCTGAGCGGAGCCCGGCGAGCCCTCGAGGAGACCCCTCTCTCCACGGTTGTCTCTCCGTGATCTCTTTTCCACGGCCCCGCTCCCCGTGGCAGGGACGTGCTCCCATCTTGTGTGGGGAGACTCCAGCTGGTCTGGGGTCTCTGTGGAATAGCTGGATTGTGGTAGGACCCTTCAGCCCTGTCCTGCCCATCAGCTCCATTGCATCCCCTTTGGTGCTGTCCCTGGTGGGTCACTTCTCCTCAGTCCTGGTCCTGGCTCTTCCTCTTGGCTTTGTGACCGAGGACTTTGCAGTTTGTGGTGCTGACCTCCTGCTGACCTGCTGACCACCTGGGGCTCGGGTGGGCAAGCAGGGGGGCCAAGCAAGTGACAAGTGCTGAGATGCCACCAGAGCCCCCTCAGCTCCTGACCATCTATGAAAGAGCCTCTGAAGGGCTCACCTTAGTTGGGTATGGCTGGTGGAGAGGGATTCAGGATAACGTCCAGTGGATCCATGTGGGAATCCAGGAGCCCTAAGTCCAGCCTTTCTGCTGGAAAGGACCAGGTAGGACTCAAGAGCAGTGAAGGTGCCATGGGGCACATGAGCGAGCAGTCAGTGCCATTCCAACCACGGCCCCTCTCCGTAGGCATCCCATCTCCAGTGCTGGGGGTGGTTTTGGGGGCAGAGACTTCTCCTTAACACTGCCCTGGCTCAATCCACCTTCATTCCCAAAATTTCTTCATGACCATCAGTGGTTTTCTCCTCCCTGAACCCGCCCTGCTGCCAGTCCATACGAGAACTCCAGGGGTGTGTTGGCAGCCCAGCTAGGAGCTCACACATCTGGCCACATCTGGCTGCCTCACCACGGAGCCATTCCAGCCAGCAGCCAGCAGCCAGAGGTTTTCCTACCCCGGGAACGCTGCGTGGAGTCACAGAATGCAGCTTTGTCTGGGTAAGCCTAATTGAGCCTGCAAGGCTGAGAACTGGGGGCAAAAATCCCAGTGTGAGTCTCTAAGGCAGCGGAGCGGCTGAACACGCCATTGCAGGCGGATAAATGGGATTGTCACGCTGCAAAGAGGAGCTGCTGGCATTATGAAGCAGCTCTGTTTTCTTCCTAGAGAGATGCTCTGAGAATAGCTCTGCCTCCTTTGCCTGCTGCGGATGATCCCCTCGGCTACGGCGGAGGTTTTTGTTTCATCCTGCTGGATCAGCTTCCCACCCACAGCACCCGGGTTTGGACCTGGCTGTGATCCACAGCACCCGGGTTTGGACCTGGCTGTGATCCACAGCACCCGGGTTTGGACCTGGCTGTGATCCACAGCACCCGGGTTTGGACCTGGCTGTGATCCACAGCACCCAGATTTGGACCTGGCTGTGATCCACAGCGCCCGGGTTTGGACCTGGCTGTGATCCACAGCACCCCAGAACGGTTCGGGTAGGAAGGGACCTTAAAGACCGTCTCGTTCCACCCCCTGCAGGGACAGGGACACCTTCCACTAGGTCAAATTCTGTGCAGAATATTTGTTATGTGCACTGACGGAGGGCACAGGTGACTCCCTCTGTGGTTTGAATCCTGCGTGGATTTTATATCCTGGAGAGAGGAAGGTGCTGGAGCTGCTGCTCCGAGTGTTGCTGCAGCTGAGCTATTCAGGGATCTCTCCCATCCTATTTTGGCCCTAAAACCAGTGTGAGCAAAGCCTGAGGTGTTTCGTGAAGGGGCTTTGAACCTTTTGCTGCAGAGCATCTCTCTGGTGTGCTCGGTTCCCCATATGGCACCGTGGGGGGAAGTAACCTCTGCCAGCACCCCCCACCACCATCAGGGTGGTGGTGAGACACTGGCACAGTGTCCCTGGAACTGGCACAGGTTGGGCAGAGAGGCTGTGGCTGCCCCATCCCTGGAAGTGTCCAAGGTCAGATTGGAGGGGACTTGGAGCAACGTGGGCTAGTGGAAGGTGTCCCTGCCCATGGCAGGAGGTGGAACAGGATGATCTTTAAGATCCCTTCTCACCCAAACCATTCAATGCCTTTATAATACAGTAATTTTGCTCCAGACTGTGATTTCTGCCTGGGGCTGTGGTGGTAGAGATAATCCTGACGCCGGATCTCTTCCGTTGGTGAACTCTCCTGGGAAGAGGCTGCACCCCAGTGTCTCCCCTTGATCTCTCCGTGGTTCTCAACCACCCTGGGGCTGGGGCTGGGACCCTTTGGTGCCAGCCTGGGCGTAGACACAGGACTGCAGGACGTCTGCAGACAAGTGCAAAGTCTCCTGGCCGTTCCTTGGCTTTGTGGTGCTTCATCCCGGGATGCTTTCCAAGTTCACTTCCATCGGTTTTATCCGCCCCATTCATAATGTGAACATCTCCTGACGCTGTTTGCTGTAGTAGGAGTTGGAGGAGGGTTTGTTTATCAGCCTGTCGCCGTGATGGATAACGTGTCCACACCGATTCCCTGGGCATCCAGGAAGGTGCCAGGAGATGACGAAGTGGGAACTGGGACAAAACACCGTCCCCACACCTGCGGTTTGGCACCGCTGCCGGCCCCACATGATGCTCCCCGTGGCCTTGGTGAGGGTGTTTGCTCACTGAGGGCGCCGCTGCCCTCCCGCTCTGCCCCCCCAATGAGGGTGGAACCCCAAAATAAGGAGCCAGGGAAGCTCCGGCTGCTCCTCTCCATGCAGGAGGTGCCCAGGCATCCCGGCTCGCAGCTGGCGAGCGCAGGGACACATCCGCACGGGATGGCAGCGGGGGCCGGGAGGGCGTCACATCCCTGTCACCTCCCGGGCGCGCGGGTGCCACTCAGGGCCCGGCGGTGGCTGTCACAGCTGCCTGTCACCGCCCTGCAGGGAGGCGGGTGGCAGGGCTCTTCTCCCGTGTCGCCTGTCAGGGACGCGCCGGAGGTGGCTGTCACCCTCCGTGCCCGGTTGGCTTCCCCCGGCACAGCCGATCCCGTCAGCGCAGGCTGTTGACTCAAAGGATGAGCTGTGCCCTGACCTTTGCCGGGGGCGATGCCGTGGGGATGGACCCGCGGGGGTTTCGGGGTGGGG
>VWZG01005431.1:68737-101478 GCA_013396735.1 Grallaria varia | reverse complement strand
GGCATCGGTGGGTGGCACCCCCTGGCATCGGTGGATGGTGCTGGAGGGGGCATCGGGGAGCAGCGTTTGGCTTTGGGGAGCCCCCTCCGGGTGACGGGAGGGCAAGGAAAGGGTTGCCACGCGGCAATTCCACTCGTGCCCGTTAAATACCATCCCGGAGGAGGGAATGGATGCGCAGGGAAGAGCGAGGAGCGCTCGGGTTTTTCCAGCGGGAGGTCGCTGGGGATAAAGGTTGAAGTGGTGACTGACGCGGGCACGGGGAGGTCGGGAGGCATCAATAGTCGGGGGCAGCTCGGGAAGGAGGAGGGAGAGAGAGGGAGAGAGGAAAAGAGGGGAAAAGGGAGGGAAAAAGGGAAAGAGGGAGAGAGGCAGCCGCCGTCACGCTCCAAAGCTTGCGAGCATCACCTGAGCTCGCTGCGCTTTCCCATGGCCGGGTCCCCACGACGGAGCCTGTCCCCCTCCAACCCCGCCCCTGCAGCAGCAAGACGCGCTCACGGGGGTGTTTTTTTCTCGCAATTACCTCAAACTGTGGCAATTTTGGGGTTTTCACCGAGAACATTCGTCCCGCGCTGGAGGGAGGCTGCTGCATCCCCCACCCTCCCTCCGGCTGTCACTCGGATTTAAAGAACGGGAGAAGCGGCAGCTTTTCCTCCAGGTGGGAATCTCGCTGCGCAGGTCAAAAGGGGGGAGAGCGCCGCCAGTTCTGACTCCGAAACTCCCCAAAGTCTCGGGGCTGTTCCCCGCGGCGGGGCCGCTGCCTCCCCCTGCCCTCCTGCCAGCAGCGGGTCCATTGTGAAACCCCGCCGTCCTACGGGTATCGCTGCCTCTAATGAGCGTAATTAGCCGTGAATCACGTCGGGCTCATTTCTGTTAGGAGGTCAAAATCCCTGATACACTTTAATACATTTTTGCAGTGAGCATATTTAGAAAGTAATTAAATGGCTCAGCAGCCGTCTTTGCCTCCGTTCCCCTCTTCTTGGTGGGATTTAATTGAGGCCAGCTGAAAGTTTAGCGGAAATAAATTGTGGCTGATAAAGCGAGGTTGTAATTTAATTCTGGGAGAGGAGCTGTTCCTGCCCGGGTGTTTAGTTCTTCAGGGGCCGGTGTTGGAAGGGGCATGATGATGACTTAGTTGTGTCATGGGATTTACTGAGGGGAAAATGACGTTTAGGGGAAGGGATGAGGCTCGTGCGTGGAGCGGTGACACTTTTTGGAGAGTCATCCTCTGGGATTTGGGGACCAGCTTCCCACCACTGGGAGTTTGCAGATGCCGGGGTGGTGGGAGGGTTGATGGTCCAGCAGCCTGGGGTGGGATGTCTCAAGGGCTGGTGAGAGCCATGGCTCAAAAATACTGGCATGGGGGGAAACAGCCAAGGTGGGGCTGGGCAAAGCAATTGCTCTTCTTCATTTTGGAAGAGCATGTAAAAATTAGAGTGACTTTTTACATGGGCAGGTAAAGACAGGCCAAGGGGGAATGGTTTCCCACTGCCAGACTGCAGGGATAGGTGGGATATGGGGAAGGAATTCTTGGCTGGGAGGGTGGGCAGGCCCTGGCACAGGTTGGGCAGAAAAGCTGTGGCCACCCCATCCCTGGGAATGTCCAAGGGCAGGTTGGATGGGGCTTGGAGCAACCTGGGGAAGTGGAAGGTGTCCCTGGCCATGGCATGGGGTAGCACTGGATGGGCTTAAAGTCCCATTCCATGGTTCTATGATCTAACATCTTAACTGCTGGCTCTGCCCATGGTATGTCCGGGACGGTTTGGGATGATGCTGGAGAAGGAGGCAGTTTGGGATGCTGCTGGAGAAGGAGGCAGTTTGGGATGCTGCTGGAGAAGGAGGCAGTTTGGGATGCTGCTGGAGAAGGAGGCAGTTTGGGATGCTCCCAGGACTTTGGTGCTGGCACAGGAAGCAGGATGTAAATGTAACCTTCAGCAGGCGAGTGTAATTAGAGCGCCCTGCTGCCCACTATATTAAAATGGGATATCCGAGCAAACAGTGGCTCTCCCCGCTCCCAGGGATAATATCCAGCGTGTGTTTGCCGAGGGATTTGCCGGCACACTGAGCAAACCGCCGGGCTCGTGCAGGGCCGTTCTGCTTGTGCCGGGGAAACCTCTCGAATCCCGGATTGAAAATCCAGCCTTTGGATCCTGGCACAGATTCCCAACCTGGGCTGAGCATCCTGCAGGCCAGGACCTCTCTGTGGCCTCTTCTCCAGGAGGAAGAGGAGAGACTCTGTCCTGACGAGGCTGAAGGGGGATGTGGGGTCCAGGCATGGCCGTGCTGCTAATTAACTTCCCACTCCAGGTAGTGCTAATGAACTTACGTCTTTTTCCTTACCCTTTCTCCTTCCCTTGGAAGGAGAGCACCGAGGCTGCATTTTGCTCTGTTCTTCTCTTGGAATATGAGTGGATTCTCCGTCTGAGTGTCTGACACTCGGCTCTTTGTTCCGCCGCTGCCGCCAGATGTGATGTCTTATTAAAAAACGATGATGGGGCTGTTGCAGCTTTATTTTCCTTTTCTTGTCTGGCCATCACGACGTGGTTCCAAAAGCTTTTCAGTCCTGCTCTTCCTGCACATGGGTGCGTCACATTCCTGGTCCCAACTGGATGCTGGGGGCTGCTGTGGGGGGACGGGAGACCCCAGTTTCCCACACACCCCAGCACAAAGCTCAGAGTTCTCTTCTTTACACAATGGGAGCCCGATGTGTCATCTCCGAGGGGAAACATCAGGAACCTCCCACTTTTTGTGTGTGTGTCCTTTCCTCTCTTCCCCAAAAGCTTGAAGCCAAAGTGCTTGCCTCTAATGGTTTCTTCCCCTGTCTCTCCTGCAGACACGCTGTCAGTGCCTCGCTGGTCCCCGCAGATCCCCCGCCGGGATCTGGGAAACTCCATCAAACACAGGTACCCCCTCCCTCCCTGCCCTTCCCCATGCTGGGGGAGGAACAGCTCCCTCTCCAGCTCTGACCCAGGACGGGGCGCTCAGGACTCTTCCCCGTCTTTCCCTTGCTGTGCTGCACTGCCCTAGAAGCCCATTGAAATTCCATTTCGGTTCAGATTTGGTTCAGATAAGGCTCGAGTCGCTCTCAATAAAAGCTGTGTATTATCCGTGACCTCGCCAACCTTCAGCAAGTTTCCCATCTCCGGATTATTGCCCTTCCGTGTCTCCCCCAAAGAGGGAAAAGCACTGGGAATAGTCTCAGTGCTGCTGTTTGCTGGGGCAGCTGCTGCTCTCATGGGCTGGAAACTTTGGCTCCCCCAGGGGTAAGGAGGTAATTTTGGGGGGTGCCCGGGGTGGGCAAAGCTGGGGAGCCGCAGCTGGCCAGTGGCAAATGCCCATCCTGGCTGGCTTGGAGCACTTTGGAGCAGGCTGTGCCCCTCTGCGTGACCAAAGAGGGGGCTCACATTTGGGGTTTGGCGTCCCTAGATGCGCCTGCAGCGGTGTTTGAGGGCAGCAAGGTGGGGATAAATCAAGGCTCGGCGGACAAGCGTGGCTCCATCTCTCCGTGTTTTCCCTCCGCAGGTTTTCCACCAAGTACTGGATGTCTCAGACCTGCACCGTCTGCGGGAAAGGAATGTTGTTCGGCTTAAAATGCAAAAACTGCAAGTACGGAGCTGTTTGTGCCGCTCCTCCGTGTCGGGAAGGGGAGAAATTGGGATTTTGCCGCTGGAGCCAAGCGGGGACTTGGGTGTGGGGAGGCCAACCAGCCTCTCGCCAGTTCATCCCGGCAGGAAGATTTAATGAGCCGTGGAATTGGGGGGATAACACCCCAAAATAGGGATGAGGAGGGAGGGTCCCTGTGCCTGGCGTGGTGTGGGGTCCCTGGGGAGGGGGCTGCTCCCCCAGGCCTGAGCTCTGCTGGCACCAGAGCCAGGAGGCAGACCCTGGCAGTGCCCCCTGCTCGCTGCCATCCTCAGCGTGGCCTCAGCTCCCCCATGGTGGGGACTCCCTGCAGGATTCCCTGCAGGAGATGCGCTGGATGGGAGGACCAGACTGGGCATCGGGTGGGTTTTGCCCACAGCCTCTATTTCTGCAGCCGAAGCCTCGGGGGTCTCTGTTTCCTGGCAGGCACTGAGGAGCCCACCCACCCCTAAACCCCAACTTAGCCACGATGCAAAGGCCATAAAATCAGGGAGAACTGGGAAAAGAGAGCGAGGAGGAGGCTGGGCTGCTTCTACCCGTGTGTGCTCTAAGTGTGGCAGAGCCCAGCCCTTGGACAGTGTCGTGCAGCCATCAGGAAAGCTGCTGCTGCTGGAGACAGGATTGCCTTTTCCTGGGATGGGAGCAGGGAACAGGCTGATTGTCTGCGGGTAGCTGAGCTGGCTGGAGCTGAGGAGCGATAATGATCAGTGTTGCTGTTGATTAAATGCTGATGAGTTGGTAAATTGGGATTTTAAACCTGACGAGAAATGCCTGGTTACTCCGCAGCTGGCGGTGGCTTTCTGGAAGTGATATTATCGAATCCATAGATTTTTAAAGGGATGACTCCTATTGCAGTCAATCTCAAGCAACTGGAGACTTTGCTGCCTTGTCTCCGTGCGGGAAAAGGGATGTTGTTCCTGTCCCCAACAGGAACGGGGATGCTGTGCTTGCCCCAGCAATGCTGTGGCTCTGGCTCCCTGTAATCCTTCAGAATAGAACAAATCCATTCCCTGGCTGGGAAAAGTTTGACTGAACACAGTTATTTAGGTTTTGCCATAGCCACAGCCAACCCTGACGCCGCTTTTCCCAGAAACCAGAGGGGAACCAGCAGGTAAAACAAACAACCAGACCCCAAACCCCCCATGCCTTGAACACTGAATTAATTCCTGCCTTTCCCTCTAGGAACAGCTTTGTAATAAAAGCTAACACGCACAGCTCCTGAATTTTCATTACCCAGCTCATTGACTTGGAGCTGCCATTCTTTTTTTTTTTCATCCTTTACCCCTCGTTTTTATAAATCCTTTCCTCCTTTTTACCTTTTCCCCCATGGCTTTCTGCAGCCGTGGCAGAGCGTGAGCCGGGGACGCGTTTCCGTCCCTAATTATGAAGGAACGGGAAGGTTTGGGGAACGTGCTTATGCCTAAATGCATGACCCAGGGGTGAGGCTCTCCCCAGATTCCCACCCTGGCTCTGCAAACAGGGCAAAACTCTGCAGAATATTCAGTTGTAGCTGTAAATGCTCTCGTTATTTTGGTTAAATGTCCTTAATTAAGGACAATGATAGGGACACATCAGGGGTCAGAGCAGCCGCTTCATCCCCTTCCACTGCCCCTGAGTTTAATTAAGGATCAAGCAGCAGGATGGTGGTTGGAAGGGTGAGGATTCCATAGAATAATGGAATGGTTTGGGCTGGAGGGGACCTTAAAGACCATTTAGTTCCAACCCACTGCCACGGGCACGAACTCCTTCCTCTGAGCCTTTACCCCAGGACAGGACTTTGCTCCTTTTAGTTCAGCCAACACTGGCAGAAGGGACAATTCAGGGTCCCCTCTGGCTGGCTGGTGGGCACCTGGTCCTTCACAGCTGGCAGTGCCCCTGGATTTGGGAATTTCCACCGCTCTGTCAGGGCAGATGTGTTTGCCAAGGGAGCTCAGCCCCTGTGCCCTGCCAGCCAGCCTGCCCTGGTGCTCCAGGATGTGCATCCTTCTCCCTGAGCTGCGCCTTGGGCATCGTGGGGCTTCCCAGCACTGCAGGGATCTGGGAGGGTTCTCTCGGGCAGTGAGAGCAGAGCCTTCCACCTTCTGGCTGGGAGAAAGGGGGTGGTGGTGCTCCCTGCTCCACGTCACATCACGGATTCACAGAATCCTGGAATGGCCTGGCTTGGAAGGGACCTTAAAGACCATCCAGTGCCACCCCATGCCATGGACAGGGATACTTTCCACCAGCCCAGGTTGCTCCAAGCACGATCCAACCTGGCCTTGGACACTTCCAGGGATCCAGGGGCAGCCACAGCTTCTCTGGCCAGCCTGTGCCAGGGCCTGCCCACCCTCACAGCCAAGAATTCCTTCCCAATATCCCATCTAACTCTGCCCTCTGGCAGTGGGAAGCCATTCCCTGCATCCTTTCCCTCCATGCCCTTGTCCCAAGTCCCTTTCCATCCCGGGATGCTCCGTGTCCCTCTCCCACCCTCACTTCTCCCTCCCTTCTTCTCTGTCCCCCTGCCAGGCTCAAGTGCCACAACAAATGCACCAAAGAGGCCCCTCCGTGTCACCTGCTGATCATCCACCGTGGAGGTAAGAGCCTTTCTGCCCCCTCGCGCCTCCGTGGATGTCGCACAGCGGGTCAAACTTCCAGAAGCCTCCCCGGGGCGATTCGGGAGCCGGGCCCTTTTTTTGGGGTTGGGTGGGGGGTTGGTGGTGGTTCCCCCGACGGGACGGAGGCTCCCGAACCGCTTCGGGCTCTCCGTGGAAATGTTACCCACCGATTTTTTCCGCTTGTAGGGAGACGAACGGTTCGGGGCGAGGCAGATTTGCATTGCAAACCACTTCCACCCACCCTTCCCCTGCCTCCTTTTCTTTTCAGATTCCCCACCGCACGGGGTAAGTCCAACAGGTTTTAGCTCTTTTGCTACTGTCGAGAGCTTTAGGGCGGCCGGCGGGACCCCGAAGCGGTGCATGGGGGTCCCCGCAGCGGGCGACGCGGCCGCGCCTCTGCGGATGCTCGTGGGGCTTTCGGAGCTGCCTTATCCCCGCTCTGAAATCCGTCCTTAAAAACCCCCACAGAGGAGGGAGAACTTTGCAGCAGGACGTCGGGCGTCGCTTCCCACCTCTTCTCTTCCAGATTTTGGCCGCCGCTGATGGCCGGAGGACTGCGGCGGCTTCCAGTTGTTACTGCCTCGAGTTTTGAGCTCTTAAAGCTGCGCCTTTGCGTTCAAATAGGGCCGAAAACCCGCTCGCTCGAGGGGTTTGGTCATGGGGGTGAATGGGTTGCGTTGGTGGCGCCTCGGAAGGCGAACGAGGACGTTGTGCCTCGGAGGGGGCGATTTTTTGCAGCCTCCCCTCCGTGCCCCTGCATCGGTTTTGGGGTGGAAGGGGTTGAGGAAACCCCTCTGTCCTTCTCGGAGCTGCTGCAAATCCTGACCAGGAGGCAGGGAAGGCATTGTCCCGCACTGCCAGGGGCAGGTGGGCTCCTGGGACGGGCAAAAATCGGGATTTATGGCTGTGGGCTGTGATGTTGCAAGAGCTGGAGCTGCCCACTGTGTCATTTAGTGTGGCTGGAAGAAGCAGCATGGCTTTGGGGTGGCCCCAGCACCGGTGAAATACCCCAAAACCCAGCTCTTAAATACACTGCCTGGCAGTCGAACCGTTCCTGAGCCCCCCCAACCTCCAGGCTGGCTTTGCCCCACCCCCCCAAAAAAAAAAGCCTCCCTGCTGAGATCCAACTCTTTTCCCTCATCCCAAAAAACTGCGGCAAGGAAGAGGACTGTGCCTCCTCCCGGTGCTCTCGGGGTGGCTGTGGCAGCCGCTGAGCCCCCCCAGAATGCATCCCCTCAATGGACACTTTTGAGCCCCCCATGTCCCAGGGGGTTTGGCTGCAGCCCGGGCACAGGGGGTGCCAAAGACCGACTGCTGTGCCAGGGCAGGAGCCAAGCCGGAGGTGCCAGGGGGGATCTCTTTGGGCAGCGATTCTGGAGCGCTTTGCAAGCACGGGGTGACCCCGAGGGCCCCTTCCGAGCTTTGATGTGTCCCTCTGTCTCTCTCCCTCCCCTCCATGCCCTTTGCCCCTCTCTCCCTTCTTAATCCAGCGAGGTTAGTCCGGACAGAGTCGGTGCCCTGCGATATCAACAACCCCCTGCGGAAGCCCCCCCGGTACTCGGACCTGCACGTCAGTCAGACCCTCCCCAAGACCAACAAACTCAACAAGGTGAGCTGCTCCCTCTGTCCTGAGCCCCCACGTGCCCACCCTCCATGCCTGCCCTCCATGCCCACTCCCTGTGCCCACCTCCCATGCCCACTGTCTGTGCTCTCCTTCTGTGCTCACCTTCTGTGCCTACCCCTGTGCCCACCTTTTGTGCCACTGTCTGTGCCCACCTCCCATGCCCACTGTCTGTGCTCTCCTTCTGTGCTCACCTTCTGTGCCTACCCCTGTGCCCACCTTTTGTGCCACTGTCTGTGCCCACCTCCCATGCCCACTGTCTGTGCTCTCCTTCTGTGCTCACCTTCTGTGCCTACCCCTGTGCCCACCTTTTGTGCCACTGTCTGTGCCCACCTCCCATGCCCACTGTCTGTGCTCTCCTTCTGTGCTCACCTTCTGTGCCTACCCCTGTGCCCACCTTTTGTGCCACTGTCTGTGCCCACCTCCCATGCCCACTGTCTGTGCTCTCCTTCTGTGCTCACCTTCTGTGCCTACCCCTGTGCCCACCTTTTGTGCCACTGTCTGTGCCCACCCCCTTGTGCCCATCTCCTGTGCCCACCCCTGTGCCCACCCCCTGCCAGAGGGGACTGGACACAGATATCGGGCAGCTTTTCGTGGACTCATGGAGTTGTTTAGTTTGGAAAAGGCCTCCGAGGCCATCAAGCCCAGCTGTTCCCCCAGCACTGCCCCAAGGCCACCGCTGACCCGTGTCCCCATGGCAGGGACGGGGACTCCACCACTGCCCTGGGCACCCTTTCCATGAAGGAATTTTCCCTGATATCCAAGCCAGATCTCCCCTGGCACAGCTTGAGGCCATTCCCTCTCCTCCTGTCCCTCTTCCCTGGGAGCAGAGCCCAATCCCACCCTGGATCCATCAGGGAGTTGCAGAGCCAGAAGGTCCCCCCCTGAGCCTCCTTTTCTCCAGGCTGAGCCCCCCCAGCTCCCTCAGCCCCTCCTGCTGCTCCAGCCCCTTCCCAGCTCCGTTCCCTTCCCTGCACACTCTCCAGGAACCCTCAATGTCCTTCTTTTCACGTGGACATGGATCCAGATGGAGAATCTCCCAGCCCCGCAGGGTCTGCCAGGACCAAGCCTTGCAGGTGTCCCCGTGGGTGTCCGGGCACATCCACCACTCTGGGACTGGTGTGGGTGTCAGCACCAGGGTAGGAGCTGCCTGAAAACCTTCGTGGAGGTTAAATGAATCAATTAATCCCATGGATTGGTGCTAATTCAAGGAGCAGAGCGAGGGTGAGCTCGGTGGTGAGGGATGATGAGTTGAACTGCAAACCAACCCCTCGAGGGGTTCCCAGTGTGAAATGCATCCAGTGAGGTTATTTCTTTTAAAAATAAAATGGAAAAAGCACTTCGAAACCAGCCTGGCTCCTGCTGTCCTGGTCCTGCTCCGCTGTGGCCTCTCAGTCTCAGGTCTAAGGTGAATTTGGGGTGTTTTGAGGTCTCTGCTACCTCCAGAGACTTGAATAAATAAGGAAGTTATTGTTGCAAGTAAACCAAGGCTGGGATTTTATTGTTCCTGGCAAAGCTGGTCAAGCCAGACCTGACAGGGCACCTGTCTTGCTTCTGCCTTGATGCAATAAAACCATCACGGGGTTATCACTGATGAAATTTAGAGCCTCTTGGCCTTCGGTGGAAAATTCCTCAGAGGAAGGGCAGGGTGAGGAGTTTTACTGCAGAAAATCCTTGGTGTGATGGGACATCAAAGCCCTGCCTGCCCAAAGCCGGGCAGGACCATCAGCTCCTCCCAGCCCTCGGCATCTTCTGGCTCCGGAGAGAGCCTGGGGACCAAGATGCTCGTGTAGATGCTGTTTTTATAAACCTAAACCTTTTTAGGAATTCCTCAGTGTAAGGATTTGCTCTGGTTTTGTTGTTATGGGGTGGGCTTTTGAGGCTGTAGGACATGGTAATATTTGGGAGTATATTTGGGGTTGAGCTGAGCACTCCCATTCAGGTTGAAGTTTCCCCTATAAATGTGCTTTGTGCAACAGGACCCCCTTCTGATTTTGATGGTTCTCAAAGCATTTCTTTAGAGATACCTTGAATAAAATCACAGAGTCATAGAATGGCCTGGGTTGGACCTTACAGGTCATCTGCTTCCAACCCCCTGTGAAATCCTGGTGGCCTTCAGCGTTTGCTTTAAAAATAATGTGCCTGGCCAACACTGTCACATGTGTGACAAGATGGTCAGTATAAATTGTGTATGGGTTTCCTGGACACTAAAAAATTAATTATTGGACAAAATCACCTGCTGAGGAAGGTGGATGCAGATTTTCTAACCTTGGTGGGACCTTTCTGTGGGTGCGCTGCTGAAGGTCAGACCCTGTTCGGTGGCTCCAAGTCTGCCAGGAAGGGGGAACATTCTAGCTTTGATGTTCCTTTTCAGATCCAAGGTACCCAGGCAGGTCCAGGTACCCATCACAGTGTGCCCTGGAGGGGCCACCCAAAAGTGCTGTCCTTGTCTGGATGGAGAAGGGTCAACAAGGGGCAAGTGGTGCATTGGCTGGTCCTTTCCAATCCCTCTGCTCGGAGCAAGGCGCTGAGTTTCTGGCTCCCAGGAGCTCAGCAGAGCTGCCAGGTCCTTGATGTCTCTGGAGACAAAGCCCCGGGGTTGTGGCCCCCAACCCTGTCCTTGGTGGTGATGGCTTTGCAGAGGATTGGGGGGTCCCTCAGCTGTGGGTGGGTGGGGTGGAAAGGGTGGCAGAGGAGCCCAGTTTATGGTGAGAAGTTTGCCTTGGTGCCAACTGGGAATACAAATGGCTTTGGGAAAGGCCAGGCTGGAGCTCTGGTTGTTTTCCAGGACTTCTGGAATCGGCGAGTGGGATGACCTTCAGTCTCGTGAGCGGTGACAGGACTGGAGGAAACAGAATAGAGCTGTGTCAGGGAGGGTTAGGTTGGGTATCAGGGAAAGGTTCCTACCCCAGTGGGTGGTGGGCACTGACCAGGCTCCCCAGGGCAGTGGGCACAGCACCAAGGCTGCCAGACCTCCAGGAGCTTTTGGACAACACTCTGAGGGTGGGATTGTTGGGGTGTCTATGCAGAGCCAGGAGTTGGACTGGATGGTCCTTGTGGGTTCCTTCCAACTCAGGATATTCCACGATTCTAAGACCTGTGCAGCTCTCACTTGTCACCGGGGTCCTCTGCACTGGAGCACCTTGGGGTGGCACCGGCCAGCACCGCTCTCACGGGCTCCTGTCTTCTTCCCTCCTCCCCCGTATCTCGCAGGACCACATCCCGGTGCCCTACCAGCCAGATTCCAGCAGCAACCCCTCGTCCACCACGTCCTCCACGCCCTCCTCGCCGGCCCCGCCGCTGCCGCCCAGCGCGACGCCCCCGTCGCCCCTGCACCCCTCCCCGCAGTGCCCGCGCCAGCAGAAGCAGTTCAACCTGCCAGGTACCTCCACCTCCACCCAGACATGGGGGTTCGTGCCCCACAGGAGGTCCTCAGGGTGGGCATCTGCTCCACCTGATCGCCCACCCGGGACTTATATTTGGATGGGGAAAGGCGGCAAGGCTGAGTTTAGGATCATTCGGGTTTGGAGGGAGCTTGGGAGTCTCTAGTCAAACGTCCTGCTGGAAGAAGGGTCGGAGTGGAGGACTTGATTCTTGGAAACCTCCAAGGGTGAATCCAGCACAACCTGCTGCTCCTGAGGCTGCAAAAGCCTTCCCAGGTGTGGGTTCAGTGGATTCTCCATGGTTGGTTGCCTCGAGTGCAAATGGAAACCAAGGTCTTACCCCTCCTGAAGGGCTTCTTGGGCTGACTTCTCTGGGGTGACAGGCCCCCAACAAGCTTGTTGGCAGCACACGTGGGGTGACGGTGGAGGGTGGGTGATGCTGGGGGTGTCTGATGCAGCTTGTCCCATCGAGTCTTGTCTGGGGACCTGGACCCATCTGCTTCTGGAGCTCAGTCTCTTCAGGGGTGGTGGAAGAGACAGTTTGGTCTTCGTGGCTGCGGGACACAGGAGTTACATTAAATGACCAAAAAAGCTCCTCCAGGGCTGAGGGTGCATCGAAGTCTGTCTCCCTTTGGGATGTCCTTGTAGCAATGCTGCTGTTCCAGGGAAGGTCCCTTCCCGGAGGGGAACAGCTCAGCATCGCTCCTGACAGTGTGGAGGGGCTCAGATGTCCTCAGCCACCCACCTGCCTCTCCAACTGCTCCCAAAAAATGTCCTGGAGTGGGGAGGGGAGGAGGCGCCATGGCCTTGACCCCTCCCTGAGATGCTGAAGCGCTCATGGCTGCCCTGGGGCTGGTGGCACCTCCTTGGTCCGTGACCTCAGGCCTCTTTGCTGGAGCAGCAGAAGGTTTGGGTCCCTCCTTCATCTCCAGTGGTCAATGAACTGGTGCAGAGGGAAGGAGGGTCAGAACGGCTTCTCCAGAGGAACCAGGTGGCATCTTCATGCTCTGCTGATGTTGCTGTGTTTTGGTGATGCCACCCTTCCATCCTGACGAGCCTTCGGCTTGAGAGGAGGAAGAGGGAAATGAGGGGAAGGTGACTGCCAGAACTCATCCCACAACAAGCAACACTTCCAAAAGCTGGGAAGAAGCCCAGCAACCAACCACCAGGTCCTCGTGTGCCCAGAGAGGCCACAGCCACCCACGAGGCTCCCCCATGGAGCGCCCAGGCCTCAGGTGGGATGCTGAAGGGGCGTGAAGACCACGGTGGAGGAGCTGTGAGGAAGCTCTGAGCACCCCATGGAGTGGTGTGACATACCTGTCAGGTCAGATGCCACCCAAGTGGCATTTTTGTGTTCTGCTGATCCTCCTGTGCCATGGTGATGCCACCCTTTCATCCTGGCAAGCCTTCAGCTCAGGAGGAGGAAGGGGAGGAGGGAGATGAGAAGAAGGTTGAGTGGCAGAAGTTGACTGGGAGGAAGCTCTGAGCACCCCAGATTCCAGGTTCTGGGAGGACAATCCACAATGCCACTGAAATCCTGAGCCTGTGGTGTGGCTTTCTTTGCTGGCATAACCCAGTTTGGGGTGGTCCAGCCAGTGCTGAAGCATCCTGAGGTTTCGGCAGTGGGATCACAGCCATCAGCATCCCAAATCCACCCACTGGGCCAGCCCTGGACCCTGTCAGGATCTGCAGGGAAGAGTGAGAGGATCCAGAATTTGGTGTCACTTCTGGAGCAGAGACCTCCCTGTGGGTCTCTATGAGACATCATTTCATTCCTTTTTTAGAGGAGAAACAACAGAATTAGCCCCAGAATAAGGGGGTTGATTGTGAGGAGATGCAGCAGCATCTCCTGATGGGGACCTGGCAGGTTTTCTCAGCCAGCATGGGATGGGGTGGGGCAGGATGAGACCCCAGCAGCTCCAGGAGGTGCTTGTTCCCTGCTTTCATTCCCTGCTCTGAACGGGAGCCGGGCTGACACAAAGCAGGACTTACTGCTCTTTCATCTTCCCTGGAGGGAAGTTCTCCTTGGTTCATCTCAGCAAGATGGGCATCTCGGGGATTAGGATTTGAGCTTGGAAATCGTGACACGGGGACCTTCTTCTGCCAGAATTACCTCCAAGGCCCCTTTGATCTCGGCTCAGGGGTGCTCAGGTCCTGCTGCAGAGCTGAGGTCAGTCTTTGGGGTCTCAGAGCTGGAGAGAGGAAGCTGAGGGATGGTCCTTGGGCTCTTGGAGTTAAGGAGAATGATTTTTGAGCCAGTGTCAATCTCTGGTGGCCTCAGCAGCTCTGATTGGCTTCATACCCATGTCCTGTCTGTGCACATGAGTTGAACCAGCTCTTGGGCTTTGCCCACTGGTTATGGGGGGCCAGTGGAGGGTCCCACCACCCAGAGCCCTTCTGCAACACCTGCTTTGGGCAGCAGCCCCCATGACTCCCTTCACTGCACCAGGAGGCTGACCAGGAGCCCAGGAAGGACACAGCTCCAAAGATGGAAAAAGAAGGGCTGAACTGGGCCACAACGGGCAGCAAAATCCATCTCTTGGTGTCTCCATGATGCTGAATGATTCCCAAAGACCAGCTGAGGGCCAGCGCTCCAACCCCACGGCCTTTTACTGGCAACCAGGTGTCCAGATCCCACCAGTGACTCCAGAGATGACATCAACGCTCTCCAAGTGGCATAGAAGCGCCGGTGATGGGGGGCAAAAATCAAGTTATAATCCAGCCAGAGGTCTTAACCTTTTTGGCCTGCAGGGGTGGCATCCTCTGGAGAGATGGAGACTGGGAGAGGTTGGGTCACACAGGTTGGGGTCACACAATCCCCCTAGGGTTGAGGCTTCATGGGGGATGTCTGGGCATGGTTTGGAGCCTCTCCAGCTCTACAGATCAATGTTAGCCCCCCTTTCCCTCTTTTCCAGCTTCCCATTACTACAAGTACAAGCAGCAGTTCATTTTCCCAGGTAAGGCTCCCTGATGAAGGTGGGGTGCTGGGATGTCCCTTGGAGGGGTGGGGGCATGGGTGGCCCTCCTAACCCGTCGATTTGAGCCAGGGAGGCTGTGCTGGGGTGGGATTTCCCCCCCAAAACCTGATAATTGGTGCAGGACTTCACATTGTGAAGGTGCTGCAGGGTTGGGTGGCCCTGCGCGATACCCAGCCCTAGCTCAGGGCGGAACTAAATTTGAGCTGGGGCTGAAGGGAGGTTTGAAGGAGGGTTTAGTTCCCCCTGGGTTCCCCCCAGACCCCTCTCATTCCACTCTCTTCTCTCCAGATGTGGTGCCTGAGACTCCAACCCGAGCCCCACAGGTCATCCTCCACCCCGTCACCTCCAACACCATGTGAGTGGCTTCCCCTTCCCCTTCCCAAGCAGTTCGTCCTCCCCACCTCACATCCTCCAGGCACCCAGGGGTGCTCCCCTGGCTTTGCAGGACCTCTGGGGGCTCAGGGGTGCCCTTGGGGTGGGTGTTCCTGCTGCCCTCACCCATCTCACGGCTCTGGCTCATGTCTCGGTGAGACGAAAGGTTGAGAGGAGAGGGCAGAGGGTTCATTTATGACCCACAGCACTTTGCTGTGGGTTAAAAAGGCTTTCAACCCAAGAAGCCAAAACCCAAGTGATTAATTAAATGATAAGAAAATTATAAACAGATAACCAGGACGTTTGAGACTGTAAAGGCAGTTCTTGCGGCCCCACCTCCGATGTTTTCAAGCCTAATAAGTTTTGGACTGAAATTAGCTGTGAAATACAGAGTCTAATCAACATTAGGACCATCTCTTACCAGCAGGCTGAGTCCTGATCCCGGCATTCCCAGGTTCCCCCAGGCTTGGCTGGGTCAAAGTGCAGTCTCTGCTCCAGATGCTCCGGAGACAGGAATTCGTGCCTTGGATAGTGATGGAGCAGGAGGAGGCTGCTGCTCCTGCAAACCACCCATCCATCCTGATGCTCTGCAGCTGCCTGGGCTTTCCCCGCTGCTCCAAGTATCAGGATTGACTCCTTTAGTATTGGCAGTGGGATTCCTCAGGGATTTATGGCCAGGGAATGGGATAGGACTCACAGGATCACCATGTCCGAGTGGCCTGGGGAGTGTTATTTCTGCTGCCTCTGGGGAGGGATGTTGTTATTTATGTTATTGATAATAATCATTGTTAATATGTTTAGATGATGCTTGAAAGCACACGAGCTGCTCCAGCTGATTCCCTAACCCAGAATTTCCCTAATTCCCTGTTAATTGTCGGGTGCAGCGAGACCCTGGTGGTGGGAGGTGCTGAGTTAACAGAGAAGGAAAAGGGCAGCTCCTGGCCCAAGGAGCTGGAAAACTCATCAAATTTGGGTGCTTTTACTAGAGGGAGGATCTTTGAACCCTCTGCTTCTCCAAAAGAACTGAAAAACTCCTTTTCTTCACTTCTGGCTGCAAATCAACCATGCTTTTTGCGTTGGCTGGTGCTGGGTTTGGAATTCTTGGGAATCCCTGGAAATGCCGTGGGCACGTGGCCCAGTGTGGGCAGAATCCGTGAGGGTGTCAATCCGTTCTGGGTTAGCCAGGGGTGACACCTCCAAGGGCACATGGCAATGGAGCATCCTCCCTCTGGGAGATGGGATGGAGACCTGTGTGCGCTCCCCCATTGCCAAACCCCTCCTGGAATGTCACGCATCCCATATTAATGAATAATTGGAATGCTCCCTGCCCTCTTCCCCTCTCCCGTGGGAGCACCCGGGGCTATCCCCAGGGATGCTGGGCAGGGAGGGATGAACATTTAACATTTAACCCTGGGGTAAAGAAATGCCTTCCTGCAAACCACAGGGCAGGGGTGGAGTCTCCGTCCCCGTTGGGGTTTGAAACACGTGTGGATGTGGCACTTGGGGACATGGGTTAGCGGTGGCCTTGGCACTGGTGGCAGTGCGGGGGGAATGGTTGGACTTGGTGGTCTCAGAGGGCTTTTCCAACCTAAAGGATCCTGTGATTCTATGGAAATCCTTCCCCTCTTCGTTCCCTTGAGTCCTGGGAGCAGGACTCAGGCCCTTGACCGCCCACGCGTGTCCCCCGTTTTACCCGCTGGTAATTTGGTGACTCTTTTTATCAAACAGCCTGGAAGGAAACCCGTTGCTTCAAATCGAAGTGGAGCCCACGTCGGAGGTGAGACGCTCACCCCTGTGCTTAATGGACCTCTGGTTTATGTACATCTGGGGGAATGGGGGGGAGGAACTGAGCGGCTGTGCGGGGGAAAACTGCTGATAATGGAATTAAAGGCCAGGCATCCGTGTCCCCACCCCGCCGAGAGGGACCCTCGCGGGCTCTGGGGACACCTTCGACTTTGATCGGTCGCTGGGAGGTTTTTGAGAGGCTTTAAAAACGCGGCGGAGGGGAGGGAGGGAGGGTAAAGATGAGGATGCAGCTTTTAAAGGGCGTTTGGGAATCCTGTAGAAAAGCATAAACAGATTTTCACGGAGGGAAAAGTCGGAGCCATCTCAGAGGGCACTGGGAGGTGCCAGGGTGGGCGCACCGGGTGTTAGTGAGGCACAGCTTGGCCAGGGTAGGGTGAAACTCAGTTTTCAGGCGAATTATTTAAATGTTCTGATGTGTCCTGCTCTTACATTTAACCCTGGGGTAAAGAAATGCCTTCCTGCAAACCACAGGGCAGGGGTGGAGTCCCCGACCCCGTTGGGGTTTGAAACACGTGTGGATGTGGCACTTGGTGACATGGCTTAGCGGTGGCCTTGGCACTGGTGGCAGTGCGGGGGGAATGGTTGGACTTGGTGGTCTCAGAGGGCTTTTCCAACCTAAAGGATCCCGTGATTCTATGAAAATCTGGGATTCTGCCAACTTTGCACGGAACGCAGCCCCCAGTTGGCTTTGGGAGGTTTTTCTAGGTCTGAGCAAGCAGTGGATGGGTCGGTGGGGCTTTGTCCACGTTGTCCTCCTCACCTGCAGCTTTCCCCCCTGTTTTGCTGCGCTCATCACCGTTTCCCCCCTCCCTCACCCCCAGAATGAGGAAGGTGCCGAGGAGGCTCAGGAGTCCGAGGACGACTTCGAGGAGATGAACCTGTCGCTCCTCTCCGCGCGCAACTTCCCGCGCAAGGCCAGCCAGACCAGCATCTTCCTGCAGGAGTGGGACATCCCCTTCGAGCAGCTGGAGATCGGGGAGCTCATCGGCAAGGGCCGCTTCGGGCAGGTCTTCCACGGCCGCTGGCACGGCGAGGTGGCCATTCGCCTCATCGACATCGAGCGCGACAACGAGGACCAGCTGAAGGCCTTCAAGAGGGAGGTGATGGCCTATCGGCAGACGCGGCACGAGAACGTGGTGCTCTTCATGGGAGCCTGCATGAGCCCTCCCCACCTCGCCATCATCACCAGGTAAGCCCTGGGGCTCGGCTGGAAGCATTTTTGGTTCCCAAAGCGCCTTCCTGCAGTCAGATGTGAGTGTTGCTCTAAGTGACTCGCCCTGACAAAGGGAGGTTCTCCATGTGCTGGGAGTTGGGCTGTGGAGCGGAGGGCAAACCCACCAAAGTGTGTCCGGGCGGATTCATCTCTTGTACAAATGGAGCTTGAGACAGGAATGGTTTGTTTTAACCAGGGACAGGAATCATCACAGAATCCCAGAATGGTTTGGGTTGGGAGGGACCTTAAAGCTCATCCTGTCCCACCCCCTGCCATGGGCAGGGACACCTTCCACAGGTTGCTCCAAGCCCCATCCAACCTGGCCTTGGACACTTCCAGAGGATGGGGCAGCCACAGCTTCTCTGCCCAACCTCACCCTCACAGCCAAGAATTCCTTCCCAATATCCCATCTCTCCCTGTCCTCTGGCAGTGGGAAGCCATTCCCCTTGTCTTGTCCCTCCATCCCTTGTTCCAAGTCCCTCTCCAGCTCTCTTGGAGCCCCTTTAGGCACTGGAAGTTTGGAAGGCTTCTTGCATCTTGCTGGGGAGCAAGCTGGGATTTTGGGGTTCTCCCAAATGATGTTAACCCCTTCAGAGCTGCCTTGCTCCCAAGGAATTCCCATGTACCTGCTGCCACCCACGTGCTTGCTGGGAAAAGCAGCACAGACCCCCCATTGCACTCCTGGCTTGGGTGGGCAACCCCAAAATCCCGGCTGGCCTTGGGGCAAAGAGGCTGCACCAGCTCCTGGAGGAGGCGCTGTCGTGTGAGAGACGTTTATTCCTGGGAATTCAGTTCTTTCCTTCACCTCCACCCCATGTTTCCAGCCACGGGGTTGGACACGGTGCCGCTTCTCATGCCGCGACAGGTTGGTTCCTCTCGGAGAAGTTTCCCCAAGGTGAGCTTGAATTTTCCTCCTGGCAGCATTTCAAAAGTCATTGAAAAGGCAATGCTTCCAAGAGCCATCGGTGATGAAATATTGCATCATCCTTTCCTGATGTTCCCTTGGAAGTGGCACCTCCTGGCCCCCCGATCCCACCCAGGGTGGCTCTGCAGGGGCTGGATGAGGGGGGGCTTTGTTCAAGAGTAAAGGATTTCAACCCAAATTTGTGGCCCCTTGTGCCACTCCCTGCCCTGGTGGGTTCCTGGGCTGTGTTTGTCTTGGGAGTTACATCCTCTGGGTGACTCCGAAGCGGGGCTGGTTCTCCCCAGCTGGGGACTGGAAAAATTATGCCTTTTGTTCTGGACCAAAAATTAGCCATCTGGGAAAATTCAGCAGCATTTCAGATCCCCATCTATTAACCAGCTTCAGGCCAAAAGCTTTTGGAAAAGTGTGCAAACACATGTATTGATGGATGAGTCAGAGGCCCCATCCATGTGTTACACCCTGTTCCCAGAGGAAAACGCGGCGTCTCCATCCCGCTCTGCCATCCCTTTGCGTCCCTATTTGCTCAGCTATTCAATGCTATTCAATATCAAATCCTGGGCAGTATTTTCCTTTATTTATTTCCTTTTTTTTTTTTTTTAGCCACAAACTGTTTTCTATTCTAATGCCTCTTCATAAAAAACCATAAAGGTGCCACTTTTGACAGTCTGACAAAATAAATCCGTGCTCGGCAGCAGCCGGATGAATTAATATGAGGGCTGGGAAGTGTTTCTCTTCTCAGCTGCACTTGGTGCTTTTTTTTTTTTTTTAAGGTCAAAGTGCAACTTGATTGAATTGCCCAAAATATAACCCGAGCTCGCACCATCTCCGAGCCCTGCTTGGTCTTCACCTGCAACCAAGGACACGTTTTTATTCACATCCTTCAAAGGCTGAATTGACATCAGCTTTAAGATGAGGGGGAGTAGATTTAGATGGGATTTTGGGGAGGAATCCTTGGGTGTGAGAGTGGGCAGGCCATGGCACAGGTTGGGCAGAGAAGCTGTGGCTGCCCCTGGATCCCTGGAAGTGTCCAAGGCCTGCTTGGATGGGGCTTGGAGCAACCTGGACTGGTGGAAGGTGTCCCTGGCTATGGCAGGGGATGGAACAAGATGATCTTTAAGGTCCTTCCAACCCAAACCATTCTGGGATTCTGTGGTCAGGATAAGTCTACAGTGGCAATTGGAAACCTGTTGGGTTTTATCCTGCTGGAGTTTCTGGGCCACAGTCAGCTCATGGCCAGTGCTGGTGCTGGGCTGGCCCTGAGGATGCAGGAAAGCCAATGGAGATGCTGCGAGAGGAGTCAGCTCAGCCTTGGAGAATTTTGGGAAGCCCAGGACTGCATGAGTGCATATCCCTTAGCCCAGAGGTAATTTCCAGACACAGTTTTCCTGCTATGAAGCTTCCCATGGGACTCTGTTCTCCTGGGGCTTCCCGAGGAGGCACCTTGGGGCTCTCAGGGCATCCTTCACATTTTCCAGGGTGACAGTACAGGGATTGCAGGATTATGGAGTATCTTGGGTTGAAAGGGACTTTAGAGTTCATCTTGTCCACCTGCCACGGGCAGGAGCACCTTCCACTAGCCCAGGTTGCTGTCCAGCCTGACCTTGGACCCTTCCAGGGATGGAGCAGCCACAGCTTCTCTGGGCAGCCAGTCCCAGGGCCTCACCTTATATCTAATCTAATCCTTATATCCAGGGATTCTCCTTGCCCTCGTGCCCACAGTCCTTGTCTAGTCCTTGGCTGAACCTTCCTGGGGTTTCTTGGGACATCTCTGATCATCTCCTGGGGGGAAAAGCCTTCTGACCCCGTGGAAGTCCATCCCATGCACATTTCGGTGTTTCCTGAGGGCTGTGACAGCCCTGGGGACTTCCCTGCCGTGGGAGCTGCTGCTGCTGCTCGGGTGTGGTAGGGAATGAGTCTGGGAAGAGGACAATGTGGCATGAGCTGGATTTGGAATGCTCCAGGATACTGGGAATGATTCAGGATGTTGGGAACGGTCCGGGATGTGGCACAGGGGGAGGAGGGAGAGCGGTGACCCTGAGACATGGAGACCATCACTCTTCAAACAGGAATTTTCCAAAGGCACCCAAGTTCTCCCTGTGGGTTTTTTTTTGAATAACTTTAAACCAGGCTTTGCAAGGAGTGGGGGAAAACCATTCCCCGCTGCCCGACGCAAACCCCGGGTGTCTGGATTTCCTCACCCACCCTTCCCTGTGCCCCTCCCCGGGGCAGGACTGGCTCTGTGCAGCCCCTTTTCTTCTGGACGACCAGAGGTGGTCGCTCCAGGCCAATTTTTTCCCACCAAAACCAATTTCTTGGAGCTATTAAAGAAATCTCTGTTTTCCTGTCGACGCACTGGGAGCAGCTGCCTGTCCCTGGAAGGGGCTTCACCACGTCGTGCCGCCCGGCGCTGCCGGAAGGGGGTTATTTATAGTTGGGTTTATTTTTACTTTTTCACATCCCTACGTTTTCCTTCCTGATTGCTCGTGATATTCGAGGATTGTCTGATTAGCAGAAAGAAATCTCCCCCCTCCAAAACTGACATCCCACAGGGAAAAGCTGGGAGGGGAAACTGAGGTAGAAGCTTCCTGAGGGTGTGATGGACAAGAGGAGGCTCTGAGAGACCCGAGAGCCCCTGCCAGTGCCTAAAGGGGCTCCAGGAGAGCTGGAGAGGGACTGGGGACAAGGGCTGGAGGGACAAGACAAGGGGAATGGCTTCCCACTGCCAGAGGGCAGGGAGACATGGGATATGGGGAAGGAATTCTTGGCTGGAAGGGTGGGCAGGCCCTGGCACAGGTCGGGCAGAGAAGCTGTGGCTGCCTCTGGATCCCTGGAAGTGTCCAAGGCCAGGTTGGACGGGGCTTGGAGCACCCTGGGCTGGTGGAAGGTGTCCCTGCCCATGGCAGGGGGTGGGATGGGATGAGGTCCCTTCCACCCTTTAAGGTCCCTTCCAACCCAAAGCAGTCTGTGATTCTTGAGTTGTGTCCGAACGCGACTGTCTGGGACGGAGAGGAAAGGCAGAAAAATCCAGCATTTTTCGGGAGGCGGTGACTCCAAGGAACACTTCCATCAGAGCCACTAATAGATTTCCTCTCGGGTAATGAGCGGTTGGGACAGTTAGCATTCATCTTAATTAGTGTTGAGCAGGAGTGAGTGTGAACCTTGGTGCTTCGAGCGCTGCTTAATGGATGGCGCGGAGCGACATCAAAGTCCTCGGCTCGGCGGGAATGAAAGGACTGAAAAAATGTTTGCCCGCGCACAGGGAAAGAACAAGTTGGGTTTGCTGGTGTTGAACGGGACAGAGGCAGGCCTGGGTAAGCTCATGGCATCTCCTTGGGGCTCCTGGTCCAGGCTTGGGAAGAGGAATAAAGCCTCAGCCACACAGGGGGTCCTCCAAAGAGCAAAGTCTAACTAACCCTTTCCTAACCCGGCTCGAGCCACCCATCCAGGAGTGGATTGCAGGAATTAATTACCCTGTTTTAGGATTCTGGGGGTTCTTCTTGGGGGAAAAAGAAGGAGGATTTTAATGCTCATTGATCTAAGTTCTCACAGAGAGTGCAATGGAAGTGGGGGGATCAACACGCTGGGTGCAGCTTCTGGGGGGTCACCGACAGCTCCTGTTGGATGGGAATGTTTGGGAGAAGGGAGTGAGGTTGTCCAGTCTGAAGGAGTTTGGCCCCTCTCTTGTCATGGTGTGATGCCAGAGCGACTTCAGCTTTACTGGTTGCAACCAGGAGTCACTTTGATGACCACTGGTGATTTATGGTCCCGCTGTGACGTGCCGAGAAGACCAAGGAGAACACTGGGGAACATTAGGAATTAAGCTTGACCTTGGCAGAACTATGGAAAGAGAATTAATTTGTTGAAGGTGCCTCTCAGCAGAGGAACTTGGAGTCTTTCTGCCAGAGAGGGAGCACCTTCCAAGCCCCTCCCTGGAGCCAGTTGGTGGGTGGGGAACATAAACCCAGTCCCTCTCCTTATGGAGGTGCTAAAGGTGAAATGGGAGTTTGCCTTTTTTCTCTGTGGCAAATAGGCGCTAATAACAGGGAACACATTATCTGGCACTAATTAATAGGGAAGGTGTGAGAGTGAGGCATGGGAAGAATATCCGAGATGCTGCAGCTGTATTTTCCTGGATAACTTCCTTGCAGCCACGTGGGCTAAATATTGGGGTTTGTTTTGATTTTATAATTTATTTCTGTGCTGGATTTGGGCAATATCTAATGCTTGGCTCTGATGCCGGGAGGAACAAGCCTGGCTCCTCACAAGGGATCCTCTCCCATCCCTGGACTCTGCTCCCTGTGGAGCTCTGGACAAAGCTCGGCTTTAAACCCTCTGCTCTTCCAAGCCTTTCCCAGTGCCAGATCTCCTGACAATTTACAGTGTCCCAGCTCAGCTGGGAAGGATTTGGGGCTTGTAAATCCTGGTGCTCAGGGAACTGGGGGCCGAGGGGATATTTACCATGATTAGGAGAGTGGGAGGAAAGGGGAAGGGTGGAAACCATCCCACGTAGGGGAGAACTGACTGGGGGGCTTGGATTTTCCCTGTGGATGCTCCGTGGCTGTGCGAGCCGGTGCCTGGTGCTTGCAGCCAGCCTGTTGTTCTCTCCAGGGATCCACATTGTCCATTTGAGCTCTAATGAACAACAAATTGAATGAACAGCCAGGCCAGGTTGGACGGAGCCCCGAGCAACCTGATCTAGAGGGTGGCAACACTCTGCCCAGGGCAGGGCGTTGGAGTGACATGGTCTTTAATGTCCCTCCCAACCCAAAACATTCTGGGATTCTGTGAAACTGGATTTTTCTCCTTGCTGCAACTCATTGAAGTGCAGCCTATCAGCCTCCTTTCCCATCCTGGAAAGTTAAATAGAGCTCTAAATCCTGTTCGGTGGGAGGGAAACTGAGCCACGGAGCTGCCACGTCGTTTTCCTCCAGGCTGGGCTGGAACCACTCCTTGGCAGGACAAGGGGGAATGGCCTCCCACTGCCAGAGGGCAGAGTTAGCTGGAATATTGGGAAGGAATTCTTGCCTGTTAGGGTGAGAAGGCCCTGGCACAGGTTGGGCAGAGAAGCTGTGGCTGCCCCATCCCTGGAAGTGTCTGAGTCCAGGTTGAATAAACTTGGAGCAATGTGGGCTGGTGGAAGGTGTCCCTGCCCATGGGACTTGGAACGGGATGATCTGTAACGTCCCTTCCAACCCAACCCACTCTGGGATTCCGGGATCCCGGAGCATTTCTGAGATGCCTTTCAGATCCTACCCCTCTCTCCCCACTCCCGGGTATATTTTGGGAGCAAAAGCCATGGAGTTCTGCCTCTCCATGTTCCAGCCCCCACCTCTGGGAGCTGGATCACCCCGCTCTCCCAAAGTTGTTTTTCCTTCTCTTACTTTCCTCTGCGTTCCCTTTCGTGGCAGTTAAATAATGGAGCTCGTAGATCATATAATAAATAGGTATCGACTTCATGCCAGGGGCTGGATCAGAATGGATTGACCCTTGGGAATACACTCCCTCACAATCGATAAGAGGCCATCAGGCTGGATAAATCTTGATAACGACTGACAACAGGAAAGTCAATATGTGTATTAATATATACATTAAGTGAGTATATATCTTCCACCTACAGACAGCGTTGCTCTTGGCTCAGCGGGGATGGCTCGGGGGGGAATATCCTGGAATATCCCGAGCAAAGAGACTGGGCAGGGATGGGGAGAAGGCAGCAGCCTGATCCTCTGAGATGGTGGAGTGGTGTCGGTGCCGGCTGAGCTTTTCTTACCCATTGTAGCATCAAATTCCCCCCTGGGCTGTTCGGTGGCGGCGCCTCAACGTGCTCCTCTGCTGGAGGATGCTCCAGGGGAAGGTTCTCCTTTGCGTTTTAAGAGGGTTTCAAAGCGCTGCATTTCTATTTTGGCCGTGATTTCTCCCGGGAAAGTGCTTCATGCAGCGGGAACTGAGGCGCTTTGCTGGAGAGGAAGGGATTTAACTGGTGTTTAAGGAAACGCCTGTGATGAAGTGCCCTGCTGAGAGATGGTCCCACCAAGTCTTTCCGCTCATGCCGGCTCTTCCCTTCATTGCTGAGTGACGTCTCAGCATCACTTCATAGTTTTTCTGAGCACCCTCAGTGCCAGGGATCCTCTCTAGGGTCATTCCTTATTTCTTCTGAGCATCCTCAGTGCCAGGGATCCTCTTCAGGGTCATTCCTTAATTTTTCTGAGCACCCTCCGTGCCAGAGATCCTCTCTAGGGTCATTCCTTAATTTTTCTGAGCACCCTCCGTGCCAGAGATCCTCTCTAGGGTCATTCCTTATTTTTTCTGAGCCCCCTCAGTGCCAGGGATCCTCTCTGAGGCCAGACAGGGCTGCTTGTGAGGAAATCATGTGCTGACATCCCACCTAGCGAAGAAATAAATCATTCCAGTGACAGCATCATTATTTTTTATTAATAATAATTGTTATTTCTGTTCCAAAGTGGAGTTGGGTTCTAATGAAGCAGCCATCTCTATCTGAAGATTTGCTTCATCCATATTTTCAAAAGAAGGGTTTTTTGGGGTTTTTTTACATTTCTTTTCCTTCCTGAAGTTCAAATAGTTCAAAATAGCAGAAGGATCAGGGTGCAGAGAATATATGAAGCTGCTTCAAAGGCAGGGAGGTCAAAGAGCCTTTGCACATCCTCGTGAGCCTCTCGGAGCCGATTCCAAGTGCATCCTGTCAAAAGGCAGCAAGTGGCACCCGAAGCGTGGAGTATTTTCGGATGACTTGTTTGCGAGCGGGGCTTTAGCTAAGCCACAGGGCCTGGGGCTGCTTTGCATTCACCTGTCTCTCAGCTCTTCTCCCCGCAGCTGGAGAATGGTTCGTCTCCTCTGCCACTATCTCCTCCAAATAAAAAATGCATGGAGTTGGCTTTTTTCCTACATAACTTGATTTTTTTTTTTTTTTTTTCCGAAGCGACGGCGGAGTTGGAGCTACTTTTTGAGGAGGCTGATCTCCCTCCTCCTCCCCCTCCCTCTCCTCCTCCTCCTCTTGCTGCTGCAGCCCTCGTGGTTTGGCTGTGCCGGCTGCAGTTATCTCCCGTGCCAGCTGCTGGGAGGAAAATTCTGCTGCCTAAGTAATATCCATCAAAAGCTGGTGCTTCCATCGGGCCGAGATAGCGGGCGCAGGATGAGGGATCATCTCTCCAGGCCTTTCCTGTTTCCCCACTCCGGTTTCAACCTGCAGAGGCTCCTCCATGAGGTCTCTCCAAGCTCCAGGCTCTGCTGTGGCCAAAATTGTTGGTCATGGCAGGGAATGAATTCCCTGGATTCCCTCTGGGGTTGCTTTGGGAAAGTTGTGTAAGGGTTTGGCTCAGAGGTGGAGTTTGGTGGGACAAGTATTTTCAGCCTGGAGGGGTCAGACTCTGATGGATGTTGATGTTCAGCATCAGTTCTGCAGGTTTGGGTCAAGAATTTTGTGGCACTTTGTTGCCATGAAGCTTTTGGCTGCTGCTTTCTTAGAATCACAGAATCATTTGGGTTGGAAAAGATCCTTAAGATCATCAAGTTCAACCGTTCCCCAGCACTTCCAAGGCCACCACAAACCATGTCCCCAAGTGCCACATCCACATGGCTTTTAAATTCTCCGGGGATGGAGACTCCAACCTGTGCCCTGGGCTGGACAACCCTTCTGGTGGAGAAATTTTCCCTAATATCCTAATTTTTCCACCCTGAGCATGATCCAGTGAGGATGGATAATGTTTCTCAGGGACTGGGGGTGGAAGCAAACCAAGTGTTGCCTTTCTCAGAAGCAACAGGAACAGGAGGGAAGGCAAGTGCCTGCTTGGGGCAGAAATGAAAGGACAGTTGTCCTGGAGCTGCAACATTTCCATGCTAAACCTTGGGATGCTGTGGATGTGTGGCCCAGAGGAGACCTGCTTCGCTTTCCCTGGAGGTTTTGGTGGTGAATCCCAGTGAAACCAGTCCTGAGCATCCCTTAGGGGACAGGGAGACCTGGAGACACCTTTCTCTGCAGGCTGAGGCTTAAGTAACTCATGGCAGCTCATGTTGGTGTGATCCCGGTGTCCTTGGGGTGCCGTTTGGATGCAGAGGATTTGGAGCTGGAGCTGGAGCTGGATGGTGCCACCGCTCCGGCGTGGCTGGAAGAACGTCAGAGGGCTGGGATTCCTTATCAATTTAGAGGCAAACAAAGCCTAGGGATAAAAATTAACCCAAAGTTCTCCCTTTGCTGCTCTCCCAGCCTCGTTTAATTTGTGGAACGCACTGGGAGCTGTCGAGTTTCAAAAGCACAATTGCCTGACATCTTTGGAAGAGAAAAACAAGCCAATATACGGAAAGAGCTTGAAAACCTCCCAAATAAGTCAGGGACGTGCCGGCGTGTGCAGCACTCCTTCCTCCCCTCTCTGCCATGGCTGGTCCTGCTCACATGAAATTAAATAAGTCCCAGCTCAGTGGTTCCTGTTGCTGTATCTGTCTTAATATTCCCCAAAGGGTTCTTTTTTTCTCCTGTGAAATACGAAAAATGAGTAAACTGTTGGGGAATGTGGAAGCATCCAGGCAGCCCCTTCTTTGCTCTGTCTCTCCTCAAGCACAGATGTAACCTGCCAGCAGAGGTATTTTTATATTAAAGCACTTCTTATTAATTCCCCCCCGCTCCTCCTCCGGTGTCTCCCCTGGGTGCACAGTGCCGGCTGTCACCATGGAATCAGAGCTGGTTCCCCATAAATCCATATACCAGCAAGTAATGAGCTTCCCAGGCTCTGGCATTCATCACTTTGGGGTGTTCAAGTGATCCCGTTTCATTTAATGGGCGTTTATGGGGGTGGTGGGGCAGGGGGAAGGAAAGCACAAAACACCGGTGAGAAACAGCGTTGTCAGCTCGGGGTGTGTCCCTGCTCCAGGGCCAGGCTAGGGGCTCCGGCCCTGTGGAAATGTTGGCCATCAGTGGAGAGGCGATGGCCATCAGTGGAGAGGCGGTGGTCACCAGTGAAGAGGTGGTGGCCACCAGTGAAGAGGTGGTGGCCATCTATGCAGAGGTGGTGGCCACTAATGAAGAGGTGGTGGGCATCAATGTAGAGGTGGTGGCCACCAGTGGAGAGGCAATGGCCATGAATGTAGAGGTGATGGCAGTCAGTGTAGAAGTGGTGGCCATCAGTGTAGAGACGATGACCATCAATGTAGAGGCGACAGCCATCAATGTAGAGGTGAGGCAAACAGTGTAGAAGTGGTGGCCATTAGTGAAGAGATGGTGACCATCAGGTAAGAGGTGGTGGCCATCAGTGTAGAGGTGATGGCCATCTGTGTAGAGAGGATGACCATCAATGTAGAGGTGATGGCCACCAGCATCAAGGCAATGGCCAGCAATGCAAAGCCAATGGCCATCAATGTAGAGGTGATGACTATCAATGTAGAGGTGAAGACTATCGACGTAGAGGTGATGACTATCAACGTAGAGGTGATGGCCATCAGTGTAGAGGTGATGGTCACCAGTGAAGAGGCAATGGCCATCAATGTAGTGGTGATGGCCACCAGTGGAGAGGTGGTGGCCATCAGTGTAGAGGTGACAGCCACCAGCGTCAGGCAATGGCCAGCAGTGCGGAGGCGATGGCCATGAATGTAGGGATGGTGGGCACCGGTGTAGAGATGGTGACCATCAATTTAGAGGACATGACCGTCAATGTAGAGGTGATGACTATCAATGTAGAGGGATGGCCATCACTGTTGCAGAGGCAGGGTGAAAACCCCCCAGTGGATGGAAGATGGACAAGCCTGTTTTCCCATCAAATAACGAAAATATCAAGAGGCAGCTCTCCAGCTCTTCCTCCCTCATCCCTCCCAGATTGTTCCTCTGCAAGTCGCCTTGGCTTTGCTCCCGCTGCTGATGTCTTCAGCCCACATTGGTAAACGCAGAGTGTTTATAAAGCAATTTGGGATTTGGCTTGCTTGGCTGAGCACTTCAGAAACTCATTCTGAATAGAGAGTTGCATCTGCAGCGGGATGGGGTTGGGGCTGTCCTGGCACCAGGGAAGGCTACGAGCTGTGCGTGTGCCATGGGTGGAGGTGAACTCCTGAGGACCCCGAGAAGGATCTTTGCATCTCCCCAGGCCACCTGGATAGGCTGTCCCTGCTGCCCTTCAGCTCTGGATGGGGTTTGGCCACCGTGTGGCACTGGAGATGTGTCATCAACCTGCCTACAGGTGGGACGGAGAAGTTGGGGAGGAGAAGACAAGCATTCCTTTATGAACGCGCTCTTCAGCGGTGAATAAACTGGCATCCACCTGAAGATGCAAATTGCCTGCCTTTGTTGCTGGTGTCAGGCGTGGGCGGTCTGTGGCCCTGTGATCCTCAGCGTCGCTCGCTCGCAGCCGGATGGTGCCTCAAAGCCCCCGTTGAGCGCAGACCTCTCCGAGCGATTGACGGCAGGCGAGGAGCGAGGAGAAGCGAAATTGTTGGGCTCTGCCGTGAAAAGGTTCCGCAGGTGGTGGCTGAATGGGCTCAGGTGCTGCATAATAGGTATCAACAGGGCTTTGTCTCCGCGTTGGCAGCTCCTTATCCGGCAAGAAAACTCCGACGTGCCGGCGCAGCGGTCGCTGGGGGAATTAATTGGGAGCAGTTATTCATCGAGGGGAGGGGAGAGGCACCTGGGCTGCCTTGGTGGCTCTGCCAGGGTCTGAGGAGCAGTGGGGCCACGTGCCCGTGCCCCACGGTGCTTTACTGCGTGCTGGTGCTGAGTGGTGGCTGCTCTCCTTGTGCCGGGGCTTGTGCCGGCTCCGTCCGCTGCCTCTTTTAATGCCGTCCCTCTGTAAATGAAGTGGAGAGACGGGAATCTCATCAGTGAAGGGCTGCAGGCTCTGCTCACGGGGTTATCTCAGCAGTTCAGACGGGCAGAAATTCGAGGATTTTCCTCTAAACAGCCCTTGACCAGGAAAACAGCTGATCTTAACTCACTTTAGGGCTGAAATCAAGCCTAGTTCCAGCCCTAATCTGCTCACTGCATTTACAATGTCAATTTTGGGGCCAATTCAGACCCCAAGGAACTTGCTGTAATGGTTTTCGTTGGGGGAAATCAAGTATTTGCCAGGGAATAGGGAGGGCTGGGGGATCTCCTCCTTGTGCAGGCAGGTCATGGCGGTGGCAGAAAGGCTGTTGTGTAGCAGAACTCAAAACTTGACGTGTTTCTGTAGCAAATTAGGGCAGAAAAATGTACTGTGGTTGTGGCGGAAGGAGAATTTGGATCTGTCGCTATTTTGCACCCTTTAATTCCAGCTGCAGAAACCCAAAGGGTTTTATCACTGATTTCCAAGTAGGAGTTTGAGTGCTTGGATCCTAATCTTCACCAAATTCATATTTGACTGCAGCCAAGCTATTGCAGAAGATAGGAAGCGACTGGTTTGGAGGAAGAGCGTGCTCGGAATTGTGGTTCCTCCCAGCTGGGGTGCTTGGGGACGTGCTGGGACACCTGAGCAGGGAAAGCCATCACTGAGGAGGCAGTTGCTGCCCTAAAATCCCCACCGCAGCTCACTTGTGTCCAGCGAGGCTGTTTCCAGCACAACCAGGGGGGAAATGCGTCGGAGGATGGTGTTGTCTTTCCAAAACCCATGAGAGATGGGACTGGTCCCATTCGGGCCTCACTGCTTGACCTGAAAATTGTGCCCTCTGCCCGTGGAGGGCTTTTGGCTTCGGAGCAGGAGGGTCCTTTGTGCTCATGAGCTTCCAAAGTTTCATCAAATCTGGGTTTCATCAAATCATAGAAAGGCTTGATTTGGAAGGAACCGTAAAGCCCATCCAGTTCCATCCCCTGCCATGGGCAGGGACACCTTCCACCAGCCCATGTTGCTCCAAACCCCACCCAACCTGGTCTGGGGGAAGGTGTCCGTGCCCATGGCAGGGGGGTGGTGCTATATGGTCTTTAAGATCCCTTCCAACCCAAACCGTTCTGGGGTTCCATTCTAGGATTATTTTCATCCCAAAAGGGCAAAGCCTTCCAGGGCACAAATGCAAATTGGTGCTTGGCATTCCCAGGGCTGGAGGAACTGGGCACGGGGAAAGCGGTGGAGCCGAGCGAGGATGCAGCTGGGGGAGGGCAGAGGAATTAAACCCTGTAACTTTTAATTTGTTAACTAGAACAGAATCAAATTAACATCTGCGGGCGCGGAAGCCTCTTTAACGAGATGTGTGTCGGGTGCTTGATTTTCCCAGGCACAGGTATCCAGTCTCATCTTTCCAAAGTTGCCTGTAATGAGTGTGGGTGGATAGAGAAAAGCAAAAAAGCCCTTTTTTGTGGGCAGGAGTCGAGGCAGCATCCACCCACGTCCTCCATTATGATATTCAAATGTCAATATATTTTTAATTGGTTTATGTGTGCCCCCCCCCTCCCCATCCAGCTGCCTTTGGTAATTAAGGCTCTGTAAATAGATTTTACTGTAATTGGTACGAGAAGGAAAATTGGAGGACATTGTACAGTGCGTGTTGGGTTGGGTTGTTCTTTTTTTCCCACCCCCCCTCCCTGTCTTTCCTCTTTTGACTCATGTTACATCTGTGAGCTTCGCATCCTCCGAGGGAAGGGGCGGAGAGTCACGGCCGGTTTTGCACAAAAACTCAGGAGCAAGAGGACCAGGTGGTTTGCTCGTGGTTGGGACACCAGGAGGAGCCAGGAGATAGGCCAGGATACCCCTCATGGTGCTCAGCACCACGGTGATGGCACCAGCACGAGCTCCAAACCATGGAGACCTCCAGTCTCCATGCTGGATCTTCCATCTGCCTTGAGACGCGGCCAAAACTCTTGTGATTATTTACTGCTTTTATCATTTGGCGGTGTTTCTTGGTGGGAGTTTCTAAACTGTGCTTTTGTCTTTCCCTTCTCCTGTTCTTTCAGCCTGTGTAAAGGACGGACTCTCTACTCAGTGGTGAGAGATGCCAAAATTGTCCTGGATGTCAACAAGACGAGGCAGATAGCGCAAGAAATTGTGAAGGTACGGCGTGGTGGGCACAGCTGGGCACTAGTGGGGTCTGGATCCAGCCAGGATCCCGGTGGGGTCACTCTGGGGTGTGGGGGAGAAGCAGCCAAAGATTCTGGACAGGACAGCTCTGCTTGGCTCGAAGATCCAGGTCGTTCGGACCTCCCTCATGTGCTTTGTGTGGCACCAAGGCTTCCATGGGCTCATCCTGGCCGCCTCTGCTCTTCCCTCTTGGAAGTGCAGGTGTTCAAGTCCAGCACTGCTGCTGTGTGGGAGTTGCTGGTTGGATATTCATCTCCTCTTGTTAAAAAAAATTCCAGAATTCCAGAATGGTTTGGGTCGGAAGGAACCTTCAATCTCATCGTGGGCAGGGACACCTTGCACTATGCCAGGTTGCTCCAACCCCTGTCCCGTGTGGCCTTGGACACTTCCAGGAATGGAGCAGCCACTTTTCTGGCAACTTTCTGTTAATGACCTGCTGTTGGTCTGAGGTTTCCACATCTCCATAGCCAAAGCATCCCCCTGACTGAGGCTCCTGGAGGAATCGGTGCCGTGGTGCCCATGGCAGGATGCTGTGGTGACACGGGGCAGGACACACGTACATTTGTCAGAGATGGAAAAGCTTCCTCTTTTCCCAGAGATGACTCAAAGTGCATCTTCAACACTTCAGGGGAGGATCCTCACGTGGCAGGGTCGAGTGGCTGGGAATTTGGGTCCTGAGCCCTCACAGCTCCCCAGCTGGGTGTCTGCCACGCCTCCTGTGCCCGAGAGGTGTTGAGCCGCCTGCCAGAGCTGGGTTGTCCTGTGATTGCAAACACCTTTATCACCAAATGATACCGAAAGCGTTTGGCACGTGTCCGAGCACGGGAGCGCGGCACTGACCCCGCTCAAGGTCAGCCAATGCCTCCACCCCAGAGCCCAGATCACCTGGAGCTGAACTCATGCTTAACGTGTTTCTATGGGGGGGAAAAAGGGCAAAAAAAAGGTTTTCTGGCAGATCTTAACCCCCTTAAATATTCCAATCCATGTTATAAACCAGAATGCGTTCTGCAATAGATCCTGGATGGTGCAGTCCCCTGGATGGTGCCGTCCCCTGGATGGTGCCATCCCCTGGATGGTGCAATCCTCTGGATGGTGCCGTCCCCTGGATGGTGCCATCCCTTGGATGGTGCAGTCCCCTGGATGGTGCCGTCCCCTGGATGGTGTCATCCCCTGGATGGTGCAATCCTCTGGATGGTGCCGTCCCCTGGATGGTGCCATCCCTTGGATGGTGCA
>VWZG01005431.1:49403-68608 GCA_013396735.1 Grallaria varia | reverse complement strand
TCCCCTGGATGGTGCAGTCCCTGGATGGTGCCGTCCCCTGGATGGTGCAGTCCCTTGGATGGTGCCATCCCTTGGATGATGCCGTCCCTTGGATGGTGCCATCCCCTGGACGGTGCTCAGGCTGGCTCTGATTGCCTATTTTGCATTTATTTGCACTCAGATTCAGCAAAGTCCATATTGCTTTGAAACTTTTTAATTTAAATTCCTTGAATTCTCCTGAAGTCTCCAGGCAGGAACTGGCAGGGGAGCATAGGCTGAACCTCTTTGCCAAGCCAACGTTGCAAGGGGTGTCTTGGAGCCATGACCTGCACTGGGGGTGTCTGAGGCACTGAGACCTTCCCTCTTCTTAATTTCTACTTTTGATCCGTGTTTTCTGCTTTTTGGATCTGGATTTTCTCCACTGAGCAAATACCCAAGCCATCACATAGTTTAGCCTCATATTTTTCCCCCCGACTTGTGTTCTGGCCCCCCAGATGTTCCCAGAGGGAGTTTATGGCTCAGTTCGGCCCCTTTCTCTGGGCAAGTTCATTGCTTGGTGAGGGGTTTGTGGATGGAGATGAGACCATTGTCTTCTGCAGCTGGTGTGTGTTAGGAACACACTGGGAACCTCAGACTTTTTGTGGTGTTGAGGCATTACCACCACTGTGGAATCATCACCGATTGGTGAGATGGAAGCACCACCAGGAAGAACATCAGCAGCACCACCACCGTGAAGCAAATCAGCGTAGACCTGGTTGTACCCCCCAGCAGCATCCCTGTATCCCTGCATTCCTTCTCCTTGGGAGGACAGCTCCTGCTGCAACCCGCTGCAGGGCAGGGGGACTTTGTGTCCCACCCAGGTCCCTGGAGGAGCCAGCAGAGGTCCAAAGGCTCACATGGGTGCTGAGGGAATTTAGGACCAGCACAGTAACAGGCGTTCTGTTGCAGAAATAATTCCGAGAGAATTTCTGAGACCTGTTACTGGGGAGTGACTTCTTGTTTTGGACACACAGGTCAGAGGGCTCTTCACCTCTCTGAGTCAGTGGTCACACATTCAATCCTTTCTCTCCGTGAAAAGCCTGAGGGAATGTAAGGCAGGAGAAGTCCATCGCAGCCCTGTTGCGGTGCTGTCACCCAGCCATGTGGCCCGTTGCTGGTGTGCACCAGGAGGAGAAGCTTCCCAGCCCTCCCACCTCTCCACACCCATTTTCAGCAGATGTTTAGGATGTTTTGGTGGACTTGGAGGTGTTGGGTGTGGAGAAACAAAGGAGAACCCCAGCGCCTTGGTTTGGGTGGGCTTGGGGCTGGAAGCAGAGGCTCTGGCTCCAACTACCCCATCACAGCAGTGGTTTGACTTTATCCTTTGGGTCCTGGTAACCGGATGGGCTGTTAAGCTGATTGGATTAGCGGGTGCAAGGGCTCTCATTATCCCGGGATCCTCCAGAGGCCAAAGGTGAGTTATCCAGGGAGTGGTGCCGGCAGAGGGAGCTGCCTTTTCACGCACGCATGGCTGGCCTGGAGTGTTTTCTCACAGATCATCCCTGGGGAGAAGGTGGCAGGGCTGGAATCTGCAGTGGGATCTCCTTGGAGCCAGGTGAGGGATTTGGGTTTGCCTTCAGCAAAGGGCTGGCTGTGTTTGGTGACCACATGGAGATGAGTTCCCACCTGCCCGGGTGAGCATGGGTGCGAGGTCCTGCTGCCTTGTCTGTGCTCCCACCACCCTCAGCATCCCCATGGAGATGGCACTCACCCTGTCCCACGGATGCTCAAGCGCCCCATGCTGCACCTTGCAGGAGGAGCTTTGGAATGCTGTCCCTTGCTCAACCCAGGCACTTTGGGAACGTGACAGTGACATTTGGTAGCAGATTTTTAAATCTCATCATTATTTCATGTGCTGGGAACAGGAGACCCCTAATTAATCCTAGTGCCTGGAATGGTCCCGACATCCAGCTGCAGCTGGAGCATCTCAGGCCTGGATCCTTTCCTTCTTCCAGCATCCCTTGGCAGAGGCTTTTCAGGATTGGACTGCCACGGGGCACAGTGAAACCCCCCCTACCTTGCTGGCTTGAGGTGTTTCTCAGTTTGCTTTCCAGACTGGTGGAATTTGGATGGTGTCTTCCAGCTCCCCATCAGCCACCAACTTAAAAATACATTCTTCTCCCCCAGCCTGCGTGGTTAATGATGACAGATGAAAAGATCAGACCCAGGATGGATGGATCCCTGTGGAAACCCAGTTAATAAATCCCCCTTGCCAGTGACAGACAGACGACACTCGCTCTTGAGCAACAGTTTGCCAGCCTGTTGGGCATTGATCCTCCCCCAGCATCCTCGAGATCAAGTTTTCCCTTAGTCTGCTTATGAGGATGAAAAGTGGGCCAGCATCAAAATCCCTGATGAAGTCAGGATAGATGTCTTTTATCCCCCTCCCCATTCCCAGGGCTGGTTATCCCGTGGAGCTGAACATCCGCCGCACGGAGCTGCCGGCACTCTGCTTGATTTGCCGGCGCTAAATGAGCCCGGTGCAGGAGTGCTTGGGTTTCCCACCCGTGGCCTTTTTTTTTTGCATCATTAGCAATAATTTTAATTAACCGCCGAGTAGTTGTTCCTCAGGGAAGGGAATTAAGGCAGGACTCCCGCGAGGAGCTTGTTTCCAGGCTGATGGGACCGGGGCGCGCATCGGAAGCGCCGGTGGCTCAGCCGGCGAGCGCGATAGCGGCGACGGAGAGCGGTGACTTATTACCCTCCTCTCCCGGCCCCGAAAGACAAACGGGGGCGAAAACATCATCATCATCAATTTCTCAGCGGAGGGTTTCGGGGAAGCGGCGGCTGGTTTGGTTTGCCGCTCGTTTTCCTCGCGTAATCAATTAATCAGGAAGATGAGTCGCAGCCGAGACACCCACACTGTGAGCACCACACGGCGCCCCTGCCCAGCCAGGGATCCCTCCAGACACCTGCCCTGTCTCGGCAGGGATATTTGGGGGTGTGCAGCCATGGCTTGGCTGTGCCGTGGCAGCTCAGGGGTTGCTCATACCCGGGCTCTCCCTTGGGGCTCCCCCCGGCTCTCTTATCCTGTGCCGCTTTTTTAATTCTGGGGTATTTTTCCCTCTCTTCCCTCCTAGGGAATGGGTTACCTGCACGCCAAGGGGATCCTCCACAAGGACCTTAAGTCAAAGAATGTGTTCTATGACAACGGGAAGGTGGTGATCACCGACTTCGGCCTCTTCAGCATCTCGGGAGTTCTCCAAGCAGGCAGGTAGGACATGGCGTGGTGGAGATTCCTCCTCATGGCCTGGAGTCCCCTGTTGGAACGTGGGGGAAGGAGCCAAAAAACCACCTCTGCAAGTGCCTTTCTGTGTCTGCAGCTTTGCCAGGCCGGAGTTCAAGGCCCCTCTGAGTGTCCTGGGGCTGTTTAAAGACAGACTGGGGTTTGATGAGTAGGAAGGAGCATGATGCAGGTTCAGAGAGGCAGGTTGTGTCTCTTGGACCCAACCCCTTCCCTTGGGGTGCATCATTCCCACAGCCAAACCACCCTGCAGCCATCCTGGAGATGCCTCCAAGGCTATGTTCGTCTGGGGCAGGTTCATTCCTTGGCCTTTCCCTAACACGACATTGGAAATCCCTGGAATCTGCTCCATCTCCTGCCTGGATGGAGCAGTTCCATCCCTGCGTTGTCCCTCTGCTGCTCTGGTGACCTTTGGAGTGTTGCAAACATCTGGCCACTTTGTCTGCACCGAGCACAGAGAAAACGAGAGCCAAGCGTGGGGAGCTTCCAGCGCTGTGACATTTTTGGGTCCCTGAGGGTTTAAACCAAAACCCCTCAGTAAATGTCCCTTATTAAATTTCCTTTCCCCAAGTGCTCTGGGAGGTTTTTCCGGTCGTAGGAGCAGCAGGGCAAGGAGTTTCAGAGGCTGTGGAAAGGAGGAAAAGCAAAGCTGAGGGAGGGGAAAAGGAAACAGAAGTGGGGAAAAATCAAATGGAAAATCAGAGCATTGCTGGCTTTTCCCACCTTTTTCACTCAGCCCTTTGTGTCGGAAGCACCACGTGCAGGTTTCCTCCGGCACCACCTCTGGATCCTCCCGGTCTCCACCACCCCACGTGTTGGGGTTTGTCCCTGGAGAGGTTGTTGTGGCTGCTCATCACTTTGGGGTGCTCAGGAGATGAAAAGCCCCTTGGAAACCGTATTTCTTTTTCCCCCTGGTTCCCATGGGATGAGGTCAAAGGATTAGAGGAAAAGGCGCTGGCTGCTCCTCTCCGTCCCACGCTGCTCGTGGCCAACAGCCAGCCAGGCTTTCCACCCTGCCTGTGCAAATATCATCTGCTTTGGCACAAACGTAGCCAAAAAGCTTTGGGAATCCAAGAAATCCCATCCCAAGTGGGCTTTGCCTCTTGTTTAGCAGCTGGGCAGGGGGTTTGGGACTCGGGTCCTGCCAAGATGAAGGGGCAGCTCATTCCAGCACTGGTGAGAGGATTTGGGCAGAAAGGTCCAAGATTTGCCAGGAATCTTTGCTTTGGAGGCCAGAGATGCTCTGGAATGGAAATGAGAGGCGAGATACTGTGGGAATGGGGTACCTGATGAGGTGGACAATGCATGACCATCCCTGCTCAAGCTTGGGGTGTCACTTGTGGGTAAAGCCCAGGAGATAATTTGGACAGGAAGGATGGCCAGAAAAGCAAGGCTGGACAGAAATGAGCAGGGGTTTTTCTAGAAAAATTGAGAAAACGTGAAAATTTCTGCCTGGTGGAGCTTCCAGTATGGCTGTCCTGGGCTGTGGGTGGAACATGTTTCCTGCTGAGGGAGAGCTGAGAGGAGACAAAAGCTCCACACCCATCCAACACGGTGGATTTTGAAGCAGCAAATGTCTGCAGGCCTGAGCTCCCTCTTCAGGGTGGTGTTTTGCTGGTTCTGGTTTCTCTCAGAAGAAGAAGAGTGGTAAAGCCCAATTTTGGGTCCTTGGAGGCTTGGACAAACACGTGTGGAGAAGGCGGCAAATTTTGCAGGTCAGGTTAAGGACAGTGACATCTCAGCTGTGAGTGAACCACAGACCAGCCTGGTTTAAAGGGTTAAAATACTCTCTGCAGAGACTTGGTGATTTAGTGTCTTCTCCTGATGAAATCAGATTTATTTCTCCATTATTTAAATGTTATTGGGCTCAGGAGGGCTGCTCTGTGATTAGGAGGAGCACGAGGTGGGCCTTGAGGAGTCTGAAAGCTCTTCTGCTCTTGTTTTGCCTTGGGGGTGACTTGTCCTTGGTGGGTTTAGGAGATGCTCTGCTGGCTGTGCTGCCTCCTGCTCATGGAAGTGACCAGGTCGGTTGGGAAGTCAGGAGAACTTTTGCCATAAACCCTCAAATTGCTGTAATTAAAACACTTTTGGGCTCGCATTAAAGCTCAGCCCTGATTGCTGGGAGCTCACAACCCACAGCTGAGTGCTCAGACTGGGCTTTGTGGAGGGATGAGGGGCCCTGGAGCATCCCGAGCCAAGCCTGAGCGCTGCTCCTGGGATATCACAGCAACTTAAACGAGCACAAATAAGAGCCCCAGGAGCAAAGCTGGTCTTGCTGAGGGTGGTGGAGCAGATCGAAGTGCTGCCCACTCCATCCTGCTCCCTGCTGCCCACCAGGGATGGAGACAGCGGGCACCGGGAAGGGCGAGGGAGCTCCTCCACGTCCTTCCTAATTGCCCGACTGCTTAATGGTGGCTGGTAATGAAGAGCTGTGTGGGCTGGAGGACGGTGGTGGATGCTGGCTGGGGAGCTGAAAGCCTCCCCTCGGTGCCAAAGTGCTCTCCTGCCTGGGGCTGGAGGGGCCGTGTCTCGCTGGAGCCGCCGATTGCGGCTGGGGTTCCATCACAGTGGGCTGAAGAGGAGCCATCCAGACCCCAGAGGGGGGAAAGGAGGCTTGATCAGTGATCCCACGGGCCACCGGTGTCCTTCTCTGTGGAGGGAGCTCCTCGTCTGGTGGCTGACAGGGTTGGGTTGTGGGGGGTGCCTGGGGATGGGGACGGCTTTGCAGGCGGGAGGATCCATGTTGTGTGTGCTCAGCCAGCCAAGGGATTCATGGTGGGAGGTTGTTGTCCAACTCCGAGGCTGGATGGAGGTGCCTGTGCCTCAGTGGTGTCCCCTGGACTCTGGGATTTTGGCCCCAGGCTGACATTCAGGGGGACAGATGACCTCTCCCAGCCATCCTTCCCCCTGGACATCACCGTCTCTGGGAGGGCTCCAAAGCACAAACGGAGAAATTCCTGGCACCAGCCAGTTGGCTCTTCCTTCTCCAGCCCAGCATGACATGGGACAGCCTTTGTTACCTCCTGCTGCTGAATTTGGGCTCAGACACACCCGTGGGCCCTGCCCCTTTCCCTGCCCCGAGACCATTTTTCAGCCAGTGGTGCATCCTGGAGGACATAAAGGATGGAGGAGCAACCAATGTTACCCTCACTGTTGGCCAAAGGAGCCTCGTGGATTTACCCTGAGCAGGGGGTGCTTGAGGAGGTAGAGGAAAGACAGCTGAAGTTAAAGGAGGAGCTGTTAACAAAGCCAGGCTGCTCCCATGGGTGATGGCACTGGGTGCATGGACATGAAGGGGGGCTGGAGGGGCTGCTTGGGGGCCAAACACCTGAAAGGATCCATTTCCAGCCTATTATTTTAGGGTGGCTTAGGAGGAGTTCAAATTTTGGGTGAAACCCTCCCTGGATCTCCACATCCTCCTGTTTTGGTTAATGGACCGGGGTGGCTCTGGGCAACGGGACCTGGAGCATCCTGGAGGTGCCAGCCTGGCATCATCATTTGTCCCCTGCATCCTCCTGGGGCAGGAACCAACAAGAAAGTGCTTGGACATTGGATGGGGATGCAGAGGGTTGGGAACACAGGTCTGGGAAGCCCTGGACACCCTGATTCCCCCTAAATCACAAAATCCTCCTGTTTTGGCAATGGGCTGTTTTGGCTATGGGCAAAGGTGGCAACTGCAGCATCCCAGTTTAGGATGGGTTTGCTTAGTGGGCCCCAGTCCAGCATCCCATGGGGCCAGCTCAGGTGTCAGCACTGATGGAACCCACCCCCAGAAGTGCTTTGTCCCCGGGGTCTTTTAAGGTGTTTTGGTGCAATGGCCACGCCGAGAGCCCTGTCAGACCCTGCATCCCCATCACCAGCCTGGCAGAGCCAAAGCCCCTGCTCACCACCACCCCGTGCCCGGATTTTGCCCCGCTGGCTGGCACGGAGAAGTGCGCGGCCACCGCGCCGACATTCCTCCGAGCGGGATTCAAACCTGGCTTTGCAAGGATGTCGCAGGGAAAAGCAAGGCTTAAAAAAGGATGACTCAGGGAAAAGCAAGGCTTAAAAGAGGATGACTCAGGGAAAAGCAAGGCTTAAAAGAGGATGACTCCGCAGGGAAAAGCAAAGCTTAAAAAAGGATGACTCTGCAGGGAAAAGCAAGGCTTAAAAAAGGATGATGCAGGGAAAAGCAAGGCTTAAAAGAGGATGTCACAGGGAAAAGCAAGGCTTAAAAAAGGATGACACAGGGAAAAGCAAGGCTTGAAAGCTGTGGTCCCCAGGTGTGAGGGCTTGGGGTCTGCTTGGTGGTGGTGGTGGTGGTGACGTGCTCCCCGTGGTACCCGCGGCTTCAACCCTGTGTCCTGGCAGGAGGGGGAACAAGCTGCGGATCCAGAATGGCTGGTTGTGCCACCTCGCCCCCGAGATCATCCGCCAGCTGTCGCCGGACACCGAGGAGGACAAGCTGCCCTTCTCCAAGCACTCGGATGTCTTCGCACTGGGGTGAGTGCCGTGGCACTGCGAGTGGCTGGGGCTGCAGAGAACTGCCATGGTCTTGGCAGGTGTGAGCTGCTCTGAGCGACCAGGGGACAGCATTTGCTCGTTCCAAAGCCGAGGGGATGCTGCCTGCGAAAATTCCCCAGGCTGGCCTGGGAGAACCTTCCTGCTGCAAGAAATTTTAAGTGAAACCCTCCCTAAATCGTCAAATCCGCCTGGTTTTGGTTTAATGAACCTAAGTAACAGGATCCAGAGCATCCTGGGGATGCCATCCTGGCATCATCTGTCCCCTACATCCTTCTGGGACACGTACCAACAAAAAGGTGTTTGGATGTGTTTGGATGTCAGCTGGGGATGCAGAGGGTTGGGGACAAAGGTCTGGGGTTCCCTGGACACCCTGATCTTCCCTAAAGCACCAAATCCTCCTGTTTTGGCTATGGACCAGGGTGGCTCTGGGCAATGGGCTCTGCAGCATCCTGGGGATGCCAACCTGGCATCATCTCTGATTTGCATCCTCCTGGGACAGGTACCAACAAGAAGGTGCTTGGATGTTGGATGTGGATGCAGGGGGTGGAGGGCACAGGTCTGGGAATTCCTAGACACCCTGATTCTTCCTAAATCACCAAATAATCCTGTCTTGGTAATGGACCAGGGTGGCTCCAGGCAACAGGATCCAAAGTATCCTGGGAATGCCAGCCTGGCATCATCTCTCCCCTGCATCCTCCTGGGGTGGGTATCAGTGAGAAGGTGCTTGGATGCAGTGGGCTGGGGATGCAGGGTTGGGAGCCCCTGGATGCCCCAATTCTTCCTAAATCATCAAATCCTCACGTTTTGACTGTGGGTCAGGGTGGCTCTGGGATCTGGAGCATCCTGGGGATATCCTGGCATCCTCCTTCTCCTGGGGCAGGTACCAACAAGAAGATGCTGGGATGTCAAATGGGGATGCAGAGGGCTGGGGATGCAAGGGGTAGGGGACACAGGTCTGGGAGTGCCCTGGATGCTCCAATTCCCCCTAACTCTCCAAATCCTCCTGATGTGACTGTGGATCAGGGTAGCTCTGGGATCCGGAGCATCCTGGGGATGTCTGTCTGGCATCATCCTCCTCCTGGGGCAGGTACCAACAAGAAGATGATGGGGATGCAGAGGGCTGGGGATGCAGGAGATGGGGAACACAGGTCTGGGACTGCTCTGGATGCTCCGATTCCCCCTAAATCTCCAAATCCTGCTCTTTTGGTTAATGGACATGGGTGGCTCCAGGCAACAGGATGTGGAGCATCCTGGGGATGCCAGCCTGGCATCATCATTTGTCCCCTGCATCCTCCTGGGGCCCAAGAAGGTGCCTGGATATTGGATGGGGATGCCAAAGGTCGGGGTCACAGCCCTGGGAGCTCCTGACCCCCCAGTTTCCCGCACCATCCGGCTGCAAGGGGCTGATGGCTTTGGCTGCCCTGCGAGGAGAAGCCAAAAGGGCAAGAAAAGGTGAATTCCTGGGTGTCCCTCAGCGACCCCGGTTCATTATCCCTGCCCTTTATCCACCCACAAACCTCCCTTCAGGCAGGAGCCCCGTCCTGCCCCGATAAAACCCTTCCCGAGGCGGACGTGGCGCCGCCGATTTCGCCCAGAGGATTAATTTTTCTCATGGATACCTTAAAGGCCGTGGGGATTAGGGCGCGTGGGCCCCTTATTGGAGGCAATATTTCCCTCAAACCCAGAGTAATTACAGCTCAAAGGGTCTGCTTGGGGTTTTTTTGCCCTCCCCGAGGCAGAAGTTCAGCGCAAAAATAAAGAAGTAATTAAGGGATCGTATCGAGCTAAGCGAGAGTGGGTTGCTGAGGCTTAGTTTTCCCTTTTTTCCCCCTCAAGTGTGAGCTCTGCCTCTGTGTAAAGCACGAGTTTCCTTAAAAGATTAAAAGATTTTCCCACGTTTTTCTTCTTTCTTGTTTCTGCTGCCCTCCGTTAAGCCCCGGAGGCTCACGGATGATCCGGAGGGTTATTGCTTCCCACAAGGGATTTGGGGATCAGCGACAGCAAGAAGAAAAGAGCTTTTAAAGAAGACAGAGATGTTAAATTACAGTGTGGGTGAGGGTGGTGGAGAGCAGAGGGCTGGGGCTGGTGGTGTGTCCTCACCGAAACTTGAGAGATCCCATCAATAATTAATATTAGATGCGTGATCTTCTCATGCAAAGGGAGACGGAGCAGCATCCCGCTCTCCAGAGCACCATCTGTACCTCAGGAAGTGCACCCTGAATATTTTGGATGAATCTAAAAGTGGGAAGGTGAAAAATTAATCCCCAAACTCCCAGTCAGAAACTGGAATCAATGGATTGGGTGCGTTAAACCCAATGGTAGGTGTGTGGAGGCACCTTCACCATCCCTGCATCTGCACCTCGTCCTGTGCCCACAGGACCTGCCCCTCTCCAGCCCCCCAATTCCTCTGCACCCACAGCACCGACCTTATTGCCACATTATTGAATTTTTTTTTGAGATTTCCAGCCAAACTGTGCATATGTTACTGACATCAGAAGAGCTGATTTCCAAAATTAAGGAGCACCCCTGTTTGAGGGTGATCCTTCATTTATCAGAGACCTTCCACCAGATTTTTCCACCCTGGTGACATTTTTTTTTTTGGCATTTTTACCCATTTCTTTCTGCTTTGTGTTGTCCTGATGGCATCCCTGGAAGGGAAAAGCAGGTCCAGGGAATTTGCTGTGGACAAGAGGGATGGCACTGCAGGAGTCAGAGCTCATCCAGCCTCTGGATGCCAGAAAATGAGGATGCAAAACTCCCGGACGGAAGCGGGGGTGGAGGACCGGGGGGGTGGCTGTGCCAGCTCAGTGAGAGCCACCCTTGTTTTTGGGATATTCCCTTGGATCTGGGATTCCTCACGGAAAGGAGGGCTTGGCTTAGCTATAAGAGTGACGCAGTAGCAGATGGCCGGGGGTTCACGTGTGCCATCACCTGGTGAGGGCACCTGGGATGGTTCGTGTCATGGCTTGGACAGCTTTTTGTAGCTTGGAGGGCTTCTTGTAGTTTGGATGGCTTTTTGTAACTTGGAGGGCTTTTTGTAGCTTGGAGGGCTTTTTGAAGGAGAAAAAGGGAAAAGATGGAGTGAAAGGGAATACCTGGGCTCAGCCTTCCCTGGAATGGATGTCCAAAACACCAACCCAGCATCTGCATCCCCACGTCTGCTCCACGGGCAATGGGGCAAAGTGTTGTTGCAGCCAGGTGGGAGATTCCCACCTGGTGTAACAGGATGGCTGGAGGTTCCACCTGGGCCTCCATCACCTCCTGTCCTCCTTCCCACAGGTTGGGATCAACCCAGGTGGGAATCAGGGCTTGCTGTGGCTCTGGTTTCTCCATGTGGAAAATGGGAGTGGTGACACCTCTAAGGAGGGCTGAGCCCCTCTGGCGTCGTACCTGGGATGGAAGCATCTCCTGGATGTTGGCGATTTTGAGGCAGGGGGAGATGGTGGTTGTAGGTGCAATGGCCAGACATCCCCCCGACCCAAAATGCCTCCTGGTTCCTCCATCCCTGATCCCCTCTGTCCCCCAACAGCACCATCTGGTACGAGCTGCACGCGCGGGAATGGCCCTTCAAGACGCAGCCGGCGGAGGCAATAATCTGGCAGGTGGGAAGAGGGATGAAGCCCAACCTCAGCCAGATCGGGATGGGCAAGGAGATCTCGGTAGGTGTCATGGGGCAGGGGCTGGAGCACTGTGTGTGGGGGTGGAGAGGGACTCATGCATGTCCTGGCTGGTGGGGCCCTTGAATCTTCCCAAGGATGTGGTGATGGAGACAAGTCCTCATGGGATGGGCACATCCCCTCCATCCTAAATCTTCACAAGGATGTGGTGGTGGAGATGGAAACTCATGGGATGGACACATCCCCTCCACCCAACCCTTCACGAGAATGTGGTGGTGGAGATGGAAACTCATGGGATGGACACATCCCTCCCACCCCAGCCCTTCACGAGGATGTGGTGGTGGAGATGGAAACTCATGGGATGGACACATCCCCTCCACCCTAACCCTTCACAAGATGGAAACGGTGTCCTCTTGGGATGGCACATCCCCCTCCTATCCCAGATCTTTACACAAATGTGGTGATGGAGACAGGTCCTCACGGAATGGACACATCCCCTCCACCCCAGCCCTGCACAAGGACCCAGTGATGCAAATAGTGTCTGTATGGGATGGGCACACACACCCTATCCCAGTCCTTCCCAAGGATATGGTCGTGGAGACGGGTCCTTGTGGTGTGGACGTTGGGCACAGGGATCATGGTGGGAGAGGGACCAAGCTGGTTGATGGTGGGAGAGGGCCTGGCTCATTTTGCTCACACACTCATCCCATGTGGCTGCAGGACATCCTCCTCTTCTGCTGGGCCTATGAGCAAGAGGAGAGACCCACCTTCACCAAGCTCATGGACATGCTGGAGAAACTGCCAAAGCGCAACCGTCGCCTTTCCCACCCCGGACACTTCTGGAAGTCGGCAGAGTAAGTTCCTGCCCCTGCCAAGTCCTTCCCTATTCCCAGATTTAACTGACTGGGGGGATGTTCTGCCTGGGGGTCCCTCCTCAGACCTGCAGCTTCCAGCGTGGTCTCTTCTCCTCCCGTGGCCAAGTCTTGCTCCATTGCATCGCTTCGGTTTAGTCACATCCCTCTGCTTGAGGAAATGGCATCAGTGGGTCCCCAGTGAGGGTTTTGGGATCTGCCCTGTTGGGAACAGCAGGAACAATCCCTTAGAAGCTCATTTTCTTCCCTGGAATTTGTCATATTGTGACAAATAGAACCAAAAGTCTCACCCACGCAGGGGTTGCATTCGGGAGGGAACGGGGGGTTTCTCTCTCCCCAACGTGCATCCCTCGGAGTGTGGAGGCTGGAAATGGGAATAGAGGGAGGGAGACAGATGTGAGGACACCTCAGACTGCTTCAAACACCCCCCTTGGTCCTCACGGAGGGTTGGAGATGCCAATTTCTCCTCCTGCATCTGATAACAAACCTCCTCCTTCCTTATCTGTGTGGCAAACACGGGCGCCCCAAGGTTACGGGTGCAGCGAAAGCTGCTGTAGTGTCCTTTGTGCCACCTCTTGTCCCATGAACGGCACAAAGCCCACAGTCAGACGGCCTCCAAATCACCCTGAACCCAAGCCATTAATCAAGGGGGGAAGTTAATTACCCAGCCGTGCTCCGAGCAGGCTCCAGGGTGGCTCTGGCAGCCGGGCAAGGAAAGCTGAAGGTTGATGGCCCCTGAAGCAGCAGGTTGTGGAATTGCTCCGTTGGGTTGGGGAAGGTTTTTGCAATCACCGAGCCACGCTCTGCCTGCCACGGGCTGTGGCTGCCCCGCAGCTCCCTCTTAATTAGCAGCCCCCTCTTTTGCTCAGCACGAGGGGAGGGAGGATGTGTCAGCTCAGCACTCGTTTTCCATCCGGCTGAGTCCTTCCAGAGGGACTCAAGTATGGCTGCTGTCCCTGTGTTTGGTCCTGGCTCCTCCATGGGGTCCCTGCTCACCCAGGAATCCTGGCTGTGCACAGGGATGAGTGGCTGTGGTACCCAGGGCTGTGCCATCCCTGCACCAAGGGGCACAACCCCCTCATGGGTCCTGGATGCACAGGGATAACCAGCTGTGGTACCCAGGGCTGTGCCATCCCTGCACCAAGGGGCACAACCCCCTCATGGGTCCTGGCTGTGCCCAGGGATGGAGATGAGGTGTGTGGTACCCAGGGCTGTGCCATCCCTGCACCAAGGGGACAGGGGGCACAACGCCCTCAGGGGCCCTGGCTGTGCCCAGGGGTAACCACCTGTGTTACCCAGGGCTGTGCCATCCCTACACCAAGGGGGCACAACCCTCTCAGGAGTCCTGGATGCACAGGGATAACCAGGTGTGGTACCCAGGGCTGTGCCATCCCTGCACCAAGGGGACAGGGGCACAACGCCCTCAAGGGTCCTGGCTGTGCCCAGGGATGGGGATGAAGTGTGTGGTACCCAGGGCTGTGCCATCCCTGCACCAAGGGGGCACAACTCCCTGGGGTCCTGGCTGTGCCCAGGGATGGGGGTGAGGTGTGTGGTACTGATGGNCTGTGCCATCCCTGCACCAAGGGGGCACAACTCCCTGGGGTCCTGGCTGTGCCCAGGGATGGGGATGAAGTGTGTGGTACCCAGGGCTGTGCCATCCCTGCACCAAGGGGGCACAACTCCCTGGGGTCCTGGCTGTGCCCAGGGATGGGGGTGAGGTGTGTGGTACCCAACAACTCCCTTTGGATGATGCACCAGGAGAACCCAACCCAGGCTGGCAGAGGGCAGAAGTTCCTGCCTTCCCCTGGTGCCACTTTTTGGGGGAGGGCAGCTCTACGGCAAACCTGTTTTAGGAGGGTTTTTTCACAATGAGCTGCCCTAAAAAACCCCACAGTGCCACAAAGCCCACCCAAAAGTGTTGACTCTGCTTGTTGTGTCCCTTGCAGGCTGTGACGGGAGGAGTCGAGGGACGGTGCCTTCCTCCCCCAGCAGTTCTCCTCTTCCTCTTCCCACCCCGTGGCGCTGGGGACCTACAGCGGGACAGGGATGAGACCTCGGGAAGCTTCTCTGCAAGGGCTGGAGGAGCTGGAGCAGCGGCCGAGCCCGGGGACAGCCCAGCTGTGGTGGGATGGGGACAGCGGGCAGCTCTCCGGGCACAGGGGGTCAGCTCTGGGGCCAGTTCCCCACCGAGCAGGGCCGACCCACGAGGCAAAATGACTTCAGTTCAACCCCAGGGCCCCTGTGATCCCAATCAGCACGGCCCACGCTCACGAGGCTCGGTTGGGGAGGGCTTGTTCTTGGTTCTCTGTGGCTTTATTTAATTTCCCTTATTTATTTCTCTTTTTTTTTATTTTTTTTTAACTGAGAAAAGGGGGAATGTTGCTGATTCATGAGTTCAGCACTGGAGCCTGCCGGGCTTTTAGCTGCCCCCCGTGGGGAAATGCATCTGGAGGAGTCCCACTCCCCCCACGCCTCTGCAGCCCCTCGTGGGCAGCCGTGACCTTTCACAAGTGGCTTCTCTACCTCCCAGCCACGTCCACTTACAGTTCCCCCCACGGCGTCTCCCTCCCAGTGGGAAGCATCCCCACATTCCCATTAATTTATCCGCCTGCCCTGGCGTGTGTCTCATCCTGACCTCTCGCCCTCCCCGCCTCTGCTCCGCTCTTGGCTTCTCCTGGCTCCAGAAGCGCCGGGTTTTGGGGAGCTCCGGGGCTGAGCAGAGCAGAGTGGCTGGACTCGGCATCATTCCCCTCTCCCGTGGCCTTCTCTGCTGGAGTTGGGAATGCCAACAGGCTCTGGTTGTACAGAGCATCTCCCCTCCCAGCCCCACGCGTGGGACGTCCCAGCTGAACAACCCAGGGCCATTTCCCCCTGCGTATTCATCTTCCGTCTGCTGAATCCCAACCCTGCCCAAAGGGATGCTCCTTGGGCAGCATCTCGGAGCTGGTGTTGCCATCCGAACACCATGTGCTGGTATTTCCCTCTCCCACCAGCTCCGATGGACCCTCAAGCCCATTAGATGAGCTGTCAAGTGACAGATGATGGCAAATTGCATTTTCAGGCCCTTATTGAGCATAATTGCTTGACAGGAACCATCCTGGATAATTCAATTGGAGTCTCAGTTAGCTTTAATTTGGAGACATGATGAGGCTCAGCAAACTAACCAGCCCTGGCTTGTTTGCTGCTCCTCCAACTCTTCCTTGCCGGTGTTTGAAGTGCTTGAACATAAGTAAATGGAGATTAGAAACCTAATTGGAGCTGGGAGGAGACATTGCTTTAATTGTGGGGGCGTGTACGAAGGTGCTCTCGTGTCTTAAAATTCCCACACGTGCATTTGGGTAAAACCCAAGGTGGGCAGGAGCTGGGGGGTGAATCCAGGCCCCAGGTGGGGGCAGAGGAGGGGTCTGGAGAAGCCTCCTGCTGATGCTTTTGGGATATGCGCTCTTGGATGTTGGGATGAGGCAGGATCACCTCCATCTGCCTTTGGTGCTGAGGCCAAGTGGGATGAGCAAGCAAGGGCAGGACGAGCCCTCGTTTGGGCTAATTGCCCCCTGGCCCAGCAGCATGGGGCGCTTTGGGGTCCCTGAGGGAGGGGGTCAGCGCAGGGGGCTGAGCATCACCTCATCCCGTTGATGCAGGAGGACGCTCCACGGCTCTTCACCCTCGGCCTCCCCCACATCCCACCTCTTTCCTTGCTCACCCGCCATCCCAGAGCACAGCACCGATGTCCCCTGTCCTCTGTCATCCATCGTCCCCACCCCGACCCTCCCTGCTACCTCCTGCCCCTCCATCCCCTGTGCGGGTGTGCACATGTGCCATAGACGTTGCACTAAAGCCTCAGTGTCTCTGAGCTTTCACCAATGCCTTCACCTGGGGTGGTCCTCAGCCCTGTGGGAGGGAGCACACCCCCCTCACCCAGAGGTTTTGGCTGCTGGAGGGAGCACGGGGAGGTCTCACTGGACCCCAAACCACGTTCAGACGGAGGGATCGCTGTGGAAAAGTGGTATCCTTCTTGCTTGGTGGGTTTAGTTCCTGGGCAGGTGTGAACTCCCCAGGTGAGCAGTGTTGGAAGGGTGAAGGAGGTGACACCATGGGTGCTGCTCGTCACCAGGGTTGGCGAAGGGCTGTAGCCTGATAGGTGTGCAGATTTATGGTGGAAGGTACAATGTCCATCTTGAAAGACCTGCTGGCGATTTGCTCTCTGAGCCCCAAGTCCTCACCTGGCCTGGAAAGCCTCACCTTGTCATATGCCCCCAATGGGGTCTCCCAGCTGCTGACAGGCACCTGATCAGTTGTATCAGCCAAGAGTCAAGGAAACAAACGAACTGATGAGAGTGCTGGTTTGGTTGCCCTGTGGTGTCAGCTCCTCACCAGGAGCACAGGGCTCTGCTGCAGCCTTGGCCAGACAGTCACGGGATGGTTTGGGTTGGAAGGGGCCTCAAAGCCCATCTCATTCCACTCCCTCCCAACCTTCCAGTAGTCCAGGTTGCTCCAAGTCCAATCCAACCTGGCTTTGGACACTTCCAGGGATGTTACATCCACATTCTCTGGGCAACCTGTGCCGGGGCCTGCCCACCCTCACAGTAAATTATTTCTCCCCGATATCCAATCTAAACCTGCTCTCTTTCAGTTTAAACCCATTCCCCTCATCCTATCTCATTCCCCGTCGTCCATGCTTTTCTCCACTGGATTTTGGGCATTTGGAAGGGGCTACGTGCTCCGGTGGCCAACCAATCTCACCAAATCTTGCCTCTTGCCACCCTCTCGCCCCTCCTCTTCCCTCACTGGAGTGTCTCAGCCAGATCATAAATGAGCTCAGAAGAGCAGCTCCTTCCCTTCCATTCTGCTCAGCAGCAGTTGGTCAGGCAGCCGTGTCATTTGCATCACGCCTTCTTATTTTTGAAAGTCTTAATTATTAAAAAACCACCAAAAAAACTCACACACAAAAAACCCACACCAACCCAACAAATCTTACTTGTTGATGTTGTCGTTCTTTGTTGTTTTGGGGGTTTTTGACTCTGGCTTTGTGAGGGTGGGGGGTTTTTTTCCCCCCTGGTTTAAAAATATCCAGCCCTGCAGCAGGGAGCGAATGTAGGAGCAGCTCTCCACAATGCCCTCTAATAGGAGATCCGAAGGAGCGAGGAGGTCCATCCGGTGGCTCGGTTTAGCTGTGGGAGCCAGAGGACATTCAGGGCTGTTTCCAGAAGTGCTGGGCGGGAGCAGAGCCGCTTTCAGGCAGCAGCAGCTTCAGACATCGGAGCCTTCTCCAGCCTCAGGGTCTGTCCCTGGGCTCCTGCAGTGGAGCAGCCCCAGCCACGCTCTCCTGGCACAGTCCTCCAGCTCTCGGCTGCCCCATCCTTTTCCCCCACTCTGAGGCTCTTCCCAGAGCTCCCAGTCCTGGACTTTGTTGCTGCCTGAGGTTTCTTTCCCGATGTTTCAGTGGTGATGGGGAACCGCAAACTTGGGGATGGGATGGGTGAGGGAACTGGTGGTGCTGCGTGGCCCCAGAACACCGTCCCCTCCTTCGGCTTGATATTCCTTTTGGAATATCATTTATGATATTCCCCGGTCTGGCCTCTTCCTCTCTCCACCTTTCCCCACAAATTGCCCCAAACCTCGCTGAGCCCTGACCGGCAGTTCCTGGGTATGATGAGCTCAGAGTCAGCCCCCGTGACTTTTATCCAGTACTTGCCCATGGCAGAAGCTGAGATGATAAAGATTTCAGATTGATGGGAGGAAGAAATGAGTGTCTTGGAGGTGGAGGAGCTTCTCAGCCTTTGTTAGCTCATAAAAAGGTTTGGCTTGGAGGGACCTTAAAGTTCATCTCGTTCCACCCCCTACCACGGGCAGGGACACCTTCCACCAGCCCAGGTTGCTCCAAACCCCATCCAACCTGGCCTTGGGCACTTCCAGGGATCCGGGGGCAGCCACAGCTTCTCTGCCCAACCTGTGCCAGGGCCTGCCCACCCTCACAGGGAAGGATTTCCTCCCAGTATCCCAATCTAAACCCACCCTCTGCCAGTTTAGGATGCTGTGGAGGAGTCGGTGCCTACAGCCCGTCTCTTTGGCCATGCTGAGGAGAAGGGCTCTGTGCTGGTGGTGCCACAAGACATTGCACCCCCAAGTGCCATGGGGAACCCCGGGGCGAGCCCACCGGTGGCCGGTGCTCTGCTGGGCACCTTCGCTTTCCTTCCTCCTTTCTTCACCGTTTATTTATTTTAATTTATTTTAATTTATATCTATATTTTGCCAATAGTGATTCTTGGGGAAGCTTGGTCAGCTGCAAGAGCCGCCTTTACTTTCCAGTCCCTGTAAAGTACGCTGTTACATTTCCTTGTACATAAGGTATATATAAATATATATACATATCTCTATATGTATGTATATAGATATATACATATATAATGAGCTCTAAATCCTGTACAGTTTCAAACTGAACTCGATGGCCTGCTTTGTTTTCTCTGTGTTAGTTCTGACCATTGCAGAATGAGCTGACTTTCATTTCCCTTTTTCCTCTTCCCCTTTTCTTTTTATAAATATATACATAAATATATATATATTTTGTTGTCGTCGTTGCAAAACTCTCGTCACTGGAAAAAAAAAAAAAAGCAAACACCAAACAAACAGTTGATTCTGGTGAGAAAAGAAAATACAAATCACCCCACAAACCACCGACAAACAACACAAAAATCGCTGAGAAAGGCACGATGGATCTCCCCGATGTAAATTTGTACAGTAACATTTATAACGTTTTCTACACTTGAAGAAAGTATTTATAATTTCAGCTGTCTGACTGGGTGCGAATCTCTGTGACCTGCAGAAATGGATTGCCATTTGTTCCCGTGGTTTCTCGTGCAGTGTTTGGTGAGGTGACAGTGTATGAATTATTTATGCCAATAAAAAAAAAAAAAAAGAAAAAAAAAAAAAAAAAAAAAAAAAAAAAAAAAAAAA